>CM021103.1:456642214-457242214 GCA_007115665.2 Sequoiadendron giganteum | reverse complement strand
TCAAAAGTCATAGCAGTACTTACTGGCCCATTATCCTGATTGGAATTTCCTTCTGGAGGATGGGAATCAACTTGTGCAATCTTTACCATTTTCTCCATTTTTGGGCAATTACACTTAGAATGTGCTAGAGTATCATGTAGACTGCACCAATTAGTCATGAAATTAAGGTCAGCCACATTAGTAGTATGTGATCTATCCTCACCTAACTAATAATTATGGGAAACTCCCCCATTGTTAGGTCCAATATTCTATTGTCTATTGCTGTTGTTGGACCTCTAGTTATATCCTCTGTTCTAATTTTGGTAATTCTGATTAGAGGAGTTCCAATTCTAGAAGTTTCGGTTGGTGTTTTGATTCACATTCTGATTGGAGTAATTCCCTTGGTTGTTGTAACCTCCCTGGTTCTGATAATTTTGGTTTTGGTTGTGGGGAGAGTTGTGCCTAAGCTGTGACATGTCATTAGACATTAGAGATAGAGTCTTTTTAAGAGTTTCTACCTCACTGGTCAGTTGAACAGTTTGTTCATTTTGCACTATGGATGGGAAATGAACATGCGTTGATCCTCCCACTCGCTGTTGTTGATTTTGAGCTTGTTGGGAAGAATATTGCATGCCATTTCTGAAAAAGGGCATGGTAGGTGGGGCTTGTAACTCAGACACAGGCCCGTATTGGGAGTAAGACATCCCTGGGACAGTGTTGTACAATGGTGGGTTAGGCATCTGATAACCCATGGGAAGAATAGCTGCTCCTAAACCTCCTGATTGCAGACTTATCTGCTGTTGCAATTTGATGGCTAGATGATACACTTTAGACAAAGAGTCAATTTCATTGGCCTGATAAGTTCTCTACAAGAATAGACCAATCAAGGGATCAACAACTCTTAAATACACCTGAATGGCAATATTCTCAGCCACTAAGTAAGGATATTGCAGCCTACGAAACATCCTTTGGAATCTAGTGTTGAATAGAGGAAATGGTTCATGGTGTTCTTTTCTTATGGTGGAAAACTAGTGATACAAGATGGAAGGGTCTACGTAGACCCGAAATTGATTAATGAACGCGTTTTCTAAATCTGTCTAGCCCAGAATAGATCCTTGGGGCAGATTCAAGTACCAATTATATGCCATGTCCCCTAAACAATAAGGAAACAATCTACATACCAGGTCCTCATGAGCCACTTGAGCATGGGTACAAGCATCCTTGAATGCTTGTATATGCTCCTCAACACTTCTTGATTCCCCATGCATGTACTTGGGACAAAACGTTTTTGGATTCTTTGGTAGATCATGGATTCCCCCTGGAATAGTTCCTAGTGGAGAGGGGTTATTCACAAAGTAATCCATGGGTAGGATTGGTTGAGTAGGTGGTGGTGATACAGGTCGAACTAGTGGCGACACTGGCCGAATCAGTGGTGGTGATGTAGGTCGAACTGGTGGTGACACTAGCCGAGCAAGTGGTGGTGATGTAGGTTGAACTGGTGGTGGTGTACGTGGATTTGGTTGAAATCCGGGTGGAGTAAGCGGTGGTGGCAATGACGGAATCAAAATTCTATGAGCATGGGGTCTAGGTCTGACCGGGGTTTGGAGTTCTTCTAATGGTCTAGGGTCAATAGAGGATCTGAGAATCCTCCCCTAATTCTCTGGTGAGAATGACACAATGTGATCTAGCTTGTTCCTTTAGGCCCTCCTTCTAATGCCAGATCTGTTGATGGTGAAAATGACACAAACAACGTTAAACAAAATATCTCTACTCTATTTATCTTGAAAAAGAAAGAGAACATATAGTAGCCTAACTCCCAAGGTCCTGGTAGTTTGTTGTCAACTATTTGGTGTCACTCAATTGGTCCATGCAATTGTAATATTCAAGGGGCCTTTGCTAGTAATAAGGAATGAAAGCAATGATGGATTCATCAATTTGTACTTAACGAAAAAAAGGGGGGGTTTAAATAAACAGAAAAAGATAGATCAAGGCATACATCAGTGAAACACAATTTTTTTTATCTAATATCCATACATATATTTTCAACAACGAATGTTCCTCCAATAGATCAAGAAAACCATAACATGATGCAATTTATAAAACAATCCATACTATTGCATGCATCTATGGTGCTTAGTTTAACCATGACAATCACACATCATAATACTTTAAAGATTAAAAAAAAAAAACTCTCATTCGTTGCTAAAATCATAGATCAACAAACATTCAACAATTCAATCCATAGATAATTTAGTGAAATAATCTTTAAATCTGGTTCCTTCTATTGATTTTCATCAAATAAGAAACACTTATGCTTCAACAAACTCACTGGCATACAGACAAATTATGATTCATTAACCTTATCCAGTAAACTCAATTCCAACATAATACTGTTTAAAAACTCATATTTGTATTCAACTGTAACTAATAATAACAAAGTATCTTTGCAAAACTATGAAATTCCTATCTCCTAATATTAGGTGGCTAATTCTGTTCTCATCAGCTGACCCTTACAATATGATACCCCCAAAAGTATATATAGACGTGAAAAGCATAAAATCCTCTCAATCAAAATTGAGATCCACAATTTTAGGAACTGAAACTTTATTGGAAACTCAGACTGGTTGATCTCCAATTCCAATGTTAATTACAAGAGAGAATAAAAGAAAAGGGGAAAAAGTCATGCGCCCAAAAGACTGCCACTCATCCTTGCATAGTTTGCTCCAGCATGTGTTCATCATAACTGGAGAAGACCTGTTGAAGAATATCCACATCCGGCCCATCAATCCAGCTATCCTCAAATTGAATTCTCTTCAGTTCTGTGGAGGCAAACTCCTTCATGTCTTTCAACTTAGTCAACTCCTTTCTCGCAGCCTTCACTCCTTCCCTGACATCCATCAATCTATCCAATAATAGATCCTCTCCATCATCCTCTTTTTGCATAATTTTTTCAAATCTATTATCCCATTTCTCCTTTAACCGACTTAAAGGCAAGCCCTCTTTAACCGGTATATCAACATTAACTAGAAAAGCTACAAAAAATTCTAGTTCATGAAGTTGTTCATTCAAATCCTTACTCGCATCTTGGACTTCATTCTTATGCTTGTATATAAAATCAGATCTTAGCCGGATTATGCTAGAGGCTTTTTCCAAGAAGTCTGCATTGTCTTCCTCAAGAATTGACTGTTCAAGTAGAATAGCCATTGGCAAATTATTGATGTCCTTTATCTTATTAACATATCCTCTGTACTCTTCCTCTTGTTGTTCCAATGTTTTAGCATGGTGCTTCATCTCTTCTATTAGATCTAATGCCATCTTATGGATCTCAAAACTATTTACTAGCACCTCACCTACCTCCTAGTTAAGCTTATCCATCCATCTGTCCATCATCCCAACCTTATTCTTTACTTGCACTAGATCATCCACCTCTCTTTTTTTGAGCAACACCGGTGTCTCGAAGGCAGCAAGTTGTGATCTAGGAGCAGAAATATCCTTCAAAAAGGTGTGTAGCTGATCCAATTGAGCTTTGAGCTCATCCTTTCTCTGCTTGTCCTTTATAAAACTTGACTTAGTGGATGATGCTTCAACATCAATCAATTTCATTTGCTGATTTCTTGTAGGCCTTCCCAAATTGACAGTGCCTAATTGGTAATCAGTGACCTGCATATCTCCCACATCCTTATCCATCACTGGTATTGCACATTCAACAATAATTTCACCTACCTTAGTTAGCCTTGTGGAATGAAGAATCCTAGCCTTCTTCTTGGGTCTTTCCTTCTTAATTTCTTTCATCATGTCATCCTAATTAAGAGGCTGTGGGGGAGCTATTAGTTTCTTTTGAAAATCCAACTTCAACCAGGTAGGAGCACTCAGAGTAGTAGCCATTACAGTAGAAGAGGAGGCAGTAGTTGTAGAGGAAAAAGGCTGTAGTACATTAACCCTAGGTTGAGAATCAACCTCTTGTACATTTTTTTGTTCATCTCCTACATTATCATTTGCAATTTTTTCAGCTTCTTCCTTATCTTTTTGCTCTTGTATCCTCTTATCCTCTTGTTCCTTTTTCAATCTATCTTCCTCCAAATTCTTCTCCTCAAGTAGTTTATTTCTTTCTTCTTCTAAAACCTTGAGTCTATCTGAAGCTTCCTATCCTTTTGTTGCTACTTAACCAACTCCTCAACATCTTTTTCCTTTTGTAGGCACTCAACTTCCTCCCTTTTCTTATAGGCCTCTCCAATTAGTTTGAATTTGGCCTCAAGGGCCTCTCTTTCTCTTCTTTTCTTTTCCTTTTCTTTTTCTAGCTCATGTATCTTTTGTACCATCTCCAACTTGTCATTTTCTTCCTTTGTCTTGAGCTCATGTTCCCTTTGCTGCTGCTGTTTGATTACTTCATCAAATCTTTGCTTGGCATCCAACTAATGTTGTTGAAGCACTGCATCAGCTTGTGCCTTAGCATCTATTTGTTTTTATTTTTCTATATCTTCAGCATGTGCCTTCCAATCTGAAGCTTTCTTTGCTTCTTCAAACAACACCGACTGATCTTCCTCTATTAGCACATGCTCAGTCTCCTCCAGAAGCATCTCTTCTTGTGTATCCTTTTTTGATAAAGTCTCATCAGAATCTGTTTCAATACCATGAACCTCCATTTCTACTTCCTTTCCCTTCAAGGTTTCAACTATATCATGGAGAGTCCCCTTAGACATCTCTTCACGTTGTTGCTTTGTAGGAGGGACTTGAGCAGATGAGTCACCCATCACTGGTGTTGAAGCCACATACCCTGTTGGGGCATCCTCTTCATGTATTCCATACAAATCTTGGCCTGAAGCTTCAAGCTCAAATTCCTCAACATCAAGAGGGAATAATTCCAAGGGTTCCTTGGGAGGCATTTTCCTCTTGATTCTCTTATACCCTTTCCCCTTTTTAGAAGTTGAACCCCCAGGAGTTTTGGCTCTGAGCACAACCCACTGGATACTCCTATCCAAGATTGGTCTTCCTATATGTTTGATGTCAATTGTCTCCTCAACATCCCAATCCACCATGTCCAAACTCTTATTACCTATGTTTAGTGCCTCATATGAAAGATCTAACACTACCCCATCATCTATTAGGGTATCAGGAATATCAACGTTCACCCCAAATTCCACCAAAAGTGGGACATACAACCTCTCATAATTTCTCTTTCTGATGTCATATTCATCCTGGAGATCATTCCAAAAGTCCTCCAACAGGTTGAAATGTCTATCAAAGACTGAAGCCAACAAAGCATTCATCTTTTTCTTTGGATCAAAGTGCTTTCGGGCAGTATATAAGCCCAAATTCAAATGTATCAACTCACTACAAAAAATCTTATCTCCCACAAGGTGTGGGCAGTTGTACTCACCCAATTGCATGGGGAACTTGTGACAACCTAGTTTATGTTTTATTCCAAACCTGGCATTGACCCCCAAAGCTTGGTAAACAAACTCCATCAAGACTACTCTGTTGCTGCAACACCTGGGGAGAAAGTGAGGATGACCCTCAAACCGAGCCAGCCTAAAATAATTAAATTTGGGGTACTGGATATGCCAACACCCCCATTCTATAATGAATGCGATGGCATCTTGGCTTAGTCTATACCCTGCATCTCCATTAAGCTGGTTAATAACCACATACAAAAATGCATCGTTAACTCTTCTAAAGTATAATTCAGAAATTTGTAGGGGCAACTAGTCATAATGGTTCCATACTTTGTTTTCCCATCAGCTTCTCCCAATACTCCTACTCTGTTTAATCCTTGAAGTATGCCTCCCCTTGCTGTTGCATAGACAACATAAGAGGTCATAAAGAAGCTCTTAGTTTCCCTTACTCTGGTCAGCTGATCATGTATGCTATCTAAGACAATCATAGGCCAATCAAACTACTGCCTGCCATCCAAGATTGTTTGAATGAATGGAAACATCCATTCCTTAAAATGAAAGGCATCCCTCTTTCCAAAAACTCTAGACAACATCATTATAATATCTGATACCTCCTTGTAGAATTCTGCCCTTTTTGGCTGATCTGAAAGCTGTGCTAGGGACTTCTTCTCCGTTCTTAACCATTTATTGTTTAAGTGAGCCTTATTGGTCTCCTTGTGATTGTTGTATATTTCTAAAGATTTTTCCTCGTTAAGCTATGCAAGATTCTTTGGATCAGGGAAACTGAACATAAGTTGAAAAATTTGAGGAGTCAAGTCTATGATCATATTATCTTGTGAATCTACACATTGTCTAGTGGCTGAATTTTAAGCTCCAATTGCTATCATTATCAGTTCCGGGCATTAAATTGATAGAGGAAACACAATGATGTGAGCCAAGCCAAACTCAAATATTCTTTCAGTTCTCCCTGTCACCTCCTCAGCAAATGTCTCTGAGTACAACTCCTCATAATTGAATGGACCTAGATTTGTGTCAGTTATATCAGCCCAATCAGATTCCACGTTGCTTACAGTGACAACAAGACCCCTATGGTTATACCTCAAGGTATAAGGAAGTTGTTTCGGTTTGACCTTCTTAGGCTTAGTTGCCACCTTCAAAGTTTATGTAGGCTGAATCCTCTGAGAAGCCTCTCTTGATGCTCTTGACATCCTTTAGCTTCCTGCAATAAAACCCTAAATTAGATCTATAAAAAGATATAACAAAAACATGATTAGAGATCCTACCCTTCCATATATACTGGAGGCAGAACCAGGCATAAAACATCCTAAACAGTCTTTCTTAAAAACATTACCAGGATCGGGACCAGAATAGGCATTGAGCTTGTAATAATAATAAGGCAGGACCAGAGTCGGAGTTGGAATGGTAACCGAAATCGGAATCAAAATGAGAACAGATTTGGTTCCATGAAGAATTTTCAATTTTACGTTCAGTTCCGGTTCCTATTTCGACTGAGTTATCAATATTTTGAAAGCCCACTTCTTTACAACAAGCGGAGTCGGAGCTGGAATGAAAACAACAATCAATACTAATTTTAAAACAAGGTTCAAGATTGAAATCGATTCCGATTCTGTTTCCACTCAAAATAATCATGACGTCACAAGTAATTTTAACAGGATGACGAACAACATCATAATTTAAAGACAAGGTCATATCAAATGCCGAAGGGGCTTAAAAATAACCTATATGATATCATCCCCATATGACCATGAGAAACTGTAATAATTAGGGCATCATGTTCAATTTAACCAGAAACGCGCCAAGAACCCTAATTTACAAACCCTTGACTTGAAACAATTAGGGCACAAATTTAACCCCGTTCAATTAATGAGATTGACTCACAATAGAACTGCTAAGCAACATCATCAATCAACAAACCCTACAAATGTAAAGCAACAACTAATTACACCATTAAAAACCTAGGGCATCATAGTACGGTCATGATTAAAATGTGAAAACGACCGTGACAAAAACAAACAAACGAGAAACCAAAACACAAGAAAAGCAAAACGAAAATGAGAAAACATAAAAAAAGAGAAGAAAAATGTACAACATGAACTCACAAGAAAACCGAGAGTCATGAATTCACGAGAAACCAATGACTGAACAAAAAACAACAAGCGAAATAAATGAAAGAGAAAACATAAACCCTGCCTCCAAACACAAATAAATAAGTTAGCCCCCTTGCCTTGATTCCGTGTGTAATTATTTCTCTTTCGATCGAATCCCACGCCCAAATTCTCCATTGCAGCTCTGGTTCATCCTTAATTTCTTAAACAATGCTGATAACATCAATTAATCCTTTAATTAAGGTTAAAACTGTAGCTTCACACATGCATGGCACCTGTATTCAATGCCATAAATGTGGTAGATCAGAGTCGAAACTACAGAAGGAACTGGCACATTACTACTGTACAACTATAGTAAAGTCAACATAAAAACCTAAGTCTAAATGAACAAACCAAAAGGTAGAAGTGGAGGTGGAAAGAACCTTTATTTCAAAACCTTGAATAAGTTCAGACTTAACTTCCACTCCGGCTCTGGCTTTGACAAAGACAAACCAAAAGACTACAAAAAGACCGTTGGGATGAGGATCGGAATGAAATCTTTGAAACAAGTTTCAAAACGCGATTTAGTTCTGGTTCCCGTTCCGACAGAACAAACCAAAGAAAAACAAAGTGTTGGAAAAGAATAACTCCAAACTTTGTTTGAAAAAGAAACAAGGACAAAAAACAAAAGGGGGATCCATTTTGAACAAGGCAAAAGATGGGGTGGTTATGCAAGGCATAATACATAATACTAATCTCAAAAGGTACAAGGCTAAATTAGTAGCCAAGTGCTACTCCCAAAGAGAGGGATTTGACTTTAATGAAATATTCTCTTCGGTTGCTAAATTAACTTCTATTAGATTATTTTTATCTATTGTTGCTGCTTATGATTTTGGGATAGAGAAAATGGATGTGAAAACTGCTTTCTTACATGGGGATCTTGATGAGGAGATTTATATGAGGCAACCTGATGGTTTTGTTGAAAAAGGAAAAGAATTATTGGTTTGCAGGTTAAAGAGATGTTTATATGGATTGAAATAGTCACCTAGAATGTGGTACCATAAGTTTGATGCTTTTTTATTAAAAAATGGTTATGTTAGGAGTGAGGAAGATCATCGTGTTTACATAAAATTTATTGATGATCAGATTTTAATTATTATCTTGTATGTTGATGACATGTATTTTATTGGTAACATCAAGGTAATGACCAAATAATTGAAAGCACAACTCTCTAGCACATTTAAGATGAAAGATATAGGGGGTATAAAATATATCCTTGGTATGGAGATCAACAGAGATAGATGTAACATAAAAAATTTCTTAAGTCAAAGCAACTATGTTGTTACTATTTTGAAACGGTTTAACATGCATGATAGTAAACCAATTAATATTCCTTTACCAGTTGGCATGAAGTTAAATTTAGACATGGGTCCTAAATCTGATTTTGATCGTGAGGAAATGTCTAAAATTCCATATGCTAGTGCAGTTGGTAGTTTGATGTATGCAATGGCCTGTATAAGACTAGATTAGCCCAAGCAATGGGAGTTCTAAGTAGGTTTATGTCTAACCCTAGTAAAGAACATTGGAATCATGCTAAGAGGGTGTTTAGATACTTATGAGGTACTTTTGATTACTGTTTGTTTTATCATGGTTCTAATGATATTGATATTATGCACAAATCATTGGACATACAAGGTTTTGTTGATTCAGATTGGGCAAGAGACTTAGACAGTCGGAGGTTGACAAGTGGCTATGTGTTTACTTTGTTTAGAGATGAGGTTAGTTGGATGAGTAAGAGGCAGCCCATGGTTGCTTTTTCCACCGCAGAAGCAGAGTATATGGCTGCTACACATATCTCTAAAGAGGTAGTTTGGTTACAGAGACTTGAGAAAGGTATTGGTTTTAATTGCAAGCAAATTAGACTTGAATGTGATAGTCAGAGTGCTATTTGTTTAGCCAAAAATCCTATGTACCATGCTTGTACTAAGCATGTTGAGGTTCAGTATCACTTTGTGCAAGAAATTATTGAGAGTGGGAAGGTATTGATTGAGAAAGTTGACACTTTGATCAATGCTGCAAATTATCTTACAAAATCGGTTCCTACAAATAAGTTCTCTTTGTGCAGGAAGGTCATTAGCCTTGAGTCATGTACTTGATTTATAATAATGATTCCTTGTTTAGAATAATTGCAATGTATAATGTCAAGTGGGAGAATGTTGGGAATAGTATGCCATTTAATTGCAATCCTAAACATATTTCATGTATCTCCTAATTCTTTGGAAAGTGTTCCCCAACACTAGGATTAGAAAGAGATTAAATTCGAATGAAATGAACATGTAAATTGACATTTGTGATTATTCCTAAATAATAGAAACATGTGGGGACGTCCAAGAAGAGCTCCTACAAGATAGGAGCACATGGGGTGCCCACATGGAAGGTGGAACCCACCTTGCTTCAGTTAACTGTTTGGAGGATTGATAACACTTCAATAATGTATTTTTTGTTCCTACAAATTAGGGATTGATATTTACATGAGTGGAGTGGCATTATCAGTTCAATATCAGTTCAATTCAGTTAAGTTAAGTTTAGTTATGGTTCAATTATCTTTAGTCGCATGTAGTTATCTTGAGTTGCATGCTAGTTGCATGTAGTTGACTTGAGTTGCATGTCAGATAACAGGTGGATACTTTTAGTTAAGTGGGGATGATCAGTCATGCATAATGTTTGCATAAATTAGTGGAGAGATATGTTTCAGTTAACTAAGATTGACTTGGGTCCACCTTGGGCGCCCAAGTTGGCATCTTTTAGTTAACACCTTTTGCATGAGAAGATATTTACAAGTCTCAATCAAGTGGGCCCATTCGTGGGTGCCAACTTTGAGGTGTTGCTTGCATGATATATTCTTGACCAAAGTTCAGTTAAGTGTTTCGTTTGAGATGCCTAAATTGAGGAAGACTTTAGTTTGACTTCAAATTACATTGTGGAACTCCAATTGCCCAATCTAGGCATAGATTTATGTGAGGAGTTTTATGCTTTTGTTTTGTACAAATCTTATGAGTTTACATGCTCCTTAATTTCTATTAATTGCAGCAAGTGTATGAGAGTTCTATGAGGGTTCTATGAGAGTTTATTGTAGGTTGTGAGGAAGGATTGTTGGAGGCAAGGAAGCATATCAATCGAGGATTTATACAGTATTATTGTAATCTTGTTCTAAGTTTAAATAATACAAGAACTATTGATTCTGGTGGATTTTTTTCGAAAGGGTTTCTCCACGTATATGTTGTGTCACTTTTATCTCCTTGTCTCATTATTCTACAATCTTCCATCTTTTTCTACAATTGGTAAAATTGATCTAAATAGATTAATCATACACAAATAATTGTGACAAAGAAAACTTAATTAGATCTAGTCTCATAGTTTTACAAGTTTTAAGCTACAATATTTCCTTCATTTCCAACAAATCTGATAAGGTTAGTCAATTTCTAGCCAACCTTATATTTGGCTAGGCAATGGTTGGTGTCCAAGAATCGGTTTCAATAAATCCAAATTGTTACAATGTAAAATTTTAAATATTCGGTTGTAAGAGGTGGAAAGGGTCCAACATTTTGATCCCCCTTGCATTGCGATGCATGAGTGATAATTGATCATAATAAAGGATCATGTTTTGCAGTTTTAATTTATTTTATGTGGATGTTTATTGTATGTGTGCAGTAAATTATGAGTTATATGCTAATGTTTGTGAATAAATCTATGATATTTGACAAGCATTTGGATATTCCTTCCCTTTGAGGATGTGTTATTCAGTGTCATTTAATTAATTTATTTGTAGTAAGTGATTAAGATTGTACCGAGTCAATTCAGCAAGCGTTGGTAGTCTAGTTTGTGAGCCGCAATATTAATTATTTTCTTATCCATTTCATTTCAGCATATTAGTTTAATCTCAAGAATTCTCTTCACATCTATCTCATGACTATGAATGGGTGTTATTTTTTCTTTCCTGCTTTCTAGTCAAAAGCATACCCCTAAATTCATATATTTTCAAAAAAATCAAATTTATATTAGAAGAGGGAGTTGTACCTCAATCAAAATTCAGAGGAAGATTACTAATGCAATGGTAATGATCCCTCAAATTGTTGTGAATTGATAGTCCTTCTTGGGAATTATAGAGTCATTTGTATTTAATTTTATAAAGGAAAAAAATTGTTCAACAACAGATTTTTGGTGACTTCGTTGAGGATCGAATTCAAAATCTTTGGTTTACAAATACAAATTTTGAAAATATTTTTATAAGTCACCTCATTTATATGATAAGCCAAGATGGTGTTGCCACACAAAGGTATCTTTCCTATGTTGTATCCAAGTTTAGATTTGGTCACTTTAGAACAAGAAGACATCATCTCTTAATTAAACACCCTTGCGTGGCAATATTGAAGAAGTGTGGCGAAATATATGAGAGTGAGTTTTGTGCTTGAAGAAGAGGAAGAATGTGGAAAATTCCCACCAAAACCTGTGGTTGAGAGGTTCCCTAGAATTGAGATTGTGCATTATCCTAACTCGCCACCTCAACCCAATCTAAACCAAAATCCGCCACCAGCCTGAAGAGAACCACCTCAAAATTAATTGGAATCAAAGCATTATCTCTTTTAGAGATTGGTGACTCTGTCAAAAAGGAACCCTTACCCTTCATTTTCAATTTATTTTGATGGCCTCTTCATCATTACAACCTTGGGAAACCAGTTTTGGCCCCTTGGCACTATCAAGTTATCCTCCCCTCCTCGAAGGATTGAGGGAACATTTCCCTATGTTTACTAGAGAAAATGCACAGGATCCTATAGATCATTTACATGCCTTTTCCACTACCTGTGCCACCTTCAAAATTGTTGAAGAAAATTTGGTTGTCCACCTTTTTATTGTGTCTTTGGAAAATCGAGCAGTAGAATGGTACATGTGATTCGAAGATGGGTGCATTAAAAATTGGGATACTCTTAGAGGAAGGTTTCTTGAGAGATTTGAAATTATGGTTAATGTGGGAGCTCTTTTGAGAACTCTTTTTAGTATGCAAAGAACTAAAGGTGAAAATGTTAAGAGCTTTATTGATAGATTCACCAGGGCCTTGAATCAAATTCCACACTGTAGTAGGCTAAGTGAGTCTAATCTGGAAGCCACCTTCATGCATGCCCTGCCTCCTCGAGTTCATTTTATCTTAAGAAGGGACATATTTGATTTTGAAGAAGTAAAGGTTGAATCCATAAGGATAGAGGAAGAAATTGTGAGGTACCATGAACATATTGAAGATGGACCTCTCCCAAGTTCAAGCCTCATTCCAAGAAAAGTTCTCAGTGTTTTAAGTAATGATGAGCCACCTTGGTCCAACTCCCCAGACTTGTTTGTACTGCATCAGGAAGGATCTTCTGAGATCCATATGATTGGAAATGTGAGTGAGGTTAAACTCTTAGGGCCAGATAATGAAGACTTTAATGAATCAAAGAATGATGATGAGATATTTTTCCATAATGAAACAAGTTTTGATACCATGACATAAAAGAGCATTGGGTAGTTGCCTGGTCCTAACACCCGGGTAGTTTTGGTAACTCAGGATGAGAAGGGAGCTGAGCAAAACGACATAGAGAAGCTCAAAATTTCACTTCTTACTCTGGAGCTTAAAAATAAGGGAGAAAGACCTACTTCAAAAGATGATATGTTGAAAGGAAAGGAAATAGGAGTAGGGACATGTGTTGATGGGAACCTTACAAGGAGAACGACAGAGTTTTGTGTAGGAAGCTATGTTAGTTTGCAAGATGGAAAGTGAACGGAGTAATTTTGGAAACACATATGAACCTCTTATCCTTGTTGAGATGGATCTAAGTGATGAGCCGACCACATTGAAGAAAGGGGTCAAAGTAGTCTATTTTTCTTCCTCACCCTCTGGTTTGTGCTCAGGCATTTCTATAAATATAACTTGTATGTATCCTTTAAAGGCCGATGTAACGAGTGAAACAATTAAGGAGACAACTTGGGATCTTTTCATTTAGGAGCTAATACAAACATTCAAAGGAATAGTAAAAGCAATCCCTCACTATGTAAGTCTTTTCTATTTCCAACCACTATTTTTAAATGTACAATTGGGACATGGTTATGTTTCTCTTAGCCATCGAGGATCATATTTTTCCCAACCTGTCAATGGCTATGTATAATAGTTCTTGTTTTCTTGTGTTGGTAGGTGTACCCTACCTTGTAAATAAGTTTGTCTTTCTTTCTGCTTTTGGTGTGTGTGTGATCCTTTAATTTCTAATGTCAAATTTTTTGCCCAATGGATAAGCAATTGGTATCCTTGAGTTTCAAGTCTGGGTTCATGTCTTTTTCCTTCGCAGTCTTTGTCCCTAATCAGAGCCAGTTGTTCTTGTTATTTTTAGCCCCACCCCTTAAAAATATATTTCAAAATACTTGGGTGAATTAAAGGGTTATTTTCGTTGAGTTTTAACCAAATTTCCAGAACTATGTCGATCACCGATGTAGTTTTAGAACTATATCTTACTCGACAAGCTTAACTTTTTGAAAATACACGGTTCAGTCTTGGAACCTGAGAGATTATAAAGAACTTTTGTAATTGAAGAAGAGAATCACATGGATGAATATTGAAGTAATTAAAGGCTCGACAGTATTTCACAAAGTTTTAAAACCTTTGTCAGTTCCTGATAGGGTTCTCAAAACTTCTTCATTCCCACCAAAGTTTTAAAGATATGCTATGATTATTCTCTAAGTGTTTGTCATAAAAAGGATTAACGGGAAAATTAAAAAGTTTCAAGTATATTCTATAAAGTGGCATAAGAGTAGGTTTCTACAACTGTGGCAGACTCTGAAATATTTCCAGAACTTACCCCAAAAAAGTCACATAGTGCATTTGAGGCCAAAAAATTACTCCATTATCAAGGATATATTTGCAGAAATAAAAGGTTGCTCACAAGAAAATATAGTTTTCCATTCATTCAACATGAGCATAAAGTGAAAAGCTATAAGCAATAAATACAAAGCAGACAAAATATTTCCAAAAGGATTTTCATAACACAAAGCAATTCGAAAAATCTAAAAGATGGATATATTCATATATTTATCGATAAAAGTTATGTATTATATTGCCAAAAAAGGGTGATTTCATAGCACATGTGAAGAACCCTGTTGGTTCTAACTCTGCCTCTGATGCTAAAAATTATTGTTCTGGCATTTTTTACTTGATTTGGTGAATTTTATACAAATAATAAAGAAGTGCACCTGGCAAGAAATAGTACTAAATTGAATAAACAAGCAATAATGAAGTAACTCTAATTGTATTTAGTGACCAAAAATTTCTACAAGTAAATTTCATACAACAAACATACCAGAAAGTCCTCATATTTATTAAATAAGAAATATCTAGTACATGCCAAGCAAAAACAATGAAACTAGTGAATTGCAATGCCCACCTCCAAATAGTGATCTCTCCACACTGAAACTGGATCAGAGGCCCTGATGAAGCAAGGCATCCAAGATAGAGTCACTAGATGCCACATAATGAAGGCGTTTCGGCCTCTAGCTCCCACACCCCAGCCAGATGCAACCACACACTACTGTGAATAAGTACGACCAGATGAGATAAGTGTACGACTTGCTACTCAGGTGTCTTAAATTGATGAATGAAGCGCTTGAACTGATATGCCCTTCCTTATTGAAAACTGTAAATAATTTGAATGAAGAAACTCCGATGAAGCACAAATGGACTCTAGAATGAATCCCTCTCAGAAGCAATGATTCAGCTGGTCTTTCATAGCCTCAAAATCAGAGATCACTGAAGAATTTCCATTCTCTAATGGTGAAAATACTCTGAAACCCTTGTCTCAACACAAACTTCAAAGAAGCCAAAATAGAGTAAATGTCAAATGCTCATGAATGAATGAGGTCAACTTTCTCCTTTGCCTTCTTATATTTCTCCAAGAGGCACAATTTCCAATGAGATTTTTTAAATGCATATAAAATGCATTTAAATGTTTGATGCCCCTTTTAATAAGTTACTCAACTTGGGCATACCTTTTTGTAATTATCATAATCTCACTTTATAATCTTTAAGTGGCTCACCTTTTTATAAAGTTAGAATATAACTTTATAATATTCCCTTTTATTAATTAAATATAACTTAACCACTTAAACATTAATATCTCCCTCAATATTCAGTATTTTGACGTGCTGTTAGAAGCTGGCAAAAACTGATCTGCAAAGGCCTGGCACTGAACCCAATACTAAATTGAAGAAATGGAAATGATAATAACCCCCATTAACTGCCACTGGGATCCCCTATCCCAAACATATTAGCCTACGAGGGTCCAAGTAATAGGATAACCCATCTGCAACTGATACTGACTAGAGTGGGGACATTACAATCCGCTCTCCCCGAATTCACTTGTCCTGAAGCAAACTCAATGTTGGATGCTATAAAATGCTCTCACTCTCCCAAGTAGCATCCTTTTCCAAAAGATCTCTCCACTTAACCAAATATTCCCTGATAACCTATCTTTGAAGATGAAACTCAAGTACAAACACTAACTTCCCCTCATCATCCAGGGGTGGTAAGTCTAAAGAAGGAACTACATATTGTGCCAACACCTTCTTGAGGCATGACACATGGAACACATTGTGCACCTTACTATCCACCAGTAAATCCAACTCGTAAGCCACCTTGCCAACTCTCCTGATAATCATGAACAGTCCATAATAGTGTGGCTTGAGTTTCTTGTCACCCCTCTTCCTAAGAGTGGACTACCTATAGGGCTGCAACATCAAATACACCATATCCACGATCTTAAATGATCGATCAACCCTCCTCTGATCAACATATTGCTTATGTTGATTCTGAGCCTTTTGAATATTCTCACGAAGGGCTCTCATGATATCTTGGTTCTCTTGTAACAGATCCCCAACACTAGGCACTCTACAATCGCTCAACAATAAATCAAGGAAATTAGGCGCATCATATCCATATAAAGCTCTAAAAGGTGTCATTTGAATATTCATATGGTGAGTGGAATTATAACAGTACTCACAAAGATGCAACCACTTCACCCAAGCCTTCTGCTGCCCAAAAATGTAGTTTCACAGGTATCCCTCCACCCATTTGTTGACAATCTCTATTTTTCCATCAGTCTGTGGGTGGTAGCTAGTGCTCAGAGTAAGCTCTATCCCACATAGTCTGAATAAATCCTACCAAAAGTGACCCATGAACCTATTTTCTATCACTGACAATACTTTGAGGTAACCCATGCAATCTGAATGCCTCACAAAAGAATAGATCTGCTACCTGCGTAGTTGAATAAGTAGTCATTATCGGGAAGAAATGTGCATACTTAGTCAGAAATGTGCATACTTAGTCAACTGATCTACTACCACATAAATGTTGTCTCTCCCTTGAGCTTTTAGAAAGCCCGTAATAAAATCCATAGACAAGCAGTCCCACCTCCTCTCAGGAATAGGAAGTGGCTGAAGCAACTCAGTAGGGTAAGTATGATCTTGCTTGTTCTATTGACAAACAAAACACTCCCTAGCATAATGAAGAACATCATATTTGAGACCCTTCCAAGTGAATCTCTCACGTACCTGTCTATAGGTCTTAAAGTATTTGGGATGACCAACCATGGGTGAATCGTGGAAAGTCCTCAACACCTTGTTACTCATATCTGAACCTAGGACTAAGAATATTCTCTCTTTGTCAATGATGAGGTCATTCAAAAGAGAGTACTTGTTGTCTTGTACTGCCCCATCAATAATTCTAGAAGCCCACAGATTCTTAGCATAATTTTCTATAGGAAGCTACCTAAGGTGTTAAGGGTTAGTGGGGGGTTGCATCCCACTTTCTGGAGGGTCTGAGTCTCGTAATTTGTCGGACACATGGGAAGCACTGTACTCCCTTGGCTGTTGCATTTTCATCCAATGGGGACATTACAAACCACCACGCTTTGCGGGGCTCAACGTCGAGACCTCAAATTTGATACCACTAAGGCCCAACCAATACACCAAAATACTAGATTGGTAGTGAGGGCAACTACCCAGGGTGTTAAGGGTCAGTAGGGGATTGCGTCCCACTTTTCAGAGGATCTAAGTCTCGTAAGCCACCAGACACATGGGAAGCACTGTACCCCCTTGGCTGTTGGGTTTTCATCCAACGGGGAAATTACAACACGGGGGTATTCAGGCGTAGAGAGCAAACATGAGGACTTTGTTGGCCTCAATTACTTCTTGCATGTGATCTACCTATGCAGGGGAGAAGAGGTTCTTGTTAAACTTGATGTAGTGGGAAAACGTATCCATATTGTTTCTCTCTAAACCAACACGCAACAGGGTAATGGATTGACCAACCTGTTCATTATGAAATACAAAAGTGATGCAAATTGCATCACCAATTAAGCCCATGAGCGGATGAATGGAGAAGCCTCTCAGAGCATCTTCAACATAGGGAAAATATCATGGACAAACCAAATGCTCAACAACTCACAACCGCCATCCAAAATGCCCAGAGTTGTGCATGATGTTATATAGAAAACACTCAAGTAGATTGGAATTGTGGAAGTGCACCTAAGCCATAAAGTGATTACCGATGATCTTATAGATTACTTCTTCCTCCACATCATTGTGGATCATAAATATTTATCTCAGTTGGTCTACTACCAACCGATAGAAAAAACTATGTTTGATACCCTCCACAACTAGGAAATCAATCTCCACAACCACTTCATTCAATAAGATCGACATACTAGAAGTAGAAATTAGCATTGTGCAGAATGAATAGTGGTAGATTTAATTTATAAAGAGGCAGAGGCAAATTGATGAAGATTTTTTGAAAGTGATTAATGTTGAAGTACATACAAATTGCTTCAAACTCAACTAACTCAAGCAAGGTGATGTGATGGAGATCCAGTGAGTTGGATTCAATCAATCCTCAATATTTTAAGAAGCTACACAAAATATTTGTAGGTGGCATATCAAAAGCCATCAAAAAATGAAGGTGGTGTATATTTCACACAGGAGAGGGCCACGTGGTATTATTACAATAAGTGACGATTCATCCTCCTATCATATCAATTGGGAGATGGGATGTAATCATAACCATCCTTAAAAATAAAAATTAATAAAGGTGTTGTCATAATTTGACAAGGTTAGCTGATTTTCAGCCAACCTTTTATTCGACTAGACAACGCTTGGTGTCCAAGAATCAGTTTCAAGAAATCAAAACCGTTACAATGTAAAAGTTTAAATATTTAGTTGTGAGAGGTGGAAAGGGTCTGAAATTTTGACCCCCCTTGCACTATGATGCATGAGTGAGAATCGATCATAATAAAGGATCAAGTTTTGCAATTTTAAATTTTTTTTTGTGGATGTTTATTGTCTGTGTGCAATAACTTGTGAGTTATATGCTAATGTTTGTGAATGAGTCTGTGAGCTTTGAAAATAATTTGGATAGTACTTCTATTTTAGGATGTGCTATTTAGTGGCGTTTATTTCATTTATTTTTAGTAAGTGATTAAAATTGTACTAAGTCAAGTCAACAAGTGTTGGTAGTCTGTCTGTAAGCCACAATATTAATTGTTTGCCAGTCCATTTCATTTCATCACATTATTTTAATTTGAAGCATTCTCTTCATATCTATCTCATAACTATTAATAGGTTTTAGTTTTCCTTTCTTTCTTTCTAGTCAAAAGCATACCCCTGAATTCATATATTTAAAAAAAATCAAATTTATATTAGAAGAGAAAGTTGTACCTCAATCAAAATTCAGAGGAATATTACCAATGCAATGGTAATATCTCCAAGTCTTGTGAATTGATTAGTCCTTGTGAATTTTTCACCAATAGGTTCTTACATCTGGAAAAATATTGGGGAAAAAATCATTTTCTTCTAAAAATGTGTTAAATAGAAGTTGGGAAATGGTGATTCTATCAATTTTTTGGGACGATTGTTGGCTTCTTGACTCCCCCCTTTGTTGTGGGGGTTGGGTGGAACCTTTAAAAATCTCTTGTTTTCTATATTTTGGGTGTAAATTTGTTGACTATTTGGATAGGGGTGCTTGGAAGTCTCTTAGTGCCTCATTTCCCTCTCCTTCTCTATTAGTCAAAGTTTCTAATCCGGAGGCTCTGCTTTCAAGGGTCCATATTCTAGGCATGATATCATTATATTCGGTGTGATTCCTCTTTTGGATCTTACTTGATGACCTCTAGTTTGATGCCCTCACTAGTTCAGTCTCTCCCCCTCCTTTTTGACCCAAGGTTTAGAACCAAATCTTAATCCATAAGGTGAACATTTTTTGTTGGATATTGACCCAAAATAAGGTTCTTACCTTGGAAAAAATTGTGAAACATGGTTTTTCATTTTCTAATTGGTGTGTTCTTTGTGAATTTAGCATTAAAAGTGTCCATTTGTTTTTGGATTTTTATTTATCTCAATTGTTTTTGGGCTTCCTCTTCTCCCCTTGGAATGCTAGTTAGGTCTTCCCTAGTTCCTTTGAGGATTTGTTGGTTCAATAGGTTCACCCTTCCTCTAATCCTTTCGTTAGGTTGTTTTGGTCTCTTTTACTTCTATGTGTTGTTTGGGGTTTATGAAAAGAGAAAAATAAAAGGATCTTTAGAGATAAAAAGTGTTCCCCTTTCATAGTCACTAGAAAATATCTTTGGCAACAAAAGAGTTATTTTTGGTGGGAATTACAGATAAGGTCATGAAGAACTCAAGAATTGAAGTTTCCCACTTTGATATCCATATTGCTAAGAGGTGAAATATAAACATTGACATCTTTGTTTCCCTAAAAAAGTCCAAAATTTTTAGAGAGGGGGTATTTTGGAACACTCCTCCTATGAGGTGGATATGTTGGGAGTTGACCTAGTCGTTATTCCCAAAAGGACGACCTATCAAGAATTCGCTACCATCCCAGATTAAGGATCCATGAGAGGTTGTTAAACCATGTCGTGAATCACATGGTCAACATTGACTGAGGGGTGGAAGTGTTGAGCTTCCAACAATCCCCTCCCATAACACAACCACGAGATTCAAACCTGTAACCCCCACTCTGATACCACTTGTTGGGAGTTGAGTTGGTTGTTATTCCTAAAAGGCTGACCTATCATAAATCTGCTATCATCCCAAATTAAGGATCCATGGGAGGCTATTAAACCATGTTGTGAATCATGTGGTTAGTGCTGATTGAGGGGTGGAAATATCGAGCTTCCAACAGGATAAAGGTGATTTTTTATGGTGCATCCATTAGAAAACCCAATGTTTTTGGGGTTGGTGATGTCCTAAGGAATGATAAGGGTTAATTTATTCTAACATTTTCTATCCCTCATGGTATTTAGACTAGCCACTTTGTTGTAGTAGAAATGACCTTTAATGCTATAAACATTTCTCAATCCAAAGATTATAACAAATTCATTATGGAGGGAGAATCTTTGAATATAATTCATTTTTGTAAGGGAACCAAAGTCCTATTTGGACAATAGATAAATTAATAAATGACTCTATTAGAATTTCTCATAGCCTTGAGGGGACTAGTTTTCAACATGTCATATATGAGGGTATAGTTTGGTTGATTCCCTCAAGATATTAGGTATTAATCTTGATCATGAATATTTGGGAAGATATATATTTCACTCCCATGCAAGTGAAGTCCATTTAGGCTAATTATTGTTTCACAAGAGATGGTTTACACTCGAGAGGCATTTATGATCAAATGGGAAATTCAATGTTTAATTAATAACGTCTTCTAGTTTATTCTAGGTTTATAAAATTGTTCATAGATTATCCTTAGCTATGAAGAAATTTTGAATGGTTTGAGGAAGGATACAAGAAAAAATGATAATAAGATAAAGAAAATGGGTGGTGAAAAAAATAGAATGGAGTCTCCAAACTACAAGGGGGTCCATCATAGGCCCAAAATTTAGAAATCTTGGTTGATGGTGGCTTAACCTTGTTCCTAGAGAAACTAAATGATCATGATCCTTGAGGGAAAAGAATCGCTAAAGGTTGGAAGAATAAGAAGGTGGTGATGTTTTGTTGGGAGTGAATTATAAATGAGGATCTCATTGGGCAAGTGACTAGCCTTTTGACTAAAAGGATAGAAGTGTTTGAAGACAAAAAGGTTGGAGATGAAGCATTATAGGACTTATTTAAAAGAGACAAGAGAATAATAATGAAATTACATTCTAGGTATAAGTGTATTTACCTTGAATCCTTTTGGACAGTGGTGGTAGAGGTGGTACTTATTGGAGAATGCCAAGATCAAAGGGCATGAAAAACCTTCCACAAGTGAAAATATGATCATAAATAGTATGTCTATCAATATAAAAATGAGAGTGTGTAAATACAATGAGGAACCTTGCATATGTAGGCATGGTGGATTTTAGGTAGGAAGGCATGACTAAACATTTGACTAACCCTCCAAATGTGCAACACTTGTGAGCTCATTTGAAAAGTGTGTGAGAAAGTGGTAAGTATGCATGCAATAGGTGTCTCAAGTGGTGAGGACACATGTCTCAATACTATGAAGTGAGTAAAAAACCTAAAAAACCTAATTAAACTTAAGCTAGGCATGAATAGGTCAATCCTAGAAAAGTGATTAGATAACTAGGTGTGATAATGACACTATTTACACTAACATCCCCTCTTAAGTACAACCTAGGGAGTAATTTATACACTAATGATGAGTCCCAACTACTAGACCATGTTAGGTACTCATTGTACAAATTTATCATAAAGTAGAGTAAAGGAGGAAAACCCAGTGGGAAATAAAGAAACCCTCTCCAAAAGAGAGAAATGATGCAATAAAATGTACAAATGAAGAAGATAGAAGGAATCGTGATGACCCCAAAAGGACTACTTATATCACATAAGTAAATGAAAATTTCCCCCATAGGAGAGAAAAAGATAGACTACAAAGCCCCCACAAGTTCATAAAAATTGTAGTGTTGAGTGATGCTCGAAGAAAAATGTAAAATGTGATCCCTAAATGTCGAACAAAATTTCTTCTTCATAGAAGAAGACGAATTGCAAATAGGTGCATGAAATATTCCCATGTGAAAATAATAGAAGTCTCTTAATGATGCACAAGATCCAAAGACAATGGTGAAATATATGAAAGCTACATAAATGCTCCATGTGAAGGCTAATGTAGAATAGAAACCAATGATGTAGATGGGTTGACAATAATGTTGATGTGGTTATCATCAAAGGTGCTTGCCAACTTTGTAAAATGGGACTCACTAGACAAGTCTTATATGCCATGTAAGTAATCATCTCAATCAAATATAGTAGAAACATAACTATAATTATCCTGTTGCCTTGAATCATGAGAAACCAATGATGTAGGAACACTCAATAGTAAAGAAGTATAATATGAAGGAGATGTGATATTAGTGTAAGGAGAAGGAATCAATGAGGAGGATAAAACTCCAAGGTTCAAATAGCTAATCTATATCTCATTATTCATGTTGAAGGTATCAATTTCATCTATACTCAAACCATCATCAAAGTTGGCATATCCAAAGGAAGAAAAAGAGTTTAATATGGCATCATGATCAACATGAATTGTGGCAATGATGTCTCTACTCTAAAAATATTTAATGATCATGAAATGTGGTGTGAAAACTATTTTTTATGTGCCACTATGTGTAATATGATAAATGGAAAGGAGATTATTGGATAAGGAAGATACATAAACTATATCATTGAATGGCCATTCTCCAATTTCAATAGATCCTTTTCCAAGAGATGACATATAGGTGTTATTCATCATCAATATTTGTGGGAATGAACAAGGATCAAATGTGGAAAATAGTTCCCTAGATGCAACCATGTGGTGTGATACCCCAAAATCAAGAAGTCACTTGTGTGATGTGTTGTTTGCAGAATAAATGAGTGTCATACCCTTATTATTATCCTTTCCTAAATATGTGGATGTTGTGGATGGAGAAAAGGAAGAACCACTTGTCCTAGATATAGGAAATTTAATTTGATTTTGTTGAATAAGATTCCTCAAGTCACCAATTTCCTTTTTTATAAAATTGGTGTTCTTCAAGCCCCAGTTTCTTATAATAAGTACATTTGGGCTTCTCCTTACAAGTTTTCCCTTTTGGTGAGGGAGATGAATTCGATGGAGTATCTGATTTGATCCCTTATCTCAATCCTTACTTTTTTCATTCTCTTAGATGATTGAGCAACTAATGCTTGACTTTTTGAAGTGGCAACATCCATATTTTTTTATTTGGGTGAAAATTTTGTACACCTGGAAAGGCGTGCACAATTGTGGTCTCAGCCACAGTGTGTGAGATAAACTCTTATATTTTCAAAGGGAAGGCTTCCCCTTTGCTTTCTATTTTAAAAATTCAGAAATAAACTCTAACTATAAATCTATTCTAAATCTGGGTGAAACTCTGTCTTATTCTCTTTTTTCAGAAAATACACTTATTCTTTTCTCTTATTTCAGAAAAGAATCATAGCTGAAAGCATAAATGATTAATGAAGTAAACAAATAAAGAAGCAAAGTTTCCATAAAGGCACAAAGTCCTTCGTTGCTCCTCTGGGATAGAAGAACAAATTGAAAGCGCAAAGTCTTTGACAACTTACTCTCCTATCAACATTTTTTGATGATTTTATGGTAACCAAGTATAGTATGTAGCAGCTCAAAGTTTAACTACATGATGCACTTTTTATGCACAAACATAGAAAATAAAAGCAGCACAAAGCCTGCAAGTTACCCCCTTTCCTTGAGCATTCTACAATAGCTTCAAACGTGACAAACAACTCAAAGTCCATAGTATCAAATCTGAAAACCAACTATGACTTTAAGCACAATTTGCAGCTCAAAGTCTACAAGATTGAGTTAGAATCTCTCTTGTATAACACAACAAAACTCACAATCAATATGCAGAAAATGTCGTTAAATAACACCTTGAATCAACACAAAGTTTGAAAGCAATTTGTCTCTTTTAATTGACTGTAATCTGATTTACATCTAAGCTCAAATTCTTAGAGTGCACATACAAAATAGCAAAGTTTTTTTGTATTTCCAAAAGATAGATATTACAATAGACCCCCTCAAGTATTTATAGGAGAGAAGCCTTGAGAAAAAGGTGGGAGGATCCCAACAAACTTGAAAAATTCTCTCAACCACTAACTAACTGTAGTTGCCTTATTCAACATTACAAGTCCTATTGTAATTTGACTTGTAATGTAATTACAAGTTACAACTTTACAACTGATATGATTAGTTGCAATTAAATTTTTTGACATTACATGTAATTTGTCAAAAGGAAATTACAAATACATAATTGAAACTATTCAAAGTGTCTGAAGACACGACTTGAACTACATCACCCTTGATTGTATCTTCATGATGTTGTTTGGAAAAAATTCTTCCATCTCTATCTTGAAAGCATTATATTTCCCATCAAACATTCTTGTCACTTATTCACTTTCTTGTATGGCTTTGTCACTTTTCTAGCTCTCTAGACATCACTAGGACCATCTTCATCTTCATAAATTTGTACTGCAACTTGATATATTTGCCCCTTGACATAGAACATCATATTTTGTTGTCATCGTCTATCAATGAAGTCCTCATGCTGCTATAGATCATTGATGTTTTAATTTCCTCATATTTGACTCAGTGTTATGTCAAAAATACCTTACAAACTGCTCTTTAATCAACTATCTTTTCCTTTTCATAATTCTAAGTTTTCTTGATTCACTTTCCTATCTCAATAGACTTGTATAGGACTGCCTTTTCATGTTACTAATTTTAGTAGGTAAGAAGATATTTTGGTGAAGAATATCCATTTTGAAGTTCTCTTGGAAATATCATCACTTTCCCTTGGAATGACTGTGCTTTAGCTTGTTCAATTATTATTTACTCTTCACAGATATCTGTCCAACTTTCTTGTGTCATCTCCTCATTTCATATGCTCAAAAGTTATAAGTTGATAAAACAAATTAAAAGTTGCTGATAAAAGCAATTTCAAGTCTGAAAACCAACATTGCAAATGATTTCAAAACACACAAGAGATCATGTTACTTGCAATTTCCTTTTTGTAGTTAGGTTTTGAGAATGATATTACAAGCAAAGGGAAGTGGCATTTCATATCTTAGGAAGGACATTACAAGTGGAAGGTCAAATACCTCTTCTTGTAGTTGAACTTTTGAAAAGATATTGCAAGTGATCTTTTAGAGAAAATCAGATCTTTGAGCACATATTGCAAGTTGCTAGGTAATAACATTAGTATTTCAGGTTTTGGAAGGCTAACTGCAAGTGCAAGTGAAAGGTGATTTGCCTTTTAAAATATTCCTCACTTGTAATCGGGTCTTGAAACCCCGATTACAAGTTACATGTAACTTAAAAAGTAACTTAAAGAGCCCTTTTAACTTGCAATAAGGTCTTGGGACCCCCATTACAAGTTATAAAAACTAACTTGTAAACCTTTTACTTGCAATCAGGTCTTGGGAACCCCATTACAAGTGATCAATATTTAAAAAGTAACCTAAAAAGTCCTTAACTTGCAAATCGGATCTTGGAATCCCCATTACAAGTTACATGAAACTTTAAAAAGTGACTTAAAAGCCCTTCACTTGTAAATCGGGTCGTGGAACCCCCATTACAAGTGATATGAAACTAATTTTTAAACCTTTTACTTGCAATCGGGTCTTGGGACCCCCATTACAAGTGATCAATTTAAAAACACAAAAGTGACTTAAAAATTACTTTAAGTGAAATCGGGTCTTGGGGACTTGATTGCAAGTTAAAGTATCACTTGCATTTAAGAACTTGAAACCCCTACACTTGCAGTAAGGTCTTCAAAACCCTAAATTGACCAAAAACACACCAAAAATGACTCAAAATTTCATGAAAACGGACGAGAGTAAATGAAAAATGTTGGCCAAAAGGACTATAGACCCAAAACTTAAAATTCCCAACCTCTGTACCTCGTAATATGTGCCTTGAGGCCTAAAAATGTCAAATTTTTGATGGGTTATCTCTGATTTTTGCATGTCAAAAATCAGGGACAACAATATTATCTTAGATTGTTCTTGTGAGAGTCTATCACAAAGCTAATCAAAATAAGGCATTGTAAATGTTCCAAAAACATCCATTGTAGAGTAGTTCAAGAATAAACAAATATTTGATAAAGGACCTTTTAGCTTTGACAAAACCAAGAAGACACATTCTTTGTTTATTTTTGTTTTACCACAACCCTTGTTTCGAGAAGGCAAAGAGTTAAATTGGACCAAGAAAACTTCAACAAAAGGGAATGAATCGAGAGATATATTGTTAATTCAACATCCAATTGTAGTATTTTGAACTCATCAATTGTACCAAAGAGATCTTTGAACTTGTCCCACATTTTCTTAAGACTTTTACATTCTGAAACATGTAATTGCAAGTTACTAGAAACATGGAGACCAATGATGCTCATTGCCTCATCTAAATTGTCTTGATAAGTAAATTGTTCAAAATCTCTAGTAAACTGCATTTGTTGTCCATTGATCATTTTCCATAATCTGTTAGATTGAACAAGTTGTTGTACTTTGACTTTCCATGTGTGGAGATTATGTGGTGTTAACAAGTCAATTTTGGATCCATGATGCACATACAACAAGGCACTTGAATTGTGTCTTTCTAAACCCCCCAAAAATGTATTATATCTCAATGTAGACCCCCAAAAAGATGCAAGACAATATTTTACAAGTTTTGATTAAGTTTGGACGTCAAATCACCCAATTATAACTCACAAATATTTTTAAAAATATGGAAAAATGAGCTTTCCAAAACTTAAATTTGACTACAAATCTAGAATCCTTGCAAAATAACAATGAATTTAAAAGAAAAACGTTTTTCAATTTTTGACAAATAGGGTGAAAGTTATGCCCCATCAAAAATCACACAAAGTACATTGATTTTTAAAAGGTTAAAAACTAAATTAAATAGAAATAATTTTGAAATCATCTCAATACTACTTTGTCCAACATAAAAAAAAGCCTTTAGACAATCCACGCTTGAAAAATACCTCAGTTTACAAGTTATGAAAAAACAAAACAAAAAGAGCCTCCTTTGATAAAAAAAATGACCCTCCCTTTCACAAAATTTGACAACATACATAAATTGAAAATTTTTCAATAGTTGCTGGAAGAATAAGGTAACCATTGGAAAAGAGGAGTCGTTTATGTTTGATTTGACTGCTTATGGGGTTGAGGTTGCCATTATTCAGGTGAATTTTGTGGTGGTTGTGCAATTGTGTGACCACCTTGCAAGGCCACAATGGAGAACAAGCCATGGGTGTGGTGGAGTATAGGTATGTGAAAATTCTTCAGTGCTACCTAAAATGAACAAAAAAATAAGTTCACGCCCTTGTCAAAAACACCAAAGAGGGCTTTGGCATGCCCATGCAACGCTGTGCTGAAGAACACCTAGTATCTTGGTCGATCGGCCTGAAATGGAGGTTCATGTTGTAAAACCTATGATATAAAATATTCTGCAAATGATGGGGGTGCTAATGTTGGAACAATTCCTGTAGAAAGTGGACTTCAACAAATCACATTGCAATATTTTCCTGCAAAAAAAATTTGATTGTTGCAACTACAAAAATTCAAACTGTGTTAAGGGGTGATGGAATTCCCATCATCTACACCATGAGTTACACCAAGTTGGCGACCTCTTGGTTGCCACAATAATAACCCTTAAAAACACTCCAAATCGTGAGATCACTTGGATGATTGCCCTTTAAATGGCTCAACTCACCATGGATTCCATAATAGAGTGGTTTGTGAGATGTATCCAACAATAGGATTTTGGGCGTTCAGTATTTATTTGGCAGAGGGTTCACTCCTTCGAACAAATTCCTCACAACCTACAACTGATATTCATGGCTTTTCTTTTCAATTCATGCAAAAAGTACCATCTAATGTCATAAACATGTATTGTTGCAAAATACGTTGGGCAAAGATAGGCTACAAACAAGGAAATTTAACTTGCAAGTATGTGGTTTAGGGCTAAAATTTCTTGCAAAACATAATTTCAAACCAAAATGTCATAACGGGTAAGGGAGAGGAGCCGATGGTGGGTAGGGTAACTTTGACTGAGGGGTCCACGTCATCAGCATCCAAGTTAGACAAATTTTTTTTGCCACGTCCCTTGACCGTCGAGCTGGTAGTCCCCCTTTTTTTGGGGGGAAATTCGAGCACGTTTTCCGATTTTTTGGGGGCGCTTTTCAAAAATCGCCAAAAATGTCTAAAAATTTGTCATATATCGATAATGGACATTTGTATGACTGGTGGTGGGTTGGCACCATGCTAGTAATGGCTCATTACGCTCCTAGTAAATGCACATAAGTGACAGACATTCCTCCATTGTCAGTCAACACCTACCACCTCGAAATGCACACCATTCGCTTGGTCTTGCTTTAGGTTCACAAAACATCCATTCATGAAAACTTTATTCATTTTGAGCGGTTGCATTGAGAACCAACTCTAGTTAGGATGGACACCGACAGTGGTGAGGCCATGGGCGAATGGTGGTGATGCATTTCTCGAGCTTTTTGTGTTTATCAACACCACATTCAATATAGGGAAACCATTTAAATTCTTCCTACGTAGGTGAGGTTGTGTTCCAACCTCACACAGACAGTAACTATGCATTGCAATATTTTTCTAGTTTTTTCTTGCAATATTTTTTTTTTAAAATAGCTTTTGTGTACAAGTAATGATTTCCTCTTCTAATGAAGCTTTGTTGCAGTTTTATCATGGCCGCTTCTATGTATATATATCTCTATACCAATATATATATGTATATATATCTCTATACCAATATATATATGTATATATACATATACATATCTGTGTATAGATATATACACACAGGAACAACAAGCAAATGTATTTTTTTAGCAATAATGTACCTATATTATGGTTGATTGTGTGTATATGTGAGTATACAAATATATGCATATATATAACCGATTGTGTGTATAGGTGTGTATACACAGATATATATGCATAGATATATATATCTGTGTATACACACTACACATAGTCCGCCATAATATAGACATTTGTTTTCGTTTTATACCTCTATAATTTATATATGTATAGTGGTAGTATTGGAAGTTAATATAATCTTCACTATTAAGAGTTTCTTGCAAGTAAAATATGGCCGACTATGTATATATTGAAAAAAATACACACAAACATACAAATATATATATGTATATATGTGTGTGTGTGTGTGTATACACATAGTTGGTCATTTACATATACATATACATATTGTGTGTATACATATACATAATTTTTGTTAAGGATTTCATGCACCTACATTTTTGGTCGACTGTTTGTATACATATACATACCATTCATGGGTATGTACAACTCGACTGTTAAGGGTTTCATGCACCTATGTTTTTGCCAACTATTTTCACTGTTTCCATGAACCCCTCGCTCAAAATTCCCAACACCCATCGTCCACTCTTCCCTTTCCATCATCTCTGCCTGAATTGTCAAGTATTTGGGAATATTTCATATCCATTTATAGGATTTTCGTAGTCAATTTAGTAATCATTTTAGTTTTTTTATTGACTAAACATTTTAATATTTTATTTATTTTTAAACAAAAGTGGCGTGCCACTACATATTATTATATAGTAAGTATATATTTTTGTACAAAAACTGGCTCAAAGAGCATACCGGCAGGAGAGAGCTAGCGAGAAAACCTCCGATTATAGCTCTTAAAATGCATAAAAAAAAATCTAACCTATGATCAATTAAATTGTTTTCATCTTTACAATATCCACTAATTTTTCCTTCTGAAACTTATATATTCGGTAAGTACAAAATGCTATTTACGTCAAAAAGCATGACATATATGCTTTAAACAACAAAAAACCGAATTTGCATCTTATATCTTCATTTGTAACCTTTAGCTTCTTGGCAAAAAACCTTGGATGAACTTTATCTAATATCTTCAAAAACCAGCAGTTAACTTCTTATCTAATTACTCCTCCATCTGCATGATTTCTATCAAATCATCACCTTGTTCTTCATTTCCTTCTTCCTCGTTTTGTGAATTTATAGAAATGTTCATATCTGGGACAACAACCATGTCAACTCTCTTGCTACTTCCTCCTTGAATTTGTGGCCGAGACAAGTTCTGATACAGGTTTTGATCCAGACCTTGTGAGCTTGTTTGAAGAGTACTTGGACGATGCTACAAAAAAGGAGTTGCATGATAACAATTATGGTGAAGCAAAAAAGAAGTATCTAGTGATATGTTTCTCTGAATATTTTAGATATATCCCTACCCAAATGATGACCGTATCTTGTTAATGCTTTATTCAAATGACTGGGATCTGGGAATTCTAAAGACTGCTTTAGAGCATCATAAACATTCACAAATGATTTTTTGTGTGGCAAGAAATGTGGAGGGAAAATACCACCCACATATCCTTCTCCCCTTGAGAAAACATAATTTTGTGCACTGGTAAGTAGAGCATCATTTTGCAGAAAAATCTCATTGACCATTTTTTCTGCAATGATAGTCATAGCATCTAAACATTGAAGCATATCCATTAGATTAGAGATAAAGATTGAGAAAATATTTGATGGAAAGATCAACCTTCTAGTTTTCGGCTGAAGAACTTTGCTTCCAATAATGCATTTGAGACATCTGAAATCACATGGACAACAAAATTTAAAGACTATTTGTAACTGCTCTACTTCAATTTTACCAGTAATCGGAGTTTCCCAACTTTGCACGAGAAACCACATTCTTAAATTTTGAGGACGATAATCCATTTCCAAGTTTGAGCCAAAACAAAACAACCAACAACTCCACAAAGAAAGAACACAAACTTTGATGAAAACAAAGCATCTACTGTTGCCCAGATATATAGGCGAAAGTTTGTTTGATACCAATGAATAGTCCTCTCTATCTTTGCATAATCCTTTGAAACGACTATTAGCACATGCATTAGCGTGCTAGTTTTTTGAACCTTTAAATTTTTTTATTTTCAAAAGATGAAATCGTACTCACCAATGTGACTCATTCCTGTGCTATATTCATAGCAAGCCACCTGTTCCTCACAAATTAGCATATGTTGTTTATTTGTTGATAAAGAATAAACCATACATGCCACAACTATTTCAGGATGCTGCAAAATAAATTTCAAGTACCCGAGATTACTTACAATATTAACACGTTAGTAACACAGATTACCTTAATGTGTAAGAAAATCAAAGCTTACATCATACTGATCAAATAACATGACGTTATCCGATTTCAAAAATTATTTGTATGCTTTTCCATGCTTTTCGTGCTCATATCCCTGTTAAAAAATGACTAAGTATATCTCACTAGATTTGACATGATGCTTACCACATGAAATCACAGGTGGACGCCATTTTTGAACAGTATGATTTTGATAGCAAATAAAACTGCCATATCCAATTCATGATCATAGGAAGTGCAAAAAGCTCACACATGTAATTGCCAAATATAAACATGCAGATTGATTACAATTCAAAATAGTTTTAAACATATTTGAAGAATGCAATTTTAATCATGCACCTCTATACTTGACAATCACATATGAGAAATCAATTTTTTGCATTTTTTAATGTGAAATCTCAGATATTTCAATGATAAATCATCACATATTTTCCTCTTTAGCAATTAAAGCTTCCAAAGCATGATTTATTTTTCCAATTTTGACTACATGAGCCACCTCATTTTCTATTTGAACACATCCTAAATTGGCTAAAAAATTTGCAACCATATTACCTTCCCTGTAAGTGTGTAAGATTTGAAAGTTAACTAATTTTTCAAGCAAAGTCCAAATTTGTTTGACAATGTATTCCAACTTCCAGTTTTGAATTTTTTGATCTCGACAAGCATTGATTAAAATTAGGGAATCCCCTTCAATTTGAACTTTTGGAATTTGAAAATTGAGAACTAATTTTATACCTTGGAGCAAGGCTTGTGCTTCAACAACATTATTAGATGAAATTTCCAACTTATAAGATTTATCACATAAAACTATCCCTTTATGATCCCTTATGATCACCCCCACACCAGAGATGCCTGGATTCCCTCTAGAGGCTCCATCAAAGTTTAGTTTAAAAAACCCCAAGGGAGGCGATAACCAAAAAATATTCATTCTGATTGCTTTTTAATTTGCCTGATGAAGGTTACCTTTGAAAGGAAGAGTTAAATGAGGCCATGCTAACAATATTTTTGAATCCCAATCTAAAAAGATTGAGCCAATATGTTTGGTTTTGGCCACAAAAGCGTTAACAATTTCTGAAATTCAATTTTCCAGTAATGCTAACATATGATCAATACTCAATTTTTCCTTCCTAAAGATGCATTTGTTTCTTGCCCACCAAATAGCCCACATAACTGAGGAAAGAATCACAAACCAGATTGCTAGCAAAAAAGGATGAAGAGTATAGCTGAGGCCAACTAGTAAATAATTTCTAGATAAAATTTGGTAAAGTTGCCAGCAAATTCATTTTTTCCATAGCAAACAACCAAAAAATTGGTGCTATTGGAAACAAAAGAAAAAGATGATTGATATCTTCTAACTCTTGCTCACAAAGCACACATTTAAAAGGTGCAAATTTTTTTAACTTTGCTAACTTGTCACTTGTTAGAATTTTATTTTGAATTGAAAGCCAAGCAAAGCAACCTGCTTTAGGAAAAACTTTAGAGTTCCAACAAAATTTATAAGCTCTTTGAACTATTAATTGAGTAACATTTTTAGAGAATTATATCCCTCTTTAACAGAGTAGCAACCATTTTGGCCTTTTGACCAAATTAGCCTATCTGGAGTAGATGAGATATAAATTGTCCTCTCACCAAGAATTGAATAAATTTGAGCTTTATGATTTCAATCTATTGGCTCATTAAAAAAATCTTTCCATTTGACTTTACCAGTCAAAGAATCAACATGATGAATATAGTCTTTAACTTTTGGTCCCCAATTTTGTGTCAATAAAGATAATGTATTACCAAAATTGCAGCTTTTTAATAAGTTTTTGTACCCATTCCATGAGTCTTCCCAAAAAAAAGATTCTTTACCATCATTTATTTCCCAAGTTAAATTTGGTAAGATTAGATTTCTACAAGAAAGAAGAAAATTCCACATTGCAGAGCCCGAAGGAGGATTAGAAACAATGAATATTCTTGAAGAACACTGACTATCGAAGTACTTACTTTGCATTAGATGACACCATTTGAGAGAAGGTTTAGCATACACATGCCAAACCATTTTAGCTCCTAATGCCAAATTCCTTTCAAGAAATTTGTGAAGACCTACCCCACCTTTTAACTTTTCAAGGCACATTGTTTCAATAGAAATGAGAGGAATTCTCTTTTTGCTATCTACATTTCCAGACCATAGAAATTTCCTGATAATTTTCTGAATTTGAAGAATGATAGACTTAGGAGCTTTTAGAAAATATATATAATAGTTGGGTATAGTTGATAAAATAGTTTTAACCAAAAATATTTTACCTACCAGAGATAACCATCTCCCTTTCCATGAAAGTAATTTGGATTGAATACTATGAATATTTTTTTGCCAATAAGAAACCTTGTTTTGACCTGAAAAAATGGGATTCATAGATACTTACTTGGAAATTGATCTTGCTTAAAGCCAAATAGCTTAACTATACTCTTCTCAGTTGAAGGCTTTGTGTTGAACAAATAATTTTTTTTCTTCATTTACTTTTTGACCTGAAACTCTGGTATATTTATCCAATAAAGACTTTATATGTAAAGCTTCAAAAAAAACAAATTTACCAAAGAGCAATGTATCATCAACAAATAAGGAGTGAGTAACTGAAAGATTAGTATTAAGAATCAAGACCCCCTTGATTTTACCTTGATCATTAGTTGAAAGGAAAGATCTACTCAAAGCTTCTACTAGAATGATGAATAAAAAATGAGACAAAGGATCTCCTCGACGAACCCCTTGGGAGGAGTTAAAAAATCCCACAGCATACCCATTTAATAAAAATGAAAACCTAGCACCTGATATACATGCCATTACCCATTTACACCATTTGGAAGAAAAACCAAATTTCAGAAGAACTTGTCTTAAAAAGTACCAATCTACCTGGTGGAGCTTTTAAATTCTCCCCCCTTGTGAGTTTATTTTATTTTATCCTTGGCTCTAATTGGTTGGGTTTTAGGTTTTACAAACGAGTCTGGGTCATAGTTTTTCTTTTCGAGTGATGACTTATTATTAACGGTGGTCGATCGTTTAAGTGTGGTCCTAACCCCTTTTGGTCGTGACATTACTGGCCCCTCTTTACCTGTCCTCTCAGTCTTTTGTGTCTTGATTGTATTTTGTTTTTCCTTACTATCAGGTTGGTAAAATGTTTTAGATTAATCTCTAAAAAATATTTTCGGCCTCGAGGGTCGTTTCCCCGTCCACCTAGTCAATCCCCTTTTTATAAATAACTTTTTCGCATGTGCAAATTGCGTAGCCGTCAGATGGAGTGATCTGTATCTGGACCGTTCCTCGCAGACCCCGCATGGTTTCCTGCTGATGTTATTAAAGTGGTGTGAGGAATGCGAGATGCTGCCACCTGTCACATATGATCGTGGGGACCAGTTCTTGTTCGCTGACCGATGAAGGACGTTGATGCTGACAGTTATTTGTTTACCAACGCATCGTGGCCATTCCTCATTGACCTCACACAATTAAAACATTAGTTTTAATAATTTTGTGAGGTGTGCGAATTGTTGATGCGTGGACGTCGATGCTATACGAGGGACAATTGAGGTGGGGCCCGTTTCATGCTAAGGTGGTGTCTAGTAGGTGAATTTTTGTTCGCCTAAAGACTGGTGAACATACGTGGCACTTTCAAACCATTTTGACTCAATCTGAGCCGTTCTTCTGGCCTACATTATTTTGGATCAACGGCTGGCATTTCAAATAGGCTGATGTTGTACTATAGCCATTTTATCTCGTGTGAGTGAGTAGTAATGGTCGAGTTTGAACTGTGCTCTCGTAATTAAATGCTAAAAGATCAATGAATTGCTATTTCTGTGTGCATTTTCATGCTGAAGAGGAATCACCTGGTACTGAGCGAAGCAAGCCATCTTTGTAATTTTTCAGCCTCACTGTCTTTAACATTCTGCAAGTGAAACCGTAAGTAACACATATACCATTTCTTGTGCTTTCAGAAGGTCTTATGGTTGCTTGAAGAACAATTATCGATTGCTTCTTGTTCTGTTCCTGAAGGATTGTTTGAGCTGATTTGCTTTAAAGTATCTTAAAGCTTGTCTTGATAATTGTTGTGGCTTCTTGAATTGTGAAGCATTTTCTATTTAAAGCTATAGGGTGCGACTTATAATTGTTAAACATATAAAAACCCTAGCTTGAGCTATTCTCTGTCTTGCATAAATGGCACCTAAGGCCTGAAGCTCTGGCTCTGAAGCCGCTACTAGATCATTTTCCCAAGATATTATAGATTTAGTAAAACCCTCTACTAGAAAAAGGTAGGAGGGAAAAGATTTATTCTATGGGCCCTTACTCCTGGAAGGGTTAACTGATAAGCAGTGTGCAATTCGGGATGTTGAGTTACCATATACTGGATGGCAATTGTTCTCAAATTGGTTTGGGAATAGGAATTTGAGTGTTCCTTTGTGTAACCCATGGAGTTCGGATCTTGGTAAGATGATGGTTCTTAATGTCTACTTGGATGTAGATTTATTGAAAGATGTTGCTGCGAGGTATGACCCTATAACCAGAGTTGTCAGAACACACTTTGGCATAGAAATGGTAAAGATAACAAGGGAGGAAATTAAAAAAAAAACTGGTCTACATGAATGGAGTCAGGATATGGTTGCCATTAATCTTGAGGCTTTCATAGAGGAGTACATTAATACCAAGGGTTTGTTCAGAACATCTCTTTTGATGCCTCATTTGGCAACCTCGAGAAGAGGGAAGAATAAGAGGCAGGTAGTGATTGGTAAGAATGAGCTAGAACCTTTTCCTATGGACTACCTCACTAACTATTTCAAGAGGATAGTTTGTGCCTATGCCAAGTTCTGGGAATTAGTTTGAAGACTACTCTGCCCACTGAGAACATGTACATGGCTGTAAACCTCTAGCATCCAGGTTTCAATGTAGTATATGATTTTTCCACTTACTTAGCAGAGAAAATGCATGGGGGTCTGCTGGCCCTCAAGGAAGGAAAGAATTGGGTTGGTTTTAGATGGTTTTCCTTGTTGATCCACATATTTTTATATAGGGGCCAAGCAGTGTTTGGGCAGGATATAGAATTAAAGAAGAAGGAGGGTAATGTTGAAATGTCTGTCTAATATTGGACTAGGATCCTTGATATGCACGATCACAAATTTGATTATGTAACATTCCAAAATGCCTTTGGATCCAAGCTGAAGAAGGCTCTAGTTTGTGATCCCCCCAGGATTCCTAAAGAGATTCATGATTTCTTGAGGCCAATGGAAAGAAGGCCTGAATTAAATTTGACACACAATTGGGGAGATATTATCCCTTATCATAATACAACCATTTTCAAAGTATATGGCACTAATGTCAACCCTTATGTTCTGCCCAGGGAGGTGCCTCTGAGAATTGGATTTTTGGAAATCATGAGATAGTTGGGGTTTGCCTAAGAAGTACATTTGCCGATAGAACAAAAGAAAGGATCTTTCTTTATTGAGTATACAATGTTTGCTAATTTTTTTATGACAAAGGGAGGATGGAAGGATTTATACAAATTGCTTAAACCTTATGGATTAAAGACTGTACGCCCTAGGAATCATGATCATGAGGGTTTTATTTCTCAAATGAAGGAAAAGCATCGGACTTGAACTTTTGTCCACAATTTCTATTTTCCTGAGGACATTATCAGGAAATTTTTTGATCTAGATATACAAGAAGAGAGAAAGGAAATGTACATTTCCTTTACCAAGATGGTAAAAAAGAAGCAAGAAAGGATACCTACTTTCAATCCCATACCAAATATCAATGGTGAGTTGAACAGGGCTATGTATGCCATTGACAATTTTGAGAGTTTGGTGGGAATTTTGAAGGATGAATGGGTTATGGAAGAAAGGGGAAAATCCAAAACTATTGAGGAGTACCTTGAAGTAAGGTTGGAGGAGAGGCCTACTTATCAGCCCCCGAAGAAGATAAATGTTTTCTCTAGGAGAAGGGGAAGCACAACTAGAGAAGTTGCTAAAAATGTTGCACCATCTTCTTCAGGGCAATCATTGCCAAGTATTGTTGACTGGATTCCCCTTTGAGGATTTCTGACCAGACTTTTCCATCATCACCAAAGAGACAGAAATTTGAGAGAACAAAGGTGGTTGATTATGATGGTGATGAGGATGAAGAGATCATTGTTAGTTCCAGTAGCACTATTTCTGACCCACCAGTGGAGCAATCTCAACCCTCTTCACAAGGGCAATCCTTAGCTATTATTCCAAATAATATGGGACAAGTTCCTATTGCAGTTGAAAGGGCTAATATCCCAGGAGGAGGACTCTCCAGGGAGAAATTAATTCAGCAAGTTGAGGAGTATAAGGAGATGGTGCAACAAATCTGGGAATTAGCAGAGAAGAGCAATTCGGTGATTGTGGACACTGTTTTGAAACACTTAAACAGGAGAGTCCAGGGGAAATTGAATAGTGTTCATGAAAACTATCCTCTAATGTTGCAATCACTTAGAATGTTCCCAAGATATAGAGAGTTGGCCACCCCATTGCTGGACAGATGGAGCCCTAAAATTGAGAAATTGAGATTCATGGCAGTAGGAGCAAAACAACATGGGGATAAGTATCCTATGGTTATATCAACTTATCAATTTGTCAAGGGAGTGTTGGAGAAAATTTTTCAGTGGTATGTTGCCCTTATGGAGTTAAATGTTAAAGGGTTAAAGGCCAAATATGATGGAATGGACTTAACTCCATTGCCACACATTCTGCATAGTCAAGACAAGGTAAAGCATTTGCAGGTTTGGAAAGATCAAATGAATAATATAATGATTGCTCAGACACATGAGATATGCATAAATGTTGACATTGGTATGTTGGAGAATACATTGGAGAAACTGTCATTTGTAATTAGTTTCTTAGAAAACTTTGATAAGAAGGCTACATCAGTAATGGTGAAATATGCACCCTACCGAGATAAGATTGATTAGGTTATGGATTTTAAGTGGCCATCCGAGGAAGATTTTGAGTTATGGAAAAAGGTGTTCACTAATGAATTTGAAATATGAATACTATCAGTGAGAAATGAAACTTCATCATGTATAATATAGGTCTGCCCTCAATAGTTATATTTGAAAATATGTATTCTCCTTTCGACTTCAAGTACGAGTTGCTGAGGTGGAATAAAGTGTTGCAACGGTTAAAGATGCTTCCGACGTGAACAAGTGGCCCTTTGAAGGGTGATTTCTTTTCTTCCATAAAAACTAATGATTATTCTTGTCTTATGCCTTTTCAATCGCATGATGAAAATGTAACTAAATTAGGGATTAGCAGTCCAATGAAAAATGGACATGTGTACTCTCTGGCTTGAGGCTTGTTTGCTCCCTTGTTTTATAAAAGGAAATTTTGGGTCCTGAGAAGAGGTATGTTGAAATATCCGAGATATGAGAAATAGGAGTTTGGTGATATAGAGAGTATGAATGTAAGTCTAGGTTTTAAGGTTTTGAGTTAGATAAGAGAACTTGGTCAATTATGGGGTTCTTAGGCATATTTGTGTTAAAACATGTGAATGTTTTGAGTCTATTTTCTCTCCTGTTGTGATACTTTGCATGGATTATTAATGAAATATTGGTCCAAGATGATTTTCATTGATCTTCATTTTTTCTTTACTGTGAATTACGTTTAATGATAGCTCTGGTTCAAAGGATCGGTTAAATGCTTCAGTTAATCAGTGAGTTCATGCAAGCTAACAATAGGATTCATAAAGTAGTGATAGAATTAGATGTTGATATATGGATTGTAATGCAATTCATATAGATAATAAGTGCTTAAGATGAAATTGGCCCTGTAGTTCAGTTTTCTCATTTGACTCCATGCTTTAGGATATGGCACTGGAACTCTGATCGCATTTGTATTTTATCATGTTTTATGTTATGACTTTAGGAGATTTTATTCAAATATTTCCTATCAATCTACTTTAGTTGTGTTTACAATTCTCTGGTAATAGGATTCAAGCCTTTTCGAGGAATAGCTAATTTATTGAAGGATTTCATCCTTTTAGCGTAAATGGGGAATCTATCTGTTGTTTATCAATGTGCAAGTGAATTGTTTAATGTTGTATTTCAAGAGCAGATTTTAGGGTGTAGCCTCCTGGGTCTTACAGAGCCTGAAGTGTAGGAGAATTAGCATTATTTTTGTTCTCGTCAAGTTGGCCAAATGTTTCCTAGATTTTTATTATTGAACGTGGCAAGTTCATAGAAGCTCTTGGGAAATACGCTTGGGTTGCAGTAAAAAATGCCAATAGAATGACAACTCTGTTGGGTAACTATCAAATGAGAAGTCTATAGTGCAGATCTGGTATAGTCAGAGTCGTTACGAATATAGTTTTTTAAAATTGTGTGCCTAATTTGTCATATTTAGCACATGTTTCTAGTTTTCCTATGTTCTTTGTCAGTGTGTCGGGTAGTGTTTAAAATCTTGTCCAAAGTCATGAGTGCAAAAGTGAAGTGCAATCACTTCATAATTCCAAAAATTGTGGGTGGCGACTCTGATATCTCGAACACAAATATTCATACAAAGTACAAAAATAAACGTGCAAAGGAAATTCCTCGTACACCAAAGGCCATGAAGAAGACTAGAAGCTATGCAAAAAAGAATCTGGAGCCAATGCTAGAGCTCAAACCGGGACAGGACAAGAAATGGGTAAAAGTAAATGATACCCCAAGTAAGTCTGTTTCATCTTCTGTTGTTTCTTCTCCTACTTTAAATGCCGAAATGAATAGTTCTTTTATCAGTGGAGATTCCTCAGAAGTTATTATGTCTAAAATGGATCATGGTAGTTTTCCATTTGAAATGACTCGAGAAGTTGAAATTGATTTCTAAAGAGGAGGAACAATGGGGTTTCTAGGAATAGGATAAATAGTTCCTAGAAGCCACAACACCTGGTACTATGTCTATTTTTATTGGACAAAATTTCAAACCATGTGGGACCTCTTTGAATGAGGAAGTGCCTTTTCTTCAAGATGAAAATCAAGCAGAACAACCTTATTATACTCCTGCTCCAAGTGAGACAGGAGATATCCTCGAAAATGAAACAGATCTAAATAGGGACATGAAAACCTTAATTGAAGAAGAAAAGAGGTTGCAAGAGGCAAAAGACAATAGGGACAAGATAAGAAAAGAGAATCTGGAAAGATTTCGAGCTAAGCAGCTCGAAAGAAATGCTCAGAAGAAGAAAGTTGAAAAGATGAGGGAAGAAGGAGGTAAGAGAAAATCCTTTGAGGAAAGGGTTGCTAAGGCAGCTGCTGAAAGGGCTCATGAGGTGCCTAAAGGAACGATCTCTATGGGAACCTCTGCCACACCTACATATACCCCTTCTATATCAGCTACCAAAACTTTAGGCCCATTCGCTGGATCAAAGAAGGAAACCTTTGTGGACCATGGGAAAGCCCATGTTGATCAATCTAAGAAAAATTCCCACGGGTTTTTCAATTATAAAATCCATGTTAATGCTAGTGATGAAACAAATAATGTTGCTGACAAAGGGGTCGAAGCTGATCCCAGGCCATTAGATTTTCCCCAAAACCCCGAGCTCTTAAGATTACAATTAATAAATGATCAGTTGTAGGCTGATCTAAGAAAGGTTGAAATAGAAGCTTCTAATGCCAAAATGGCAAGAAAGATAGCTTTCCTAAAGATGTCTACACCCACCCCCCAAGCTTCTAGTTCAGGGCAGAGTGAAAATGAGTCACTGAGCAAGAATTTTGAAAATAAAATCCCTAAAGGGTGGGTGGTGGTAACCAAAGTGGTGGAGGTGGAGGTAGTTATAAAAATGTTAGCTCCTACTTAGAGAATGAAGAGGGAAGCACTGGCAAGGCTAAAAAGCAGGGTAGTAGTGAGAAGGATAAAGGTGAGGATGACAAGAAAGAGGTTGAGCAACAAAGCATCGCCAGAAGTGGACGTGGTGGAGGAGCACCCTAGATTGATAGATACAGACAACTGTGTTTTGGTAATATTCAAGGGTATCTGAATCCAGTCCTAGATAATGCATGAAAACATCTCCCAAAATTCATTGGTAATAATGCTTTTAGTGGGGAAGACCATTTAAAATATTTTCAAGGTTTTGTTGAAGATCTTTAGCTATGGGATGGTGATGTAGCAAAGAAATAATTTATGCAGTTATTGGTCGAAGATGCTAGAGATTGGTATAGAGGGTTACCCGATGCTAGTATTGATTCTAGAGATGCTTTTTGCTGAGTTTTCAGGGAACAATACGAGGATCAGACTGACCCAAGATTTAAATTAAATGATTTCAACAATATTACCAAGGGGCATAATGAACTGGTTACTGAGTTTAATGCTTGTTTCCAGAAAGCTATGAAAAGAGTTCCTGCATATTTACGGCCTAATGAAAGTGCATGTTTAGTCATGTATTGTAATGTCTATGATGCTAAAATGTGCTATTTACTGAGAGATAAAGACCCTCAAAATTTGAGGCAGGCATATAAGATGGCGGTGAACATTGAAAATAATAGAAGAGCTTCTGGTAAAGTGGGGAGAAGTGAGGATCCCAAAGCTCCTAAAGGCACAAGGATTCAAACCGAGAAGGTTAGTAAACCCACAACTGCTAATGAGAAGATAGATCAAGTCCTTACCCTATTGCAAAAGCAAGCAAAAAATGACAAGCCTCATTTTCAAAGAAATGAAAGGCCCCCCAGACTGCAAAATTATCCCTACAATACTAATTGGAATAATGGGAAGCCCCTACAAGGAAACCAAAGAAACAATCAAGTTCCACCCGATCCTTTACAAAAGCATTCTCTAAATGCCACAAAACATTTACCATGGTGTGAGGTGTGTGGAATGCCACATTCTCTGAAACAATGTGTAGTAGCACAATCAATGGTAGAATCTTAGGATGACCTGAGAGATGCTTAGTCCCCCTAGGATTAGGATACAATGACTAATGTATTATTGGGACCAGCTAATTTGACCTATGATGATTATTCCTCAGATGATGAGCCTTGTGGTAAGGATGTTGATGTTCAGAGACAACAAAATGATGTACACCACCAACAAGTGTTTTCAAATGAAGGAGACAATGATTATTATTTTGTAAACGAATTGGAGGTAGATAATATTGTTTTAAGAAGACCTTTAAATGAAGAAATTGAAAAATACACTATTTCTCTAGTTGCTAGGGCAAGGAACAACATACAATTGACAAACTAGATTGTTCTAGGTTATTCAGGTAAGTCTTACAGCCTGTTCATAAAGGAAAAAGATGTAACTGGAATAAATACCATTTTAGAGGCTAAGAATATAGATTCAAAGCCTAAGGAAATAAGGGAGCCTAGAATATGGGCAAAGAAGGTGGATAAGACCAAGACAAAGAGTGAAGTTGTATCCCAAAATAACAAAGACAGTAATCAACACTCTCCTAATGATGAAACTCCTAAGGGAAAAGAAAAGGTAATTTTAGAGAACACAAATTTTCTTGAATTACCAAAGTACACTTCAATAGATATGTTCCAAGTACTTTCTCAAGTTAGGGTTACTGTTCCTTTTTTAGAAATGATGTGAATAGATGAACATAAAGACAAAATTGTTGCACTTATCAATAGTATTCCTACAAGTAGAAAGTGTAAGGTAGTTCCTGATAAGATAGATTCAAAAGAGGAGCAAGAAAAGAAAAAAGTGGTGGAAGAAATTATCACAAAAATCCCTCAAATATACTTAGGAACTACTATTACAGCTAACTCCAACCATGTCAATCCGTTTTTCTTAAGCTTGATTATTGATGGAAAAATATTGAGAAATTGTATGATTGACTCAGGAGCTTCTAACAATGTGATGCCAGTGAAAATAATGCATGCAATGGGTTTAAAAGTAGACAGTACATATGGTAAATGCTATGCAATGGATTCTTGGGAAGTGCCTGTCATAGGTATTATAAATGATGTTCCATATAGACTAGCATCATTTCTTGAGAAAGAGCTACACATGAGTGTTACTGTGGTGGATATCCCACCTACTTATGGCATGTTGCTATCTCGGCCTTGGAGTGCTTCAATGGGTGGGAGCATACAGTGTGATTTGTCTTTTGCTACATTTTCTATTGAACAAAAAGATGTTAAATCGGATAGGGAAAAGAGAGCCCCTCACATGATTGAAAATGTGGAGGAACCACTAGAGCCTATCAGAATTAACTTTGTGGAAATTGATCTGGAAAAATTCTGTGTTGAGGAAGATAAAACAAAAGAAGAGATCTAGCTAGCACCTATTGATAAAGAAATACTAAAGATATCATCAGAGGGTGACTTGTGGATAATGCATTTTGATGGAGCATGTTCCAGAGATGGCTTAGGAGTAGGAATTTTCTTCACTTCCCCACAAGGTAAAAAATTCAAATATTCTTTCTTGTTGCAATTTTCTTGTACTAACAATGTCGTTGAGTATGAAGCTCTCATACTTGGTCTAAAGATACCTTCAAAGCATGGTATTAAGGTGCTAAAAGTTTTGGGAGATTCTGAGTTAGTTGTTTCCCAGATTAGATCCCACTTTGTAGCTAAAGATAAAAGACTTAAGCAATACAGAAATGCAGTGTGGGATACCATTGAAGGATTTAATGCTTTTGGTATTGAATGGGTCGAAAGAGGACAAAATGCTAAGGCTAACTTGTTAGAAAAAATAGCCGTTAAACTTGATGATGTCACCTTTGGTGGCATCTCACAAATAGAATTGCAAACCAGGCCTAAAGTACCAAATAACATCTGCAACTAGTAGGTGTTTGATGATGACACAAACATTATGAAATTCTTGCATTGTGTGGATCAATATGAGAGCAAGGAAATTGATTTTGGCTCGTTTGTAACTGAAATTGATGGGAAGGAAACCCTGTTTGGGAATGAGATGATTCAGCTCAAAACAAATACCATCCCTCGGGGCTTGGTTGCACTTGAAAGGGTTTTTGACGGTCCTGATATGTCAAATACTAAGAAAGCATCCCCCCAGAAGGAAGATCTAGAAGAAATAAACTTAGGAACAAAATGTGCTCCTAAGAAGGTTTATGTTGGAAAGAAAATGAAGCCACATGTTAGAAGGATGTTGATTACCCTACTTAGAAAATATAGACATGTTTTTTCCTGGTCATATGAAGACCTTAAAGCCTATAGGGAGGATCTATTCCAACATGAAATCCCTTTGAAACCTGATATGAAGCCATTCAGGCAAAAACAAAGACCAATTAACCCTACCTTACAACCCAAAATGCAGGAAGAGCTTGCTAAACTAAGGGAGGCAAGAGTCATCAAACCAATTAGGCACTCATCTTGGGTCTCTAACTTGGTGCCTGTTAGAAAGAAAAATGGGGACATTAGGTTGTGTGTTGATTTTAGAAACTTGAATGTTGCTTCTTTAAAAGATAATTACCCACTGCCTAATATGGAGGCTATGTTGCAAAAGGTCACATGGTGTGAACTGCTATCCATGATGGATGGATTTTCTGGTTATAACCAAGTAATGGTCAAAGAGTCTGAGCAATTCAAGACTGCTTTTACCACACCATGGGGGACATATGTTTATGTAAGAATGCCATTTGGACTAATAAATGTTGGAGAAAATTTTCAAAGGGATATGGATCTAGCCTTTGCAGATTTTTTTCACCCGTTCCTTGTAATTTACCAGGATGATCTTACTGCCCATAGCAAGAGTGAGCATTGTTATCATTTAGAAAAAAAATCTATTAGAGCTTTGGAATATGGGATATCTCTGAATCCTAGGAAGTGTGCATTTGGAGTAAAAGAAGGAAAACTACTAGGGCATATTATTTCAAAAGATGGGGTTCGAATTGATCCTGAAAGAGTGGTTGCTATTGACAGAATTACACAGCCAAGAAATGTAAAAGGTATCCAATATTTCTTTGAGCAGATAAATTTTCTAAGAAGGTTTGCTACAAATTTTGCTGAGACTGTCCACCCAATTTCTAAGATGCTAAAAAAGGGAGAAAAGATAGTATGGACAAGGGAGCCATCCAAAGCCTTCCAAGCTATCAAAGATGAAATCAAGCAGGCCCCTATTCTCAAGTCACCTGATTACTCAAAACCTTTTCAGTTGTTTACTTTTGCCTCTTTTCACACTATAGCTGAGGTTTTATTGCAGAAAAACAATGATGGTTTTGAGCAGCCAATTGCATTCTTTAGTAGATCATTGTAGGTTGCGGAATTAAAATATGATATTGCAGAAAAGTAGGCATATGCTCTGGTAAAGGCAGTTAAGAATTTCAAGCCCTACCTGATGGGAGTAGTTGTTGTTGTTGCATATGTACCAATAGCTGTAGTTAAAGATATTTTCACCCAACAAGAGACTACAGGAAGGAGGTGTAGATGGATAAATAGAATCCAGGAATTTAATATTGACATACAAATCACCAAGCTTGTAAGGGGTCAGGGTTTAGCCAAATTAATGGATGAAGAAAATTTGGAGGCAAATCAAATAAACCAAATAGAGAAAAATAACATTGCACCTATCTGTGATCTGCAAACTTGTGGCTGGTATAGGAGAATTGTTGAATATTTAAAAACAATGTAGTGTCCCGAAGGTATGCCCCTTAGTGAGAAAAGAACCATTAAACTACAAGCAATTAGATATGTCATTATTGATGGTGAGCTCTAGTGGAGGAACCTTGAAGGTATTATACTCAGATGTGTGGATGGAGATCAAGTTGAGGATCTACTGATAGAAATGCATAAAGGAGCTTGTGGAGGCCATTACATGGCTAAGACAACGGCTCGCAAAATTTTAAGAGCAGGTTATTGGTGGCCTACTGTATTTAAAGATGCTCATAGGTATGTCAAAATATGTGATGCTTGTCAGAGGTTTGCTGGGAAGTTGAAGTTTTCTGGTAATTTTCTGTTGAGACGTGTGTCTGTTTCAACTCCTTTCCAGCAATGGAGTATTGACTTCATAGGAGAAATATCTAAAAAATATAGTGGAGGACATGCATGGATATTGGTGGAAAATAATTACTTTACTAAATGGATTGAAGCAATCCTAGCCAAAAGGGCCACAAGTAAAGTCGTTATTGATTTTTTGACTGATAATATTTTGAGCCGATTCGGGGTACCTGAAAGAATTGTTTTAGATAATGCAATGTGCTTCAGATCGAAGGAATTTGTTAGTTTTTGTAATCAATATGGTAAAAACTATTTCGTACTCTTCTCCTTATCATCCCCAAGGAAATGGACAAGCATAATCCAATAATAAGAGCCTAATGAAGATTATCAAGCGTGTGATCGAGAAAAATAAAAGGGCTTGGGATTCAAATTTTAAATTAGCACTATGGGCTGACAGGACAACTGTCAAGAAGGAAATTGGTCATTCACCTTTTAATCTTGTTTATGGGATGGAATCCCATATACCACAAAATAATCTATTGAAGATGTACGAATTTGTCCAGGAAAATGATAATGATGTGTGTAATGAGATGCAGCACAGAATGGAATAATTGAATCAACTTGATGAAACTAGAAAAGAGGCCCATAAGAGAAATAAAAGATTGCAACTTCAGGTGAAGCACCTCTATGATAAAAAGGCGGTTGAGAGAAAATTTGATATGGGAGCAATGGTGTTGCTCTGGAATGCAAGATCAAAGGATAAAGGAAAACATGGAAAGTTTGATCCCCTTTGGCTAGGCCCATATATAATTATGGATACACATGGAGAAGATTCATATTTCTTACAGTCACTTGCAAGTGAAATTCTTGAACTGCCAGTACATGGACAATTCTTGAAATACTATTTCTCTTGAAATAGCTCTTTTTCCATGTACGGTGTACAGTCCTGTAAGTAGTATATATAGGTGTGTATTTTTTCTTCTTGCTATGCCCACAGGGGGCATACATCCCCAGTCGGGGCCATTGGTGGAGCTTTTAAATTCTCCCCCCTTGTGAGTTTATTTTATTTTATCCTTGGCTCTAATTGGTTCGTTTTTGGGTTTTACAAACAAGTTTGGCTCATAGTTTTTCTTTTCGAGCGATGATGTATTATTAACGGTGGCCGATCATTTAAGTGTGGTCCTAACCCCTTTTTGTCATGACATTAACGACCCCTCTTTACCTGTCCTCTCGGTCTTTTGCGTCCTGACCATATTTTATTTTTCCTTAGTGTCGGGTTGGTAAAATGTTTTAGATTAATCACTAAAAAATCTTTTTGGCCTCGAGGGTCATTTCCCTGTCCACCTAGTCAATCCCCTTTTTATAAATAAATTTTTCACATGTGCAGATTACGTAGCCGTTGGATGGAGTGATCCGTATCTGGACCGTTCCTCGCAAGCCCCGCATGGTTTCCTGCTGACGTTATTAAAGTGGTGCAAGGCATGCGAGATGCTGCCACCTGTTGCATATGATCGTGGGGACCAGTTCTTTGTCCGCTGACCGATGAAGGATGTTGATGCTGACAACTATTTGTTTACCAATGCATCATGGTCATTCCTTTTTGACCTCGTGCAATTAAAACATTAGTTTAATAATGGTGCGAGGTGTGTGAATTATTGACTCATGGACACTGATGTTGTACGAGGGATGATCGAGGTGGGGCCCATTTAGTGCTAAGGTGGTGTCTGTTAGGTGAATTTTGTTCGCCTAAAGATTGGTGAACATACGTGGCACTTTCAAACCATTTTGACTCAATCTGAGTCATTCTTCTAGCTTACATTGTTTTGGATCAATGGCTGGCATTTGAAATAGGTTGATGTTGTACTATAGCCGTTTTATCTCATGTGAGTGAGAAGTAATGGACGAGTTCGAACTATTCTCTCATAATTAAATGCTAAAAGATTATTGAATTGCTATTTTTGTGTGCATTTTCACGCTGAAGAGGAATCACCTGGTACCGAGCGAAGCAAGCCATCTTTATAATTTTTCAGCCTCACTATCGTTAATGTTTTGCAAGTGAAACCATAAGTAACACATATACCATTTCTTGTGCTTTCAGAAGGTCTTATGGTTGCTTGAAGAACAATTATCAATTGCTTCTTGTTCTATTCCTGAAGGATTGTTTGAGTTCATTTTCTTTGAAGTATCTTAAAGCTTGTCTTGATAATTTTTGTGGCTTCTTGAATTGTGAAGCATTTTTTGTTTAAATCTATAGGGTGCGAGTTATAATTATTAGACATATAAAAACCCTAGCTCGAGCTATTCTCTATCTTGTATAAATGGCACCTAAGGCTCGAAGCTCTGGCTCTGAAGCCACTACTAGATCATTTTCCCAAGATATTATAGATTTATTAAAACCCTCTACTAGAAAAATGTAGGAGGGAAAAGCTTTATTCTATAAGCCCTTACTCCTGGAAGGGTTAACCAATAAGCAATGTGCAATTTGGGATGCTGAGTTACCGTATACCGGATGGCAATTGTTCTTAAATTGGTTTGGGAATAAGAATTTGAGTGTTCCTTTGTGTAACCCATGGAGGTTGGATCTTGGTAAGATGGTGATTCCTAGTGTCTACTTGGATGTAGATTTATTGAAAGATGTTGCTGCGAGGTATGACCCTATAACCAGAGTTGTCATAACACACTTTGGGATAGAAATGGTAAAGATAACAAGGGAGGAAATTATAGAAAATTTTTGTCTACATGAATGGAGTCATGATATGATTGCCATTAATCTTGAGGATTTGAGAGAAGAGTACAGAAATACCAGGAGTTTGTTCAAAACATCTCTTTTGATACCTCATTTGGTAACCTCGGGAAGAGGGAAGAATAAGAGGCAAGTAGTGATTGGTAAGAATGAGCCAGAACCTTTCCCTATGGACTACTTCGCTAACTATTTCAAGATGATAGTTTGTGCCTATGCCAAGTTTTGGGAATTAGCTTGAAGACTACTCTGCCCACTGATATCATGTGCATGGTTGTAAACCTCCAGCATTCAGGTTTCAATGTGGTATATGATTTTGCCACTTACTTAGTAGAGAAAATGCATGGGGTCTGGTGGCCCTAAAGGAAGGAAAGAATTGGGTTGGTTTTAGATGGTTTTCCCTATTGATCCACATGTTTTTATATAGGGGCCAAGCAGTGTTTGGGCAGGATATGGAATTAAAGAAGAAGGAGGGTAATGTTGAAATGCCTGTCCAATATTGGACTAGGATCCTTGATATGCATGATCACAAATTTGATTATGTAACGTTCCAAAATGTCTTTGGATCCAATTTGAAGAAGGCTCTAGTTCGTGATCCCCCCAGGATTCCTAAAGATAATCATGATTTCTTGAGGCCAATGGAAAGAAGGCCAGAATTAAATTTGACACACAATTGGGGAGATATTATCCCTTATCATAATACAACCATTTTTAGAGTATATGGCACTAATTTCAACCCTTATGTTCTGCCCAGGGAGGTGCCTCTGAGAATTGGATTTTTGGAAATCATGAGACAATTGGGGTTTTCTCAAGAAGTACATCTGTCGGTAGAACAAAAGAAAGGATCTTTATTTCCTAAGTATACAACGTTTGTTGATTTTGTTATGACAAAGGGAGGATGGAAGGATTTATACACGTTGCTTAAACCTTATGGATTAAAGACTGTATGCCCTAGGAATCATGATCTTGAGGGTTTTATTTCTCAAATGAAGGCAAAGAATCAAACTAGAACTTTTGTCCATAATTTCTATTTTCCCGAGGACATTATCAGGAACATTTTTTATCTAGAGATACAAGAAGAGAGAAAGGAAATGTGCATTGCCTTTACCAAGATGGTAAAAAAGAAGCAAGAAAGAATACCTGCTTTCAATCCCATACCAAATATCAATGTTGAGTTGAACAGGGCTATGTATGCCATTGACAATTTTGAGAGTTTGGTGGGAATTCTAAAGGATGAACGGGTTATGGAAGAAAGGGGAAAATCACAAACTATTGAGGAGTATCCTGAAGTAAGGTTGGAGGAGAGGCCTACTTATCAGCCCTCGAAGAGGATAAAGGTTTTCTCTAGGAGAAGGGGAAGCAGGGCTGGAGAAGTTGCTAAAAATGTTGCACCATCTTCTTCAGGGCAGTCATTGCCAAATATTGTTGATCTAGATTCCCCTCCGAGGGTTTCTGACCAAAATTTTCCATCATCACCAAAGAGATAGAAAGTTGAAAGAACAAAGGTGGTTGATTATGATGGTGATGAGGATGAAGAGATCATTGTCACTTCTGATGAGATGCATCAGGGAATTCCATCTTTCCCACTTGAGACTTCATCAAGTTCTAGGGCAGTTGCTTTGAGGTTAGAAAAATATGAAATAAGGGGAATAACAAATAATGATGACCTAAGAATGGAGTCTTGCAGAGAGTTCATGATGGATGAATCTTTTATCCAGACCAATTGTTTTAAAGATTTTGTATGGAGGGCACATGTCTCATTGTATGTTGAGAGGGTGGCACAAGAAAGAAGTTTGCACCCTAAGCTCCCAGAGCAAGTAATTCAATCTAAGGTCAGGATGTAGATGAAGGAAAGGTTCAAATAAATAACACCAGAGCAAGGTTGAGCATTGGTACAGAAGAGTGGAGTATTGTTACTTCTTGAATGGGATATTGATGATGATGTTGTGTTTGATACAATTAGAAGGGCCAATAGACCACTTCTTGCAACTGATGAAGAAGTTGAATTGGCACTTAAAGGTTCATCCTTTAGTGAGGAGTGGGATGCCTTTGCAATCTGGTCTTTGTCAACTAGATCTAGGAAGCCAGTAGTCACAGAACCATATGATTTCAGTGGTCACCTAGTTGTAAGAAGAGTTTTTGATACCCTAGCATTGGAGGCTACTGATATGGTAGTAAATGTTGCCAAATTCACTAGGGCAACTATTGAGGATTTGACCAAGGACAGGGATACTCTGAGAGGCCAATACAATGACATTATTATTGAATATAATAAGAGTCAACAAAGGGTTGCAGAGTTAGAAACTAAATTGGCCTTATTAAAGCAACAAATGGATACATTAAGGTCTCAAGGGCAGGCTAGTTCCAACCGCACTGTTTCTAACCCACGAGTGGAGCAATCTCAACCCTCTTCACAAGGACAATCCTTAGCTATTATTCCATATAATATGGGACAGGTGCCTATTGCAGTTGAAAGGCTAATAGCCCAAGAGGAGGACTCTCTAGGGAAAAATTATTTCAGCAAGTTGAGGAGCATAAGGAGATGGTGCAACAAATCCAAGAATCAGCAGGGAAGAGCAATTTGATGATTGTGGAGACTATTTTGAAACACTTAAATAGGAGGGTCCATGGGAAATTGAATAGTGTTCATGCAAACTATGCTCTAATGTTGCAAGCATTTAGAATGTTCCCAAGAGATAGAGAGTTGGACAGATGGAGCCCCAGAATTGAGAAATTGAGATTCATGGCAGTAGGAGCAAAACAACATGGGGATAAGTATCCTATGGTTATATCAACTTATCAATTTGTCAAGGGAGTCTTGGAGAAAAAGTTTCAAGGGTATGTTGCCCCTATGGAGTTAAATATTAAAGGGTTAAAGGCCAAATATGATGGAATGGACTTAACTCCATTACCACACATTCTGCATAGTCACGACGAGGTAAAGCATTTGCAGGTTTGGAAAGATCAGATGAATAATATAATGATTGCTTAGACACATGAGATATGTAGAAATGTTGGCATTGGTATGTTGGAGAATACACTGGAGAAACTATCATTTGTAATTAGTTTCCTAGAAAACTTTGATAAGAAGGCTACATTAGTAATGGTGAAATATGCACCCTACCGAGATAAGATTGATCAGGTTATGGCTTTTAAGTGGCCATTCGAGGAAGATTTTGAGTTATGGAAAAAGGTGTTCACTGATGAATTTGAAATATGAATACTATCAATGAGAAATGCAACTTGGTCATGTGTAATACAGGTCTGGCCTCAGAAGTTATATTTGAAAATATGCATTCTCCTTTCGACTTCAAGTACGAGCTACTGAGGTGGAATAAAGCGTTACAACGGTTAAAGATTCTTCCAACGTGAACAAGTGGCCCTTTGAAGGGCGGTTTCTTTTCTTCCATAACAACTAATGATTATTCGTGTCTTATGCCTTTTCAATCGCATGATGAAAATGTAACTAAATTAGGGGTTAGCAGTCCAATAAAAAATGGACATGTGTACTCTCTGACCTGAGGCTTGTTTGCTCCCTTGTTTTATAAAAAGGAATTCTGGGCCGTGAGAAGAGGTCTACTGAAATATCCGAGATATGAGAAATAGGAGTTTGGTGATACAGAGAGTATCATTGTAAGTCCAGGTTTTAAGGTTTTGAGTTAGATAAGAGAACTTGGTCAATTATGGGGTTCTTAGGCATGTTTGTGTTAAAACATGCAAATATTTTGAGTCTATTTTCTCTCCTGTTGTGATACTTTGCATGGATTATTGATGAAATATTGGTCCAGGATGATTTTCATTAATCTTCATTTGTTCTTTACTATGAATTATGTTTAATGATAGCTCCGGTTCAAAGGATCGGTTAAATGCTTCAGTTAATCAGTGAGTTCATGCAAGCAAACAATAGGATTCATAAAGTAGTGATAGACTTACATGTTGATATATGGATTGTAATGCGATTCATATAGATCATAATTTCTTAAGATGAAATTCGCCATGTAGTTCAGTTTCTCATTTGACTCTGTGCTTTAGGATATAGCACTGGAACTCTAATTGCATTTGTATTTTCTCATGTTTTGTGTTATGACTTTAGGAAATTTTATTCAAATGTTTCCTATCAATCTACTTTAGTCGTGTTTTTGATTCTTTGCTAATAGGATTTGATCCTTTTCAAGGAATAGCTAATTTCTTGAAGGATTTCATCCTTTTAGTGTAAATGGGGAATCTATTTGTTGTTTATCAATGTGCAAGTGAATTGTTTAATGTTGTATTTCAAGAGCACATTTTAGGGAGTAGCCTCCTAGGTCTTACAGAGCCCGAAGTGTAGGAGAATTAGCATTATCGTTGTTCTCATCAAGTTGGCTAAACGTTTCCTAGACTTTTATTATTGAACGTGGCAAGTTCATAGAAGCTCTTGGGAAATACGCTTGGGTTGCAGTAAAAAATGCCAACACTACCCTATCATATGTTTTTTGCATGTCAAGTTTAATTATCATTGATGATAATTTATTTGTAGCTATAGAATGCAAATTTTTATGAGCCACATTTGCTCCTTCTGAAGTTTCTCTACCAGGAAAAAATCCACCTTGTTCTTCTAAGATAATTGAAGAAAGCAAAGGATGAAGGCGAAGATGAATAACTTTAGTAAAAAAATTATAAATTGTGTTGCATAGTGAGATAGGCCTAAAATCTAAGAAAGACTTAGGAGCTTGGATTTTGGGAATGATGGCTATATTTGTGACATTAAATATTTTTAACATTCCACCAGATTTTCTCAATTCCTCCAGAGCACTTAGAATATCAAAACCAATGAAATCCCAACATTTTTGAAAGAAAATAGTTGTGAAACCATTTGGACCTAGGGCCTTATCAAGTGACATTGAGAACACAACCTCTTTTAAATCTTTGAGAGAAAATAGAGCCAACAACCGAATGTTATCTTCAAGAGACACCAAAGAAGGAATGTGTTGTAAAAGTTCATCTTTTTTCGTTGCTAAATTCACAATGTTATTAGCATTAGATGTTAAAAGAGTAGAAAAGAACTTAACTGCTTCATTCTGAATATCTTCCTCTTTTAAAAGTTAATCTCTTGTCACACTATCTTGTATTGAGAAGATTGAAGATTTTGATATTTTAGTTTGAGCTGAGATATGGAAAAATTTAATATTCTTATCACCATCTTTCAATCAAAGTTCCCTAGACTTTTGCCTCCAATAAACCTCCTCTCGTAATAATAATTCTTGCCATTCCACTTGTAATTTTTTTTCTCTTCTAATAGAGAATTCTCGAGACCATTTACAATGATATTTTCATTAATCTCTACCAACCTTTTGTACACAAAATATTTTTAGATAAAAAAATTCTTAAAGACTAAACGATTCCAAGATTTTAAGTGCTTCTTAATATGATCCAATTTTTTACTTAACTGAAACATCTTTGAACCAGGAATGAATGGAGCACTTAGCCACCATTGCTTTATTAGACAAATAAGTTCAGGATTTCTAAGCCACATTGCCTCAAATTTGAATGAAGATTGAAATTTTGATTTGATTTTTTTTCCCATGACATCAAGAGATATAGCAAAATGATCAAAGGCTACTAAAGGTAGAATTTCAGAAGAAAGAGAAAAATCACTAAGGAGCCAATTTGGAGAGGCTAAAAACCTATCCAATCTTTTTGTAATTTGTAGAAAAAATTTCCTCCTATTCGTTCAGGTAAAACTACCATTTTGTGGAATTACATCCACCAAAGCATTATCATGAATAAATGCAGCAAAATCTTTAGGGGGGAGAATTCCCCCTTTTTTTTCCATTACATTTGTAATGGCATTAAAATCTCATGCTAAAACAAATTTATCTTGACCTATCACATCAATTTTTAGCTTAAGGGAATCCCACAAATCCCTTTAGCAGAAGTGTTAGTTGGGCCATAAACATTCAACAACCAAAAAGATAAGTCAAAATGAGTAACCTACAATAATTGCCAATTTTGATCAAAAGAAATGTCAGAAATGCTAACTATTTTAGTATTCCAAACAGTTATCAGACCTCCCGAAGCTCCATGAGAAGGTGAATGAGAAGCTTCCCATTTATGCCATGATTTCTTAATTACTTGAAAAGAATCCTTTAAAGTTTTAGTTTCTTGCAAAACAACAATATATGCCCCTGAAGCATCCAGTTGATGCTTTACTTGGGAATTTTTGTCAAAAGCATTTAAGCCTCTAACATTCCAATATATTAGCTTCATTGCAACTTGGGAGAGAAACATGCTCTCCTTGGTCTCTTTTGTTTAATGGAAAAGCCTAAATTGACATCTAGTGTCGATTGTAATCCTACTGATATTTCTTCTTGCAATTTTGTAGCTAAAGACTTTCTACCTCTTTTTGCAGGTGACTTTCTACTTGAGGATGAAGATAGAAGAGACTATCAATTGATCACCTCCTTCACCTAAAACCTCAGAGGAAATATCATCTATCAATTGATCACCTACTGAAACTAAAGGCTGATCAAAAAAATTAACAAGATCTTCCTCAGAAGGCAAGCCAACATAATTATTATTTTAATCAGCTAAATCTGGAAGGGGTTGTGAACTGCCAAATAAATTTTGTTCTTCAAAAATATTTAACCTCTCATCACAATTATTTGTCACACCAAGCGTTAACATAGAGGCACATTGATTTTCTTGAAGGTAACTGACAAATTTAGGTTGAGGAGAGAAAAAATTTAAAGAATTAAGAAAAATATTTATTGGAGACAACAAAAATTGTTACCAGCCCGAAGCAAGAGAAACAACAACAAGCCCAACAAAAGAAATATTTATGACTTTCTTGCCAATGCCAGATCCATAAGAAGATAAAATTTTACTCTTATAAGACAACAAATCATTCAAATAAAATCCTTTGGCAGTAGGAGTTGATTGAACAACCTCAACCTCCTCTTTAAGGGAGATAGTGTGATGATCCCTTTGATTATAAACTGAAAGATCCCCATTAAAATATGAGCTATGAGACCTTTTTAAACCAAAAGAAAAATGATACCAATTGAGACAAAAGTTAATGATCCTAAAAAGAAAAGATAAATCAAGCAAAATCTTACCATTCAAACCAGAAGATAAGGAAAAGGTCGAGTTAACCAACATAGGTTCTTCAAATGAATTATCAGAATTAGGATTAAAATCTGATTTTACAAACTCAAACATCTGACACTTTTTGAATGGATGAAGAGGAAAATGGCATAAATAAAAAAATTGTTTAGGATCCTCCAGAACTGCCTGTTGTTCCCAAATGCCATGAACTAATTTAATATTGACATTTTTTGGAATGGGTTTAGAAACATCCATGAGAACACAAAGCCTGACTGGTAAAGAAGGATTAGAGAAAAAATCCATATCTTGATTTTAAAAAATTCCTAATTTGTTGCCAAGAATCTCAATAATGCAGGACTCTCTATATTCTAGAGGTAAACCCTACAACTGAACCCAAAAAGGAATAAATTTAACCCTAGCTTGTTTAGGCCTAAAATTCAGAGTCCAAAGAGTGGTAAAAAGACCATTTCCCTCACACATCCAAGATTTTTTTTGGAAAACAACATTTCTAGAATCTTTATCAAAAAAGATTACAACAAAAAAACCCTCACCTTTATCTAAGAAAAAGATTTGATTTGATCTATCCCAATTTTTGAAAACCCATGTTTTTAAAAATTTGAGATATGGGAGGAAATTCCAAAACTTACCAAGTAAAGCGACATCCTTTGAATCCGCAATCTGCAGCTGAAGCATGGAATGAGGAAGTGTAACATTAACTTGATCAAGAGGGTACTTTTTTTTACCTTCGGAAGCCATTTCTTACTGATATCTCCATGAACTAAAGACTTCTTTTGCACATTGGTCTATCTACGACCAAAGTCAATCGGGTCGGTGTCCTTAGGGTTTGAAGCAAGCTTCTTAGGAAAAGCACCAGAAGAAGGTAAAGCAATGGAATTTGGGAATGTAAGAGGATTCTGTGGAGCCGTAAATTTAGGGAAAACCAAAGGAATAATGTTTGGAAATGTGGCCAAAACAAAATCCTAATTTGGAATGAAGGGGGCCCCCAAATGCGAGGAACAGGAAGGCGAAAAACTCTTATGACCCAATTGTCGACCAACAGTCACATCAGCCCACAAACGAGATGAGGATGAAGAAACTAAAGGAGATTCACATTGAGAATCACAAATGTCAAAATCAGGTTGCTTACCCTTGAGTAGGGTTTTCTTTTCAAGCGGATTGCGATGAAAGGACAACTTAATAGCATGGATATCTGGAACCCACTTCCCATTGTGAAAAAAAGAGCCAGGTGAACCCTTAAAATCCTTAAAATTGGAAAAGGACTTTTGTTTTCCCGAAGAAAACCTAGATCTAGGAGGAACACCATGAGCTCTGTCGAAAAAAGAAAAATTACCAATGATAGATCCAACCCGAGATAACCTACTCGGGCCATGAAAACCCTCGAGAAGAGTAGAATGGGAAGATATTTTTCAAAAATTTGGGTTTCCAAAATTTTGCCTTCGCATCGTACAGTCCTCCATAATCATTATCATGTTGGTATTCCTAGTCTTTTCCACATTTTAATATTATTAATAACATATATTAAAATAATATTTAACATCTTAATATTATAATAAACATTAAATAGTATGTATGTATTGTACATAATAATTTATTATGTCTGTATGTGTATATGATACATACACATACATACATATTATATGTATAGTATACACACATACATACATACATGTATGTGTGTATACTATACATGCATACAATATGTATGTGTATATAAAATACATGCATACATACATACATACATACATATGGAAGTTCATATCTATCTATGTATGAGGGTCATGCAGGTAGCCATACTTAAGGCATTTATATGTAACATACATACATTACTTTAGTATGATGAATGTATGTATTTGTGGAAACCAATCATGTACATACATACATACTTTCGCCAAAATATAGGTGCATGGCACCCTCAACTATGGAGTGTATGATAATTTTCTAATACTACCATTATATATATGCAATTTGCATATTGACAATTACATATGACAAATATATAGAAATTGATGTTTCATATAGCCTTGTTCATTTACATTTATATGAATTCAATGTATAATATAATTTATATTCAATTAAATTCACAAGTATGAAAAAGTTAATGAATTCATATAAAGGTGTTGCTTGAAGCTATATATAATACATCTTAATGTTGTATGATTGTTTCAAACTATTCTTAAAATTCATGATGTTGTATCAGAAAATTGCCCCAATTATTACTATCCAATTACACTCAATCTTACATGTATGATGTTGTTTGAGGTTGTATCATTGTTTGATTTGTATCAATTAGAATTGGGGATATGATAGTATAACATGCATTTTTTGTTTCATTGCACAAAGACCCTTGTTCATTTGCAATCAACTCAATTAGATGCATGGTTAGTTTGTTCAACAATTACACTCAATCTTACATGTATGAATTTGTTGTTACACTTTGTATCATTGTTTGATATGTATATGCATATGCATATGTATATACATATACATATGCATATGCATATGCATATGTATATGTATATGTATATGTATATATGTATATGTATATGCATATGTACATTCAACCTAATTAGATATATGCTTTGTTTGTTCTTCAATTAAAGTGATTGTAAATATCGGCCCCTCTCCCTTACAACTAACTGTAATGATTGTTGACTCCTACTTATGTTATAACCATTTCTCAAACAACATACTGAAATATAATTCCATACAACGTAACACTTTTTGATACAAGATTATGAAATTTATATATATCTTCAAACAATAGTATGCTTCAAATATATCCAACGCTTTCTAATACAACATTATGAAATTTATTTATAACTTCAAACAACACTATGGTATAAATAATTCCAACCTTTGTGATACAACATACTGAAATTTATAAATAACTTCAAACAACAATGTGATACAACATTATGATACATATATTTGCATAGTTATATGGATGCGTATGTTTCTTATAGCCTTGTTCATTTTCATTCAACTTAATTAGATGTATAGATACATATGTTTCTTATAGTTGTGTGTGTATATATATACAACTACCTATTGCAAAGATAGATAGATAGATACATAATTTTCCTATAGCCTTGTTCATTTACATTGAACATAATTAGATGTATGCCTTGTTGGCTCTTCAATTACAATAACTCAAACAGTCAATGACAGTAACATGATGGAATATGTTGTTTGTATTCAAATCATACTATTGTTTCAAGTTACAAACATTCAAAACAAAATAATTCAAACATAGTTTTGAATCCATCAAAACCTTCACAACAAAAAAGTTGCAACAAAACATTCTAATCAATCGAAAAAGGTAGGAAAATTGAAATTTGATGCCAAGCTATCTATTGAGTTGTGTGTGGCCTGTGATGGAGAAGGAATCCATGATTGAATTGGTTGGGTTATGCTTGGGGTAGGTGAGGGTTTATTCAACTTTGAATGAGGACTCCAACTCTGAAATGGATGGGTAATGCTTGGGCTAGGTGAGAGTGGATAGGACTACAAATGAGAAGGTCTCCAACTCTGAAATGGTTGGCTCATAGTTTGGGAAAGTGATGGAAAATATTGGGGGCATTGAATAGACACGAAATCTATGAAGATCCTATGGTGGTCAGGCAAGGGATTTAGAGGGTTGTTGAGTCACCTCTCCTTTGCAACATTTGATCATGCCTTCTCCAATTCCTTTTCCCTTTTTGCAGCTTCCTTTTCTATCCTTTGTTGATCCCTTTTTTTGTCCTTTTGCTTCTTTTGTAGTTATTTTTCAACTTTTGTTGCTACTCATTGCTTTACCTTTTCAATTCTCATAAGATCCTTCACCTCCAATGCTGCAATATTTTCTATCCTGTGCTCTTCAAGCTTCTCCTTCTTCCTCAATTTTAGTTCTACAAGTTCCTTCTTCTTATCCTCTTACTCAGTTAGCAAGGCCATGTAGTCATCATTAGTTAGGAGTTGAGATCCTCTTTGCAATTTAATCCCTTTGTCAGGTACCTTATTAGTCTTGTATTTCACTACACAAACTAGTAGCTTCAAGAATTGTGTGATGTGTGGAGGTGGTTGGCCTCCCAAAGGCTCAACCAAATGCTCGTTGTTTGTTTTTGGCACCTCAGTAACTATAGCATCTAATCCATCTCATAGCTTCTCACCATCACTATCTCCCCGATCAACATAGAAATGAACTAACATATTTGGACCCATGTTGTGCAGTGGAGATGGCATTGAAATAATTTTCTCTTCCTCCACATGTAGATCAATACCAAGATTAACAACACCATCTAACAACCGGGAGGGCTCCTCGAGTGGATTTGGTAGGGAAAGAGAGATGTCTCCCATATTATTCAGCTCTCCCAATACTATTGTTGGTGGCAATTGGTTGTCCGACAAACTTGAAGTTTGTGGCAAACTTTCATGGCTTGCACATTCTACTACTTGAAGTGGTTGATTGCAATCTAAAACAACAAATTCATACATGTAAGTTTGAGATTAATTGAAGAACAAACTAACCATTCATCTAATTGAGTTGATTGCAAATGAACAAGGGTAATTTCAGAACATACTAACCATGCATCACATTTTGGTGATCTCCAACTTTTGTTGTTCCATCAGTACCCTCACCCTCATTCACTGCCAACCATTGTTGGATAGGCTTAGAATTTTTTCAGTTGTTGATGCTTCCTTGGGGGCAGCAAATTGAAAAGTCTTGCTAACCTCATGCCATTCTCCAAAGCATCTTGATCAAAGGGCCAAATACCTATCCTCTTAAAGCCAACTATTATGTTTGAAACAGTCAATGACTTTTGAAAAGCTAGGTTGTCAAGTGTAGCCAATTCTACCCTTCTTATCTCCAGATTTGGATGTCTCTTACTCCAATCTATTCTTTCCCTTTTGAAGTGAGATTTGAAAGACGAAAAAAACACTCACATCAAGAGGCTTCATCTTGTGTGATGTGTGGGTCGATAGGGTGAGCAAGTCAATACCAAGGCCCCTTGCTTTTGAAATGGTAAAGAAGGCTACATGGTTGTCATGGCCATCAAATATCAAGAGGTGTCTATGGTTGGGCAAGCAACACCCAGGTACTTGGATAGAAAAGAACTTCAACCATTTGATAAAAATATCTTTGGTCATCCATGTGTGAGGTTGAACATCCATCAATGCCCCTGCCTCATAGTTGGCTATGTAGTTTTGCACATGGTTTTTTATTTTGAACAAATAAAAATCAAGAATTTTCTGACCTTCAATGCTTACACATGCTAAAATAGTGATCCACTCCCGACTCTTTGGGATAATGTATGCTACACTTCTGCTACCTTTTTTGGAAAGCACCTTCATATTACCATTCCGGCCAGCTTGCAGCCCTGACTCGTCGCACTTCCAAATCCTTTGGGATCCATATTTCTCTGTTGCATATGCCTTCTCCAAAGTGTCATAGAAATTTTTGGGAATAAGATGCCATTTAATTGCATTCTAAACATATTTCATGTATCTCCTAAGTCCTTGGAATATGTTGCACAACACTATGATTAGGAAGAGATTAATTTGGAATGAAATAAACATTTAATTTGACATTTGTAGTTATTCCTAAATAATAGGAGCATGTGGTCGCCTACATGGGAGGTGGGATCCACCTTGGTTCAATTAACTAGTTGGTGAATTGAGTACACTTTAGAAATGCATGTCAGGTTCCTACAAAATAGGGATTTTGATTTATGCATGTTGAGTACCTACAAAATAGGGATTGATGTTTCAGTTCAGTTCAGTTGCATGTTAGTTAATCTTAGTTGACTTGAGCTGCATGGACAGATAACAAGTTGATACATTCAGTTAATAGATGGAGGATCATGCATGCATATTATTTTGCATGAATCAGTGACAGATATGTTTCAATTAACAAAGATTAACTTGGGCCCACCTTGGGTGCCCAAGTTGGCATCTTTGAGTTCCAACTATTGCATGGAAAAGATACTTATAATGTTTAGTTAAGTGGGACCCATTTTGGATGCCTACTTTGAGGATGAACTTGCAGAAGATATTTTTGACAACTACGAGGTTAACACTTTAGTGTTGGGTGCCAACTTTGAGGGAGACTCTTGTTTGACTTTGTCATACATGTTTGAACTCAACTTGGCAACCCTAGGCATGGATTTTCTCAAGAGGCTTTGTGATATTATATAAGTTAACTCTTATGAGTTTGTAAGCAAGAATATTGTCTATTATTGAAGCAATTGAATGACAAAGTTTTGTGAAAAAATATTGCAGGTTGTGAAGAAGATTTGTTGAAGAACAAAGGAAGCATATCAAGGAGAATTGAATCAGTGTTATTTTAATCTTAATCAAAGGTTAAATAATATGAGCAAGACCAATTATGGTGGAGTTTTTTTCCAAAAGGGTTTCTCCACGTACATGTTGTGTGCTTTCTATTATGTCTTATATTTCTTCTATCAATCTTTTGTCTACTTTCTACAACATTAAAATTGATCTAATTCAAGATTAATCATACACAATAGATTGTGACAAAAAATACTAAAATTGAACCTACTATTACACAGGATTTACAAATTTTAAGCTACATTTTTTACTACAGTTTTACCTTCATTTTCAACATTTGGTATCAGAGCTAACAGTTGGGGTAGATTTTGGGACACCTTTCTCTTAAAAGTTTAAAGGATATTTGGTTGTAGTGGGAGCTTTTAATATTGTGTCAATTGCTGATTTGTAAAAGTAGTGTGTTACAATGAGTTTTAATTCTCATTTAGATATTGAAAGATTCAATGGATCTAATTATGCGATGTGGAAACTAAAAATGGAGGATCTCCTTGAAGAGAGTGATCAGTGGTTAGTTGTTGGTAATGAGACAAAGTCACCTACAACGATCTCAAATAAGAATTGGGCTAATCTTGATAAGAAGGCAAGAGAGACCATACAATTATGTCTTGTTGATGTTGTTCTCTTGAATGTTTCAGATGAAACTACTACATATAAGTTGTGGAAGAGAATAGGTGATATCTATCAAACCAAAAGTCTTACTAATAAGTTGTATGTGAAAAGACAGTTGTATTCTTTAAAGATGAAAGATGGTGATTTGTTGCAAATCATTTGAATTCTTTTAATTTGATTCTAAGTCAATTAGCATATGTTGATGTAAAGCTAGAAGATGAAGATAAATGAATTTTGTTACTTTGTTCTTTACCAGAGTCTTGGGAAAATCTAATTGTTACTATCAATGGTAGTGGTGCAGATCCTAAGATGGACAATATAATTCCTACTCTCCTATCAGAGGAGATGAGAAGGAAGTCTAAAACATAAATCCAAGATGCCTTGTTTGTAAAAGGTAGGCCTAAGAAAAAGGAACCTAAGGGAGACAAGGAAGGAAAGCGTAAGTCCAAAGGACGGTCTAAAACCCCTGGTAAGAGTAAGGTAAAGTGTTGGAATTGTGGGAAACCGAGACATGTGAAAAAGGATTGTAAGAACAATAAAGAGAGTTATGACTCTTCTACAAAGGAATCCTCAAATGACAGTAATGATGCATTGGTTATTTCAGCTAATATTGTTTGTGATAACTCTTTGCTTGATGGTTTAGAGTGATCTTCATGGAGAGGATGGTAGTCACGATTTCATGTGTGACTCAGTGCCATGGTTCAGTGGGAGTTGTTGGCAATGATGTGGATGCATAATTGGTAAGGTTATCTTCATGTGATTGGGGATATGTTTTTTCTTGGTTTAGAGTGGTTGCTATTATGTCATGGTTTACTCTTGATACAAGTTTAGAGTTTGGCATGGTACTTGTTCTCTTGAGACTAGAATTTTTATGTATGGTATGATGCATGTGATCTCCTTGGAGGAGATGGTTAGATCATACATCATGTTTATGTTTATGATTCATGATTAGAGCTTTGACATTGATCTTGAGTAGTTCTCTTATGTATTGGGTACATTAATCATTTGCTTGATTACTTCATGATAGTGCTATGTTGCACTTGGATTTTGGCATGGATTGGTTGGTTATAGGTCCTCATGGATACTTGGAGAAATAGGTGAGGCTTGAGTTCTCTTATTGTAAGAGATATATGTTGGAATGGATACTTGTAAGAAAATATTTTTCAACATTAAAGACCAAGAAGCCTACACCTTGGTTGGATGTGAGTTCAACACACTCGGTGGTTTCACATGCCTCCAAAGAGGCAGTTTGGTTACAAAGACTTGGGAAAGGTATTGGTTTTAATTGCAAGCATATTTAGACTTGAATGTGATAGTCAGAGTGCTATGTGTTTAGCCAAAAATCCTATGTATCATGCTCGTACTAAGCATGTTGATGTTCGATATAGGCGACAAATATGTTTCAATTAACAAAGATTAACTTGGGCCCACCTTGGGTGCCCAAGTTGGCATCTTTGAGTTACAACTATTGCATGGAAAAGATATATATAATGTTCAGTTAAGTGGGACCTAGTCTGGGCACCTACTTTGAGGATGAGCTTGCAGAAGATATTTTTGACAACTACAAGGTTAACACTGCAGTGTTGGGTGCCAACTTTGAGGGAGACTCTTGTTTGACTTTGTCATGCATGTTTGAACTCAACTTGGCAACCCTAGGCATGGATTTTCTCAAGAGGCTTTGTGATATTATATAAATTAACTCTTATGAGTTTGTAAGCAAGAATATTGTTTATTATTGCAGCAATTGTATGAGAGAGTTTTGTGAGAAAATATTGCAAGTTGTGAAGAAGATTTGTTGAAGAGAAAAGGAAGCATATCAAGGAGAATTGAATCAATGTTATTATAATCTTAATCAAAGGTTAAATAATACAAGAAAGACCAATTCTGGTGGAGTTTTTCTTGAAAGGTTTCTCCACATACATGTTGTGTCCTTTCTATTATGTCTTATATTTATTCTATAAATCTTCTATCTATTTTATACAACATTAAAATTGATCTAATTCAAGATTAATCATACACAAGAGATTGTGACAAAGAATACTAAAATTGAATCTACAGTTACACAAGATTTACAAATTTTAAGCTACATTTTTTACTACAGTTTTACCTTCATTTTCAACAGAAATCACTTACAATTGTAGGCCCAAGATTTATAGCACGGTCTATATCTTTCCCTTGGGTTGTTCTCAAGCACAGATCAGGATGCCTTCTTTTGAATCCCATCCACCAAGACTTGCCAGGAAGCCCATTCTTGTAGGGATTAGCCCTCTTTTTGCATATTTGGGCCACTTTTGTTTTGAGATTGACAATCTCCAAACCTTGGTGAACCGCAACCATCTCGTGGCACCATTCGACTATCAATGCCTCTTCCTCAGTTAGGACTGTTGGGGGCCCTTTCCTTTTAGTAGTGGTCACACCACCCAGCCAATTTGATAATGTTGTGGTTGGGAGATCCCACTTTTTGGCTACACCTCTACATGACATGTCATTGTCTTTGACATCTACAAGGGAACGTTCCATGTCAACCATGGTCCATTCCCATCTTAGTGCAACCTTTTTGGTTGTTACAGCTGGGTTAGCTTGGAGTATAGGTTCAGTTGGCTACTCCACAACAATTTCTACCTCCTCCTCACTACTTGGTTCTTCATTTGGTTGGTGAACAAGAATCACAACATCCTTCTCATCGCTATGTGGCAGATGCACACCTCTCTTGTGTATATGCATATTTTTCTGCCTCCGCTTTGGTACAGGTCTCTTTGTTAAAGGTTGCCTAGTATTTTTCGTTGCTTTATTCTTCCTCTATATTGAACCAACATAGTTATTAGTAAACAACATACACTTATAATTTTTAAAATGAAAAGAATGATACAAATTGAAACAAAAAATTCATACATGTAATAGTGAGTATAACTGGAGAATAAACTAACCATGCATCTAATTGAGTTGATTGCAAATGGTGAAGGGTATGTGTGCAATGAACAAGCAATGCATGGTATACTATCATATCACCAACTCTACCTCTTATAAAAATTTGGGTGATCATGTTAAACCCTTCCTCATACAACATTATGATACAAATATATAAACTTGAAACAACAGTATGATACAAATATGTATATCTTGAAAAAGAATTATGATATAGGAAAGGGTTTGAAATATTTCTATCATACTGTTGTTTCAAGTTGTGTAAATGTTTCATAATGTTGTTTTAGAAATGGTTACCATATAGTCAATTTATTTGAACAACAAACAAAGCATACATCTAATTAAGTTGAATGTAAATGAAGAAGGGTATAGGAAACTTATGTATTTATCTATCTCTGTAATATATATATATATATATATATATATATATCTTATTGTTGTTTCAAGTTATATATTAGTTTCATAAATGGCTATAACATAAGTAGGATTCATCCACTATCATAGTTGGTTGTAAGGGGGAGGGGCCAACATTTACAGTCAGTTAAATTGAAGAACAAACAAAACATACACATAAGGGAGAGGGGCTATGTGTGGGAATAGGACATATGGTGGGTATGGTATGTGATAGCCTGGTATAGGAAACATGTATATGCTGCAAGAAAATTGTTTATAACATAAGGAGGAATCAACCATTATCATAGTTCGTTGTAAGGGAGAGGGGTCGATATTTACAATCACTTTAATTGAAGAACAAACAAAGCATACATCCAATTAAGTTGAATGTAAATAAAGAAGGATATGGGTAACTTATGTATCCATCTATCCCTACAATATATATATATATATATATATATATATATATATATATGCGGAGATAGATAGATACGTAAATTGAATGTAAATGAACAAGGCTATAAGTAATTTACGTATCTATGTATCTCTGTATATATATATATATATATATATGTATCACAATGTTGTATGAAAAAGGGCTAGAAAAATTTGTACCATACCGTTGTTGAATTGTACACTATTATATAAATTTCAGTATGCAGTATATATATATATATATATATATATATATATATTGTAGAGATAGATAAATGCATAAGTTGCATGAAAATGAACAGGGCTATAGGAAACATACGTATCTATGTATTTGTGCAATATATATGTATGTATCGTAATGTTGTATTGGAAAGGGTTGGAAATATTTGAACCATAACACTAAGCTTTAAGGGAGACTCGCTGATGGTGGCATAAAGTAAAGCTATGAAAATTAGCAAGTCTTCGATTCATTTAAATGTAAATGGACAAGGCAATTTCACACAATAGTTCATACAAGAATGCATAAGTATTATAGCGAAGGACGGTATTGAGAATTACCGTAGAAGCTGAAGGAGGAGACTACATCGATTTGGAGGAGGTCATCGTCGCTCAAGAGTATCCAGCAGAAAGTGAGAAATTTGAATTTGTTGAGTTGTAACTTGCATCACACAACTGAGCATTGCTTGCATAAATAGGTTTATAGAATTTGAATTGGTAGCAAGTGGATAATTTGGAATTCTAGGAGGGAATTTGATCTGCATTCAATGGATTAATGGTAGAAGTGATGGCTTCATGGGTACGTAGGATTTATAGTTGGTGATTTGAAATGATATTAATATTTTTTTGAATTCTAACTAGTTTTAAATTTTTATTATGATTATTGTTTTTTATGTTAATTTGTAAATAATACTCTAATAATTACGTGTTTTAATAATAAAAAATTGTAATGCATAGTGAGCCTGAGAGTTCATTTTTTTCAATTTTGCAGGTAAATTCATAAAAAGATTGGTTAATATGGACACACAGGAACCAGTAGTTTGTAAAAAGAAGATGAGAAATGGAACATGTTGAAATGTATTTTGTTAAAATATATTTGGAACTAAACTAGTTGGCAATTCCTTCTATACATGTCAACTCACTTTTAATGCAATAAGACATATATTTTGGATAATAAAATATCCCTTTACAACAACCTTCTATTGGGAAGGTGGCAAAGATTATTTATATTGTGGAAATAAGTTTATCATGATGCATTCACTTAATATTGTGACAGTGGAAAATAAATGTCACGTTGCATTCACCTAATATTGAGAAGGTGGCAATAAAAAAGTCTACCTATGATAGGACATATTTTGAATTTAATATGAATTTGTCATATCATATTTAAAAGTGTAGACACTGAAAATTGGTAGAGGCCTGCGAATACCACTTTCGAGATAATTTTCCAATGTCCATGGTCATGATTAAATAATGTTAATTATTTAATTATTTCCTAAACACATCTTTCTTCTATTAATTAAATAACCTTTTAATTATTTGATTAATTCATTATGACTCTTAGTCAACTCTGATTAATTAAATAAATCTTATTTATTTAATTATGTCGTTAATTAATTAATTCCCTTTCTAAATTATTTAATTTACCTCTTATCATATTTTGACTATAATTAAATATTCTTTTCGAATTATTTAATTATTCAATTAACCTTTTCAGTCAATTAAATAAATTAATATTTATTATTTAATTAAATCATTTCAATTTTGAATGTTGAATTAAATTAACATTTAATTCATAATTAATTGTTTATGTCACATTCTTCTATCGCCCAGTTATCTAATTATTCACTCACCATCTGACTCGAGATCTATTTAAATTTGTTAGTTATCTTTGGATTCAATATCGGATTGTCTCTGCAAAGAGACTTTCTATCACAACCAGTCAATGTTCTAACTCATATGCATGAACATATTTATTAGTTAAATATATTTATTTAATTAATTAATTCATGTGTGCATTCGAACAAATCATTCTCCAAGTTCTAACTTTATCCATTTCATTCAAAGTCTAATTTTTCTATTTTCGAAGACTTTCAACTAAAGGTTAAATCAATTATTTAATCTTGAACTCTTATTCTTTCAATTTTCAAACAGTCTTAACACTAGATTAAATTATTATTCTAATTTAATCTTTATCTTGTAGAATTTCCCAACTCATGTTCTAACTAACACAGAACTCACATCACATGGCATTCAACAATCTCGATCGTTGATCTCTCTTTCGAATCTGAGCCGATCGTTCGAAAACCAACTTTCTATAAATTGGTTTATCTTTGGCATTATTCCTCCTCCCGAAATCAATACACTTTTTGGAAGAACTTAATCTTCGATATTTTTCTTAAACATATGTCAAGGCTATGCTTGCATACATACTGAAAATTTGAGGGTAAGAATACCAAAATGGAAAAATGGAGAAGGACAATCAAGATAATTCGAGGAAATGGATTGATATTCGGTGAGACTATTCAATGTTTTCATTTTAATTTCTTTTTAATTCATTTGATTCATTCTTTGTTTTTTGATTTAGATTAGATTTAACCATCTTATTGTGCAACATTCATTTTATCTATGTTACATTTGGTGAACCCGACGTGAATCACACTTCAAACTTCGCGACTCCATTCCGCTTTTTTCATTTTTTGTTTTACAGGTATCATACGACAAATCGCATCTAACTGACGAAACAACACATTTGAGTTTGTGAGCTGCATCTAACAAATCCTGAGATGCATCTGACGACACGAGCCACATTTGACAAATCTTGAGATGCATCTGATGACACGAACCACATCCGAGACCTCCTGCAACACATTTGACTATCAACATCGCGACACATCTTTGAATTGAAACAATGCATCTAGCTGGTAATAATTTTGAATTTTAGGGTTTTGATAGTTTTCATTTTGTTTTTTTTTTTCGCTAATCTTTTGTTTACAGTTGTGTTTTAGGAGGATAACATTGTTTTTGTAGGATGAAGCATAGAAGATATTGAAAACCAAACCCATTTTCTTGCAAGACGAATGACAAAGACCAACGAAACTACTAAAAAATTGCATGTAGGACCTGTTGTCGAAGAATTTAAATATTTAAAATGAACTTTTGTGTTTGGTAGTTAGATAATTGTCATTTGGCTTAAAATTAACTAGTGTTTACTTTGTCTAGTGCGAAATCACATTGTGTAATTACCCTTATGATTCGATATATCGAAGTATCCTATCCCTTTGCACATTCGTGCAATCCTGGGTGTAAGAGAAATGGTTACTGACTCTAGAAATTAGGCCTATCTTGGTGGGAAAAATTACTCACCCCAAGATGACTCAGACCGGTAACACGCTTGTCGCCAGTGACTTCCAGCCGGTATATAAAAGTGGATTTTTGGGGGAAACCCCAAAAATCACGCTCACTATTTCGATGAGAAGGGAAGAAATGGTCTCTCGTCGTACTAGATGGTGCCCCATGAATGGAATGCCCTTACTAAAAACCTTGTTGTAGTTTTTCCAAAATCCCAATCTATTTACTAGTGCAGCAAGTCGAACCTGTGAAGCCATCTCAAATTCTTACGGTTCATGTGTAGAGATGAAATGTATGCCATGGGAGTTTCATGGGTATAGTAGCTCGGTTGCCCCGTATAAGTGAGTTTTGTGGAGGGGAGCCAGTGGGGTCAAGCTACTAGTCATTTGCCTTGAATATGCGTAGCTGGAGAAATCCAATTGAGAACTCAGTAAATATTGTCCAACACAGCCTAGGTTGTACTTGTCTTTTGATTTTAACAGATTCATACACGTCAAACTGAAAATACTTTGTATTATGTGCTTGTTTTTCCTTTATTTGTCAAAACTTGATCATTAAACTAAGTCAGTCATAACATTGTCATCAGAAAACTGCAACTATAAACTGAATCACAACTTTCATATTTCAAACCACATGTGTCTTTACGATTCACAACTATCATATTTAAAACCGCATGTGTTTTTATGAGCCGCAACTGTTAAAAAAAAACCACATGTGTCTATCAACAGATTTAGTTTCATAGAGTTTACATTCTTAGTCGCATATACTTACTGAGTCGCATTTGTTTTGTCAGTCGCATTTGTCATAGTTTAAATCACATTTTTCAGAAAAGGTAGCATTTATCTATCAACATTTGAGACCTGGTTTGGTCAATTAACCACATCTGTCAAATTCATCAACGCATCTGAAACGTGAACCGCAATTGATTGTCAACAAAAAATTTCAAAAAACTGCAAACTCAGTCTGAAAACAAAATTGTCTTTTTCGCCTTTGTTTCTTATGATCAACCTTGGACAGAAACTGGAAAAAATTACTCAAAACCCTTGCATTATTAGGTGCCATTTACATCTTAGCCGTAGTCATCCTAAGTTGCAAACATTTAGACACCTCATAGGAAGTTGCATATCATAGAATAGAACAACTTTCCATGTCATCGGATGCATTCATGCTCCAATTTGTCATTATCATTGAACCTAGTCACTATTATCCTATTAGTGAATCTTTCTAGCTCAACAGTCTGGTTTGGGAAATTCACCTTGTCAGTTATCTGTGTCCTACAATCAGGTTCCTTGGTAAAGTTAGATCATTGTTTGGATTTATTCCATAGGTGGTAGGTTATACCCATCTTAGAATGATTTACCATCATAATCTACTCAAAAATTTGCATACTGTCCATCCTAGCATACGTCATCCTAGTATACGTCATTTTAGAAATCCTTAATTTTGAGTGACATCCTTTATATTCAGAAAATCCCAAAAACATAGAAATAGGACATATCAATTTTTAGACATAGTTTGCATTACCTCATTCTGAGCAACTTTTCATGGTTGAAACAAGGTCTAAGAAGAAATACAAAGCAATTTCGGGCCCTAACAAATTTGTCAATCCTTTTAGAAACCAACCATCAGGGAAAGAGAGACCACACAAAACTTTTCTTGAAAAACACGTCACTAGAGACACACATGGAAATTTTTTTATTGAAGACATAGACGTTGTCGTACAAGATCCTGAGTTTGCATCCTTTTATGGATGAGTGTTTGGAAAATGATCCCCAACGATATCTAGCAAAGTTGCTAGTAGAAGGTTCCACACTACCACCAGGATTTGATGTTCACACTTTGAAAACAACATCTACTCAACCAATGCAAACCATGACGTCAAGTGTCTTTGTTCCTCAAATTACCGCAACAATACCAACTGGCATACCTACTCAAATATCGTCAATTGTAAACACAACCCCATTCAACATAACACAAGGTTTACAATTCACTGTGGGAGCATCTTCATCAAACCCCTTTGGCACAAACACTACTGGTAAAAGATCCAAAGTTGGCACGAACACAACTATACCACATACTGCCATTCCACAAATAGGGGTTACATAGAACATTTTGAAAGGAAATATTCCTATACCAAATCAGAACATTTTGACAAGAAATATTCCTATACCAAATCAAAACATTGCGATAGGATATATCCCTACACCAAATCAGAACATTCAAACAGGATATATACCCTTGCCAAATCACAATTTGTCACATAATATAGCATTTCAGAACACTTACATCAATCCTAACAACACAAACAACATGTCCTTGACACAAGTAGATGTTCTACAAAATCAAATGCAAATCCTTCAACAACAAATAGACAGTATGTCTATGTTAGGCAAACGAACTATCTCGGCGCAAGATTTATGTCCATGTCCTTTTGACAAAGTGCTATACATGGCACCCTTCCCACATGGATACAATATACCAAATCTGCCTAAGTATAATGGGAGGAGGAATCCTTTAGAACACATTAGAGAATTCTCTACAACATGCATGGACATATCATATGACCCCACATACTTGATGAGACTATTTTGGCGAACCCTTGTTAGGATAGCACTGGAATGGTTCTCTAAACTACCATATGGCATACAATCATGGGGTGAATTAGCTGAGAATTTTGTCAAACACTTTGCCTTCAACATAGACAATGAAATAACAATATCTACCTTGTGTCACACCATGCAAGAAGAAGGCGAAACTTTCACCACTTTCTTCCAGAGATGGAGAATTTTAGCTAGTAGATGTCCAGTTGAGATACCCGAGAAACAAAAAGTCATGATATTTCTTGAAAATATTCATCCAAAGCTGAGAAGTGACTTAAGAGTACATTGTTGTACCTCTTTCCTAGACTTGGTGCAAAAGGGAATTATCCTTGAAAAAGGCCTTATTGACAAAGGATAAATTAAAGTACCAGGTAGAAATCTAGTTGTTCAACATCAAAACGCTCCCAACGATAGAAACAAGTTCTGGTCTAGAAACAAAAATGTTACAAATGACGGTATTGTTGATGCTAAGACCCTACATGCAGGACCGATCATCACACTTAGAGGTTACAACCCCAATCAATATGTGACGAGTAATCCAGATCAAACAAAAAAAATTGTCCAAAATTGGCAAACAACGATGACCACAAAGGGGATTTCCTAAACGTGAATTTACCCCTTTGGGAGAACCAATCGAGATAGTTTTCAAAGAGCTGATTAAACATAATCTCCTAAAACCTCTCGAACAAAAATAGTATGATCCTGGACAACTAAACCCTCATGGTGGGATGATAACGCCTATTGTGAATACCATCAAACAAAGGGACATAACCTACAACAATGTCGGCAATTCAAGAATATCATACAAGACTTTGTTGAAGACAAAACCATAGAGGTCAATGGGAAAAAAAATACCAAGAATAGTGATCATTGTCTTCATAGACCCATTACATGACCATGGGAAAGGAAAGGCCTCCAGTTCGGGAACTAAGACTAATACATCAGCCACTTATGCAAATACCAAGAATGACTATGGAAAAGGTACGATCATAAATCACCTCTAAGCTGCAAATGAAAATATCCATACCATCACCATTAAGAAGCGTCCTGAATGTATTGTAAATACATGCATAACTAAGATAACTCTTTTAGGTCCTTCTTCTAAGCCACCTACGCAGTCTTCCAAGTCTAAATATAATTTGCTTGATCAACTGGGAAAGACCCCAGCACAGATATCGATCTTGGAACTATTGACTTTATCACCAGATCATCGAGCCACTCTTGACAAATCCTTACAAAGCACAACTATCCCTACCAACTTAGATGTCAATCATTTCAAATAAATGGTAGGATACTTAACCAATTCCCATCATGCCACATTTTATCAACAAGATTATTCAGCTGAGAAAACCGATCATAATGAACCATTACACGTTGAAGTCCTAGTCCATCAAACCAAAGTCAAATGAGTCTTGGTAAATGGAGGAGCGGGTTTGAACCTTTGTACCCTGAAATTGGTTAATGCATTAGGATTCTCAGAAGCATGTGTGGACACCACTAAGAGTATAGTCATTAAGGCTTACGATGATGAGGAAAGATCATCCAAAGGAGTTGTCACACTCCCTATCAAGATTGTCCTTGTAGTTATGGACACTAGCTTCCAAGTCTTGGATCTCACCCTTCCATATAACCTTTTGTTAGGTAGACCTTGGATACATGCAATGAAATTCATACCTTCCACATATCACCATTGTCTTAAATTCTCATATAATAACATCGAGATCACAATTGATGGTGATTCAGATCCTTTTCAATATTGCACAAGCCTACGGGAAATTCCACAATGACAGGTGCCAGTTAATCAAGAAGCTTCATCATCTACTTTATCCCTGTACATTGATCCATCAACTCTTACCAAGTCCATTTCATCACAGCCACCATCATCCACTCCTAAGTTCGAGATCCAAGACAAGGGTTGTGGAGAATATCACATGAAGGCATCCTATTGTGCCAGTTCCACCTAAGACATATGGTTTACCCATAGCAAATAGGAGACAACCCATAGTCACATTTCATGTTTCTCCTACAATGACATTGACAAAATGGGGAGAGTTAAGTGAAGAAGTTGTGGACCAAGATGATATTACCTCCTAGTTGTACCAGGAAGACAATGAATACCCCTCACCGTCTATTCAAATAGCTAAGGATCAATATGGAAAAGGCTTTATGATAATGCAAAGAAAAGGCTATGACGGACATAGTGGATTAGGACTACATCATAATGGAAGGACTGAACCAATCATTATCTCACCATGACCAAAAGGCCTAGGGCTAGGGTTTCAACCACTTAGAATTGGATTTCCTAATACTTCATCACCATTTCAAGAGGAAGTAAGTGTTTATGAAGACATTGAGATATCTCACAAACCACTTGACCCAATTTATGATGAATCCCCTAACTCAAGCGACTATGAGTGGGATTCCCTTTCCTCTACCAGCACCATGAACCTAGATAACTTATTTGGGGAACTTGATAGAATGATAAAACCCGTACCAAATCCATCTAGCCCCCGTCATAAAAATCCCTTGTCCAAAGAAGAATGGCTTAAGCATTATTATTGGGAAACCCTTGATCCTGCATCTTGGGCACCTGACGAACCATCTTCTGACGACCTAGCCCTTCTAGTAGTCATATAGACACGTAAAATATACATGCACCTGATTCTAATCCTACTAACATCATTTCATCTTGAATCATACTCTCAGCTTATCAACACCTTTCATCCCTTAATTAAATAAATCATTATTTATTTAATTAGGTATTTCTCCTCTGGTGATTAAATTAATCATCTTTCTCCATTCATTTAAATAATTCATTTTATTTAAATTAAAATCTCTAAAGTCTTCTTATTAAATTGAATAAATTAAACATTATTTAATTTAATCTGGAATTATCCCCTTTAGTTAAATAAATCAAAAACATTTATTTAACTAAACCTTTCCTCAATTCTTGACTTAAATCAGTTCATAAATTCAAGTCTAAATTATCACATCTCTTAATTCCTCATTAAATTAATCAAATCCTTGATTAAGTTAATCCCTATCCCTAAAATCCTCTAGAGAATGCAACTTGCACAATAAATCAATTACTTTGATTTATTAATTCATCTATTTTTCCTCACAAGGCATCAAAAGGGAATATTCCCTCATTTGAATTCAAAAAGCCAAGTGGACTTAGTCCTTCCAACAAGGCATTTAAGACCTCTTACATGTCCTTGGCCTTGAGCCAAGTGACATTAACTCCATTTCTCTTTCCCTCTCATATGTCACATTCAAAATTCAAATTTGAATCCAATGGCATTTATCATGCACATTGACCAAAATGTGCTCATTCCTCCTCCAATCACATGTGGACAAGTGGCCTCTTCTCATTGGTTGGTCTTTTATCCCACATTCATCCAAATCCTTCATTCTTCCAACTTGGGAATCTATAAATGAGAGACTCTTCCTCTCATTCAAACATCCACAATTTGAGTAAACTTACTATACTCAAATCCATCATCATCCACAATTCACATGCAAAGTTACTCTCTCCAATTGAGAACTAATTTTTCTCATCATATCCAAGCATTCATCATTTTTTCACATTTGATACCAAGGTTATGCTCAAATCTCTTTGGAGATTTGACCATTTCTAGATTCACATATCATTGCTACTTAGGAATTGGGAAAGGGCCAATTGCAACACTTCATTGGCACCAATTCCCCCATAGGATCATCATGCTATTAGCTTAATTAGGATTGCTTTCATTGTTATTTATTTCCTAATTTTAGCTTGAATAGATGGATTTTGTGGGAAATCTCTCATATTTGCATGCATTTTGATCTAAAATTTAACCATGTTTGTTGTTCTTGTGCATTTGCAGGTTTAGGGGTTCACAAGTCCCACATCCAAGTTTACCTACCCATAGGAAAAAGAACAAAAAGGAGTTAGTCCAAAACTTTTGTGACCATTTTAGCCACTCTATATTCACCTTGTCAACCTCCACATTTGATATCTTCGATGATGGCATGCCCCTCATATATCCCCAACTTATCAACTAGGATCAACAAGGTACACCCATCTTAGACATATTTGAGAACGACGAAGCGATAGTCGAGTTCATGGGATTTCGAGAAGGCATACCTAGAGGGGATCATAAAGGTGGCTTTACCATAGACTTGGATGACAAAGCATATTTTGGGGATTATGTTCACACCTCTAGTCGCAAAAGTGAAAATAAAAAGAAAAACAATGAAATTGAGCAAAATGACAAGTCCCTAGGTGAAAACCGAAAGGCGCCTTTGGATGAAGAAATAGTAAAAATAAAGGACATATCCGAGGGCGAAAACCTCTCTGAGGAACCCAAGGATGGAGGTTTGAATATTCTCCCAATTGATCAGGAAAAGTCACCAATGTTAGTAGAAGAGTTTGTTGAGGCCAACATAAACACAAAAGAAAACCCTCGGGTAATATACTTTGTAGCCTCTTTGACAAAGATAGAACAACCTGAGTTTCAAGACTTCTTCACAAAGAGATAGATAAACTTTGCATGGTCGTATGCTGACATGCTTGGACTGGATCCAGATCTAATATTGCACCATCTACCATTACAGCCAAGTATTAAGCCCGTCAAATAGAAGCTAAGGAAGATGCATCCACAAATTGCTCTCTGGTCAAAGAAGAACATAAGAAACTATTGGATGTTGAATTCATAAGATCCATAAACTATGTAGATTGGATTCCAAATCTTGTTCCAGTGACTAAACCAACTAGGGCCATCTGCATTTGTACAGACTTTAGAGATATCAGCAAGGCATGTCCTAAGGATGACTTCCCTTTGTCGAACATTGACATGATAGTGGACCTTACAATAGGATACAAGATGCTATCCCTCATGGATGGTTTCTTTGGGTATAACCAAATCAAAATTGTGACTGAAGACCAACACAAGACAGTTTTCACATGTTCGTGGGGAAAATACTGCTGGAATGTTATGGCTTTTGGGCTCAAAAATGCAGGAGCTACATATCAACATGCAATGACGACTATTTTCCATGACCTTATACATACTCTCATGGAAGATTATGTTGATGATCTCATAGCTAAATCAATAACAAGGGCAGATCATTTGAAAAGTTCTAGACAAGATATTCCAAAGACTAGAAAATTACAAAGTTAGACTAAATCCAAAGAAATGTGTCTTTGGAGTGAAATTAGGGAAACTTCTAGGATATATCATTTCTAGAAGAGGCATTGAAGTATACCTAGAGAAGGTAAAATCTATCATAGAAATGCCTCCCCCAGCCAACATTGGTCAACTAAGAACACTACAGGGAAGATTATAGTCTATCAGGCGCTTCATAGTATAACTAGCAGACAAAATACATCCATTCCAACATTTTCTCAAGAAAGGAGTACCATTTGTATGGACACCTAAATGTCAGGAATCTTTCCAATAGATCAAGGATTATCTGCTTGTTCCACCCGTGTTAATGCCACCTACAGATGATAGACCTTTGATACTTTACATTTCAGCAACTCGGTTAGCATTAGGAGCCCTTCTCGCACAAAATGATGATCAAGGTCATGAAAGGGAAGTGTACTACATCAGTCATATCTTGGTGGGATATGAACTAAACTATAGTAACATAGAACGTGCCTATCTTGCGGTAGTCTTTGCTACTCAAAAACTTTGACACTATATGCTAAATTGCCAAACCATGTTGGTCACAAAGATTGATCCTCTCAAATATCTCCTAAGTAAAGCAGCATTAACATGCTGATTGGATAAATAGGTGATGATACTTAGTGAATATGACATCCAATATGTGGAGAGGAAAGCTATAAAAGGGAAAGTAATTGCAGATCAGTTAGCGGATGCACCCATGAAGGCAGACCATCATTTAGTGGCAGATTTTCCTAATGAGTTTATCCTCAAAGTGGACACTAGAACCAAATGAAAATTATACGTTGACGGGTCACATACTAATCATGGTTCAGGAGTAGGCATACTATTTGTTACACCTCAAGGTGATACTATTCCTAAATCATTTAGGATTGCTTTCCCTTGTACCAACAACATAGCGAAATATGAAGCCTTAGCAACAGGACTAAGAATGGCAGACCAATGGAAGATTAAGATTCTACATGTTTATGGGGATTCTCAGCTAGCAGTCCAACAAGTAAATGATGATTATGAAACTAAATATGAGAAAATTTCCCCCTACAAGCGCATGGCTGATAGTTTCAAGCATTAATTTGATGGCATCACCTTTCAACAAATACCATGCATTTAGAACAGGGTAGCGGATGCTATGGAAACCATGGGTTCCTTATTGGATATTCCTAGCAACGTTCCTAAGTTCGAGTTTTTGGTTGAATAGTTGTTGGTCCCTGCCTATGATGTCTTTGATTTCGTGATGGTGTGTACGATTGTTGGTCCTACTTCCCCTTGGTACAAGGACATATACAACTATCTAAATTAACAAATCTTACCTTTAGACTTGTCAAACAACCAACGTAGAACCTTTATCTGTAATTCTACCAAATACACCATCATCGGAGATACCCTATATAGACGTACCTTAGATAACACCTTAATGATATGTATTGATGCGAAAGAAGCACAAGCAACCTTGTGAGCAGTACACGAGGGTATATGTGGATCCCATTCTAGCGGTCCTACTTTAGCCCACAAGATTATGAGATTAGGTTATTATTGGCCTACAATGGAAAAGGACTCATACATCTTTGTCAAGAAATGTCGACAGTGTCAGATACACAGAGATTTGATACGCACACCAGCATAGGAGCTTCGTTTGATTACTTCACTGTGGCCCTTTTCTCAATGGGGACTTCACCTCATAGGTAAGATACACCCTCCATCATCCAATGGCCATAATTTCATCATAACCGCCACCGAATACTTCACCAAATGGTTTGAAGCTATTCCCATGACCTACATAACTGGCACACAAATATCCAAGTTTATCCTAAACTAAATAATTTTTCGGTATGGTGTACCTCAATCCATTATCACAGACAATGGTCATCCATTCAAAAACCAAGAAGTTTTCCATCTATGTGAAGAATTCCATATCTATCATTTTTCCACTCCATATTACCCACAAGGTAACGGCTAAGTCGAGGCATCTAATAAAACCATTATCAAAATCCTCAAAAAGACTGTCAATGACACTGGTCGTGACTGGCATTTAAAGCTTAATCTTGCCTTATGGGCTTACCGCACAAGCATCTGTACTCCCACCGGTGCCACTCCATACTCCCTAGTATTCGGATCTGAAGCTATCTTACCTATTGAGGTTGAAATTCCTTCTCTGAGGGTATCCTTGAAAGGTCATATTGACGATGAAGAATACCGTGTATCCAGATTACATGAGTTAGAATTCCTAGACGAACGAAGACAAAAGGCACTAGATCATTTGCAAGCATATCAGAGTCATCTTTTTCGCAGCTATAATAGTAAAGTTCTAAATCCACACTTTGACATTGGTGACCTAGTCTTAATGGAGAACCCCAAGAATCAAGTTGAATGGGAAAAATCAGGTAAGTTTTAACCTAACTGGTTAGGGCCCTATATTGTCACAAAAGCTTTTGGATCAAGAGTGTATCAACTCTCTACCCCTAAATGAGAACCACTTTTGCAACCAATCAACAACCTTCATCTGAAGAGGTTCTATGTGTAGCTTCTGAGAACCATGTTTTAATAGAAAAAATACAAATAAAAAAACAAAAAAAACAAAAAAATGGTTACCTTGATGAAAACCTGGCAAACAGGCGTCTTTGTAACACCAAAAAATTTGAAAAAACAACAAAATAGTAAAGAGAAATAATATGTCCAATAGTGAAAACCACTTCGATGGCGCTATGGATAAGTACCATGGTGAAAACCTGGCAAACAGGTGCCATGTGTAATTGACTTTGCTCCTTCGTCTACCATCATTCCAATCAGAATTTTCACCTTCACTCATAATAAATGGTTGTCTTATCCATTACTTGGAACGATTGACATCAAGTCCACTCCATCTCCCCACTCCATCTTGTATGTCTTATTCCTAACTAGGGGCAAATCCTCGTTCTGTGTCATGTGGATCTTGTACATAGCAACCCAATGTCAAAAAATGTCTGAAAAAAATCCAAAAACATTAGAAAACTCCAAAAAGACAAAAAAAATTAACATGTCAAAAATACCAAAAATGGAGTTGGAGTCAGTTGTGTCAAGTCATTCATAGACATAGTCGAACTACATTGCCTCTGCAACTGGACATAGGCAAGGCCATCATTCGATGTGCCCCTAAGGCATTAGGGTTGTCTGTCTAGGTGTCTCACATCTCACACACATAAAATCATGACTTATTCTTTGTATATATCAAAGTCATTGGTCGTGTTGAACTACGAGGTCTCTGTGTGTACAACGTAGGCAAGGCTATCAATCGATGAGCCCCCGAGGCCGCACTAGGTTAGTCCATTAGGGTTTATCACATTCACTATCACACATGTTGCATATCATCAACTTAAGTACATATTTTTAGTCATTTATGTCAGTTAAATTCTGGTCGAACTACGAGGTCTCTGTGTGTACAACGTAGGCAAGGATATCAATCGATGAGCCCCCAAGGCCGCACTAGGTCAGACCTTTAAGGTACATCATCTCAAGTCATAAATTGTCAACACACACACACACACTTATAACAGTCAAGGAATTAAAACAAGTCATGCATCAACAAGGCAAACATGTCAAAACTGTCATCAAGTCAAAATCAAACATCGTCAATCATCGTAGCCTCATGTACCTTGTCACATCAATGGCATCAGGCTCAAACATCTTATACAGCACGTGTCATTCTAAAACCAAGATTTTCCATGCCTTACATAGATGATTACCAATTCAAAACCAGACTCAACGTCATATACAGTATGTGTCATCCCTCACATCGAGCTATGTCAAACATCAAACAATTACACAAGATCAAGTTTTGGAAAATACTTTTGTTTGGCTTTTTGACTTATATCTTACTTTGTCTTATCTTTTTATCGATTTGTGCATGAGTCTAGTTACTAGCTTTCTCAAGGATGTCCCTTGAAGGATTTAGAGAAGCAAGGATGTCTCAAACTCCCTTTTTTTACTGTTGTCAGTCAATTGTCTTTTTAACTTTGGATTTTGAGTCATGTTACTATTTTCCTTGAGCATGTCCCATGAAGTATTTAGAGGAGAAATGACATCTCATGACCTATTTTTATTTATTTGTTGTTTGTGGTTTGTCTGGACAAAAAGACTGGGGCAATCTTGCCCTTAGTATGAGTTACGACACTCCTTGTCTACGACTATCTTTTTTTCGCAAGTGGATGACTTTGTACACTATGGTCTATCTCATATCATGGTGTGTACTATCCATTTGTGTCAGTCCCGCCCAATGATGATAAAATTCAAAGCTTAGTATATATATGGAAAAATATCGAAGATCATATGTCCTTTCAATCAACCTTCTTTGTTTCTTACTAACATTCTGAAATCATCCATGCTAACATTTCTCCTATCCAACATAATGATAGAGTCTTGTGGCACAACAAAAGAAATAGATAATCTACATATGCATACATTTTATAAGCATTATGTAAACAGTGTTGTATGTCTATATATAGTACATCATATAGTTATGTTGTGTTTAAAACAAGTAGGAACATTAGACATCCCCATTGCATATCTAGGAAAATAATGGCATAATAGGCATTCAATCATCATAAGGTACATAATAGAAACATTACATGTATATAACCATCACACGTAGATAGCATTGTATATATAACATTGCATCCCATTATCATAAAGTACATTACATCCATCATCAATAGAGTCATCATAACATCATAGACTACATAAACACATCATAATGTAGAAACCATCATCCATAACATGTATATATCAGATAAACAATAACATATCATAGGAAACATAATCATATAGGAAAAAATGCATCATAAATAGAGCTACATATCATATGAAAAGCTTCCAAAAATCATATATATCGCTCAAAATAACATGTGTCATAGTACAATGTCGGAATGTATCAATAAATAAAAATGAGCTCCCAGGCTCTATAACCAAAGTGCAATGTCTACAAACATGAAAAATTCAATGAGTACCACTGCCGCTACTCCCATGTGGTGAACATGGAAGAAACTACCTCAGAGGTACTCTCTGTGAGGTGGAAGGCTTGTCCTCGGTGGTCCTACCACACTCTCTATGTTTTGTGTCCTAGTCTGAATCCTAATCTGTGATCTCTAGCTACGTACCCCGGAAAATCTAGGAGCTCATCTCTCAACTGGTGCCACTGACTCATATAGATCCTTGTAATATGAAGCCCTCTCCACTACTCTAACTAGCTCATGAGTGAAACCATTAGATGATGTACCACTGCAGAGGCATCTAATCTCTGTAAATTGTTGTTGTCTCTTGCCTCTAAGCTACTACTTGATCTCTCTCCATGAGAGCACTGTATCTCTCCATCTGTAGGGCATCCCGCTCTACAGTAACCACTCTTAGTTTCTCCTCCAATGACTCCCTAGCACTATCTCTAGGAGCCTCCTCATCCTGTCTCTCCTCTACTATCCTATCCCAGAGATCTCTCTCTTGCTCCTCCATAGGGATCTCCTCCTCAAAATCATCCTCTCCATAACCTACTAGTATTCCAAGGGGATCAATGTCCATGTAATCTCTTTCGGCCTCCTCCTCTGCATGCTCCTCTATCCCAACCTCCCTGTCAATCTCAACGTCAGCATGCTCCTCTTCTACTGCCTCCTTGGAAGCATGCTCTCCTTTGCTCTCCTCTACTCCACCCCCGAGATCCAACATCAGAATGTCCTTTACCTCATCCTCTCGAATAGGTGATAATCCACCTACCTAACCACCTCTCCATCCTCTCTGACCTTGTTTCCTGCATCTACCACCACCGCCGCCTCTACCATCATCACCACCATCTCGACCTCCAACCCTGCCACCACCTTTGCCTCTACGTTGCCCTCTCAACCCTATCCCTTGTCTCTCCATTGGTGTCAGCTGATCTGAATCTGTGTATGGCACAGGACGATGTGTTTCCCACCAGGTATCATATGCAATAGTAGTCCCAGTATCTGCTGCTCCACCCCTCCATCCCCACTATAATGGTTGTAAAGCCTGAATATCTACCTCTATAGTAGCAACTTGTATCATAGGCCCCCACCAAGTAACCTCTCTAGATGATCGAGCAAACTTTGCTCATCCTCTCGGCTCATCCTGCACCTCACCAAACTATCTCAGCACAGGTCTAGCAGATCTCTCTCTATGATGTGAACACTAGAAATAGTCCTCCCGATCAGGTACTGTGTCTGTCGACAATAAGGTAAATGTCTGTCCTCATCCAACCATTGCTCACAGTCCATGTATGGTCTCCATGTAAACTGAACCAATGTGTCCAAGGCATGTCTCCAATATCCGGTATCTCCCACATGGCTCTATTTGATGTTTCTCGCATAGCGGAAAACATAAGGAGATCTCGCCTCCCGATCAGTAGTAACTGGAGGACGGAACACAAAAATACGTTCCCATGCCCAAACCATGAGAAGAGTAATCCTGCAGCTCATCGACTATGCATCTCTATATGTGATATCATGCAAATGGAAGTAAAGAATAGCTAATAGACAAGGACCCCAAGCATATACAACCTCTCTCTCTAACATCGCAACTAACATCTCCCCCCACCCAACAGGAAATCCATGACCTCAACGGTCAAGAAGAACTATCCCAGCAATCAAAGAACATAATATACAATCTACCCGCTCATACCTATCTGCTAGCACCTGCCATCTAATCTCGTAGTGCTCTATCCCTAAACTACGAATATCATCATATACATAATATCTGCTAATCTCACTAAAACCCCTAAGGGTATCATACATCACTCTCTCTCCTCTGATAGGTAATCTAAGGATCCTATACACATCCTCCAATGTGACAGTTGCCTCTCCAGTAGGCAAATGAAATGACAAAGTCTCTAAATGCCACCTCTCGCATAGGGCAGTGAGCATACCTTTGTTTTCCTTAATAGTGGGCATGGTGCATACATGATGAAGTCCCAGTCTCCATAGCAAGCGTGTCTCTGCACTCACTAACCGATCTCTAAGCTCGAAAATATCTGGTCATGACTCCTAAGTATAAATAGGATCTAGTATAACCTACAAAAGGGCATTCAAACAAGGTTTCAATGTCAAATCATTCCAATTTTCTATCAAAAAAAAAAATTCTAAACTTTGACAGTCAAATGCGTCGTTTTAAAAACATATGCGATGCACATTTCATATGTGTCATTCTTATTTGCAAATGTGGTGCATGACCCTACATGTGTCAAATACATAAGCATATTCATTTCACTTTGCAAATGTGTCTCAAAACCAGACAATTCGAACAAATATGCAAATGCGTGCAAATAACTACAAATGCGTTGCATTTTCATTTCCTATCTAATATGCACATGCAGTTCATTTTGGAAAATGTGTTTTACTATCCTTCCTGCTCATAAATAACTTTCAAATGTGGTGCATTACAAAATAAATGTGTGTATTCCCTAAAAGACCAAACTCTTCCTAGGCATGATTTTACATATGCATCGTATCGCGCGCAGATGCGTTGCAAACGAATGCATATACTTTGCAGATAAAGTGGCACATTTGCATATTTAAATTTGACTATCTTAATCTACGTGAGAAACAACAATTCAAAAGATCATTTCAAGTTGCATACCGAGGGTCCCACGTCAGCTGGCCGTCGGAAGGTCCGGATCTTGTATCTATGATGATGAGTGTATGGAATGGGAGACATTTCACTGAGAACTCAGAGCAAAAATCTTCTATTCTTCCAGTCTATAGGGTGCAAATGATTTGAATTTCACCCTCATTTCTATTTATACCTAGAGTTAAAATGGAATTTCTTCTGACCTTGTCTATTGGCTGCGTAAAATTCCATCTTCCATCGACCCATACAAATCCCTAACATTTCCAAATTCAATTATGTCAACTCCATAGTATTTATAACCATCAAATTGGCTTATCAAGAATATTTCCTAATTTTTTTGAAATTTGTCAATTTTCCTGAGGGGGCATACCCTAATCTATTTCATATTGGGGCATGATTGGGGTATTTTTTAACGATTTTCTTTGACACAATGCGATAAACAACATTGTATCAAAGAGGGGCAAATTGTAGACACTAAAAATTGGTATGGGCCTGCGACTACCACTTTCGACATAATTTTCTAATGTCCATGGTCATGATTAAATAATGTTAATTATTTAATTATTTCCTAAACACATATTTCTTCTATTAATTAAATAACCTTTTAATTATTTGATTAATTCATTATGACTCTTATTCAACTTTGATTAATTAAATAAATCTTATTTATTTAATTATGTCGTTAATTAATTAATTCCTTTTTTGAATTAAATAATTTATTATTTAATTTACCTCTTATCATATTTCAACTATAATTAAATATTCTTTTTAAATTATTTAATTATTCAATTAACCTTTTCAGTCAATTAAATAAATTATTATTTATTTAATTAATTAAATCATTTCAATTTCGAATGTTGAATTAAATTAAAATTTAATTCATAATTATTTTTTTCTATCACATTCTTCTATCGCCTAGTTATCTAATTATTCAATCACCATCTGACTCGAGATCTATTTGAATCCGTCAGTTATCTCTGGATTCAATATCTGATCATCTCTGTGAAGAAACTTTCTATCACAACCAGTCAATGTTCTAACTCATATGCATGAACATATTTATTAATTAAATATCTTTATTTAATTAATTAATTCATGTGTGCATTCGAACAGATCATTCTCCAAGTTCTAACTTTATCCTTTTCATTCAAAGTCTTTTTTCTATTTTCAAAGACTTTCAACTAAAGGTTAAATCAATTATTTAATCTTGAACTCTTATTCTTTCAATTTTCGAACAGTCTTAACACCAGATTAAATTATTATTCTAATTTAATCTTTATCTTGCAGAATTTCCCAACTCACGTTCTAACTAACACATAACTCACATTGCATGGCATTCAACAATCTTGATCATTGATCTCTCTTTCGAATCTGAGTCAATCATTTGAAAACCAACTTTCTATAAATTGGTTGATCTTTGGCATTATTCCTCCTCCCGAAATCAATACACTTTTTGGAAGAACTTAATCTTCGATATTTTTCTTAAACATATGTCAAGGCTATGCTTGCATACATACTAAAAATCTGAGGGTAAGAATACCAACATGGCAAAATGGAGAAGGACAATCAAGATAATTTGAGGAAATGGATTGATATTGGTGAGACTGTTCTATGTTTTCTCTTTAAAAGCTTTTAACTCATTTGATTTGTTCTTTTTTGTTTGATTTAGATTAATGCATGTTTAGATTAGATTTAACCATCTTACTATGTAGCATTCATTTTATCTACGTTACAAAAAGCATATTTGAAATTTTCATTGGAAACTTTATTGCCCAACGGTGGGCCTCAGGTTGTCCAAAACTATACCCACGATCAATGTTATTCCCACAATCGGCTCCTCTCCCTTAGAGGGAAATTCAGCCCTACACTAAAAAAAATTCTTTTTTTAACAAAAATCTATATAGTACGGATTTTTACAATAGTGTACCATGCATCAAGGTACTACTAAAAAATTGTAAAATTTCAAAAGTTATCGATTTTCATTAAACAAAAGGAAATTATTTGTTTCATAGGCCTTCTAGATGCAATGGTGGTATTTTTTTGGCTCCATGACACTTCATTGATAGGGCTATGTGTGGGAGTCACCTTGATTCGGGAAGGAACGCATTCTCATGGCTTTGATACCATGTTGGAGAATGCCAAGATCAAAGAGCATGAAACAACCTTCCACAAGTGAAAGATATGAGCACAATAGTATTTTTATCAATATAAAATGATAGTGTGTAAATAAAATGGGGAACCTTACATATATAGACAAGGTGGATGAGGTAGGAAGGATGGACTAAACAACTGATTATCTCTCCAAATGTGCAACACTTGTGAACTCACTTGACAAGTGTGTGATAAAATGGAAAATATACATGTAATAGGTGTCTCAAGTAATGAGGAAACATGTCTCAATGCTATGAAGTGAGAAAAAATCCTAAAAAACTTAAGATAAATTTAAGCTAGGTGTGAATAGGTCAATCCTAGAAAAGTGATTAGCTACTAGGTGTGATAATAGCATTATTTATACTAATAGTAATGAGGCATGTCTCTCTTGAAGGGAGATACAAGATAATTCATGGTTATGATTTTGTGTTATTGAATCATTTTTACCATAAAATATAGATTTTTCCTTTCCATTTTATTTGTCGGTGTCTATGGAGAACTCTATCAAGGTGGTGTAGGAGCACCAATTTTCCTTTAAGCCTCCATGAGGCATAATTATACACAAATTAGTAAGGAGTGATTATAAGTCATTAAATAAGGTCTCTCCAGACCATTTAAGTGTTTTTAAGTCATTGGAGTAGGTTATGTGGGCATTTGGTCTCATTTTGTCATATTAGCCAAAAAAAATGCAAAAGGTGTAAAAATGCTTGTAAAGGACTATGAAGGGTCATTCCATGTAATAAGTCATTTTTTTAATTTTTTAAGGTCACACAAGACCAAACTCAATTTAATTTTGGGTATTAAGATGGTGAAGGTCCAAAATATGCAAAATATGTAAAATTGTCAAAATTGACAAAAATGGCAAAAAAAAGGGCAAAATGGGAAGTTGAAGAGTCATGGAAGTTAAAGGGTAGTTTTGGTCAATTTTATTGAGTTATTTATGCTTTAAATAGCTTAAATAATCCTCGCATATCTCGGGGGGAAAGGAGGAGGAATCATATTTGAAGTTTTTAACTAAAATCAATGAAAAACCCTCCATTTTACTGTGTTTTCTGAGAAATATGAAGTTGCAAAGTATTGTACGGCCATATACTTCAATATTTTCAAGGTTAAGTCATTTTATTTTATATTCCTATGAGTCTAATTCATTATTTTATTTTTCTCACTCAATTTAATACAAATTTGAGTAAGTTATGGTAGTTTTATGGATTGCAACTTTCCAGATCTCTCTGTAATAGTTGTGTTGCGGTGAATTATACATGAAGGTGCGGCCTCAAAATTAAATAAATATTATATGGTTGGATAGAGGAGATAATTATATTTCATTTTGCGGTGATTTGGGGCAATTTCATTAGGTATTAAGGAAGATACAGTCGTTTTTTGTGAAAGTGGGTTTGAAACCCTCTTAGGGAAATCAGCAAGGTAACTAAATTGGTTTTCTCTTCATTTATATGATGAAACCTCCTGATTCTTTGTGAGATTAATATTATTATAATTTATTTCATATTCAAATGGATTTGAGTCAAGGAGGCATTATATATTGAAGTTTTGACTCGTTTTCTGAGTTTACAGTCTGAAACAGAGCATTTAAGGGAACATAACTTGGGGTTTTACAAATCCTTAAGGAAATGGGAATATAATGGTTTATTAAGCTTTAGTAAGTCAAAATAAACATTTTTGAACCATTGATCAAGGGAAAACATGATTGGAACCTATATATACAATAAGCCCTCTTGGACTTGAAACCTAAATAGGCCTAATTGTTGATTTAGGTTAGTCTATTTGAAAAGTCTTTAAATTTGAGTTGTAGGAGTTGGTGTAAGGGTTTTTTCCAATCACTTTTATATTTTTTATGGTGTTTTGAGATTAAACAACTGGATTTTTTCTATGTACTCAGTTTTGGTGTCTTGAACCAAGCATTTGAGAAAGAAAGTTGCGTAGAAGGATGATTTCCTAGATGGGTGAATTAACTGAAACCCATTGTTATGAGATATGTTCCTAATTATTTGAATTGTGAATCATCTTTCTATGCATCACAAGTACAATAATAATTCACCTAATATGTTTTTGATACACCAAGGTCACATGTTGTTACTAGTTAACTACATGAAAACCAATACCCCTAGTAGAGAAGCCCTAAGCCACTCTAAAAGGAAAAACTTTTATTTTAATGAAGATTTTACTGATACTTTCTCCTCTAAGTCCTTCAAGGACAATTATTTTGTTGGGGAGGAGGAATTTTATTATTCAAGGGACTCTATTTAGGAGGTATTTGGTCCTTCTTCAAACCCAAACTATGAAGAAAAGAAAGAGGAACATAAAACCACTCACAAAAAGAGTAATCTAAAACCAATCACCCCTAGAACCTAGTTAGAGATAAAAGCTAAAGGAAAAGAGAAATTTTCTAGGTTGGTGGGCTATGATACTAGTGAGGATGTAGAAGAAAAATAATTGAAAAGGAAGAGGAATCCAAACACCCCAACACCTAATCAACAAAAAAATATAAAGGAAAGGGGAAAGTTTCTACGTCAAAGGATTAAAATACTAGTGAAGATATGAAAGTGGAAAATATTGAATATTGTGCTAAAGGTTTGGGTTATGGGTTTCAAAACTAAAGATGACCTCCCTACCCTAATTTTTTATTAGGGTGAAAAATCCATTGTTGTAAAGCCAAATACAAGGGTTCTCTTCCTTTCTATTTCGAACCCTACATTGGATGTGATTGAAGACCTTACAGAGTTGGTTTTTATGGTCTCCATTCTAGAATAGTTGGAAGATATTTTTGGAGTTGTGAGGGATGTTGTCTCATCACAATATTTAATGGATAAATGGTTCTATGTCAAAAATATCCATTTGAGTATTAAGATGAATAATATGTATAAGAAAATTGGTGGGAAAAGTAGCACCTCTTACGAGTAGGACAAGACTATCCTTCAAGGGTGGGAAGCCATCCCAAAATTAAGCAATTTGAGGAGGGCGAAAAAGAAATAAATTAATCACAAAGTTAGCAATCTAGATAAAGATCTAAAATATATAAATGAGAACATGGAGAGAGTGGTGCAGGTTAGTAAATGTGTCATTAGAAAAAGTTCCACTAGTATCAAAAGTTTGACTAAAAAGCTAAATTATCTTCAGGGGTTAGGCCAAGTAAGATATGGAAGAAGAAGAAAAATCAAGCAATTTGAAGTACAAGGATGCAATCTAGTAAGAAAAATTATTTTGAAGCTGAGAAAAAGGATCTCATGGATTTCACCAAGTTTCAAGAGGATTTGAACAAGCAAGAAATGGAAGTTTTTGAAACCTTAAAGCATGTCTAATTGATTTGGTCTAGATACATCCTTCTTTTATGTTGTGTTATTTTGTTGGGTATTCACTTGAGTGATTTTTTTGTTTTTGTTTTGTTGTGCTTTTGATGTTTTATGCTTTGATGAAAAGGGATTTGGGGACCCTTCAAAAAATATTTTTCCTTTAATCAAAAACACATTGATGTGTGGCATCATTTTGTTCATGATATGGTGGACAAGAGAGTGATCATCAAGAAAATGGAAAGCTTGGAAAATTTTGGGGATTCACTAATGAAGTTAGTGAGGACTAAGAAATACCACAAGTGTAGATTGGTTATGGGTGTTATTACACCCAGTTAGTAATCTATATTTTTGTAATATCTATTTTTCAAGTGGAATAATGTTAGGCTATTTGTGCTTTGTACAACTTGCATGCCTTGTAAAAATTATAATTCACACTTCAAATAGTTAAATTGGTGGTACTTCTCTAGATAATTATTAGAGTTATCTAATAATTTAATTCCTAGTTATATGGGAGTTAACTTTATTTGTATTTTAAGTTTTACAACTCATGTTTAATTTTAAGAATTTTATTATTAGGATGTGGCTTTGTTTTAACTCCCTCTATTGCATGAATTAAATAGTTCAAGTTGCATGAGTGAATATTAGATTTTGGCAATGAATCCAATATTGGGTTTGGAGTTAATATGATAGATTTTGGAGTAGGTAAAAATCTTCAAGATCACTCCAAGAAGTTAGTGGTTGTGTTAATACCTAAGTATTTTGTATGTCGAATATCTCATAATAGCACAAACATGGCTCTTATTGTATTTCAATATTCTTATTATGAATACATCTAAATGATTTTATTGTTTTTTTCTCATAAGGGTTTCTTAGGTTAAATTCTATGGTATTTGTTATTTCTTTACGAAACGGTTTTAGATTTTCTAGCTTTATAGTAGCTCTTCTATGAAAATTAAGTCGGATTATGCTCATTTTTCCCTTTATATGGGTAATGTTGGTTCTTTGATACAACATCTTATGCCTTCAATATTATTTCAATTCAATTAGCTAATTGATGTGAAGATAGATGAAACGAACTAGTAGGTTGTACCTTATTGTGTTTATTTTAGGTTCATGGGAAAACCTTGTGATGGAAATCAATAGAAACATTTCTAAGCTAAAACTTGAAAAGGTGGTTGCAACCTTGTTTGAACAAATTATGTGGAAAAGTTTTAAATTTGTTAATACAATTATCATTAAAGGTTGTTCAAAGGGAAAAGGAAAGAACAAGATTGAAGATAGATTTAAATCTTCTAGAAGGTCCAAGCTAAAGTGTTGGAATCACAAAGATACTATACACATTAAAATAGATTGCAAGCCTAACAACATCAAAAATAATAAATAAAAGACATTCCTCCAATGAAGGAGGTGAAGACTTGTTTTTGGAATCCTCGTGCACAAATGCTTGCAATGATGCATAGTTTATTGATTCAGAGGAATCTTATGTTATATAAATTTGTACCCAAAAGTGAAAATAATATATGTACTGTTATATTGGGTGAAAATATAAAGAGGGTGTAATATTTTATTAAATTCTAAAATTGAAAGCAATATTTTTCTATTTTATATGGTTGAAAACACAAAGAAAATGTTATGTAATTTTTTTTATTAAAATATCTAATGCCCTATTTATTATAAAAGGGTTTTGTTGAATGCATGGGTATATTAGTTGAATAACTACCCAAAAATATTATAAATATGTAAAATATAGGTGTAATTACGCATTGTATAAACTCTCTTATTGGATAGATCAAGATCAAGTTTTGAATATTTGAGAAGTATGCAGAGTACATCCAAATTGGGTTACACAATAAAGCAAAGATTATCATATCCAATGCTATAGAGCATAGACACATATCAATATGCAATTACAAAAAACCATCCTAGAGTATGTCATAACTTGATAGATCTTGTATCAAATAAACAAGTGAATACAGTAGCCAACCCACTAAAAAGAGTTGATGTGTATCCTAGCTTTGATAAAGAAAACATGTTTGACATTATTTAAACACTTGCATTTGTTTTCAATAATTGTGTACATGTTTCATTGTACATTTATTTTAAATAATTGAAATTTAAAACTAGATACAAATTTGAGTAAACAATTAAATATAATAGTAAAGGGAAAATTTACTCATTGCATCTTATCATGCGATTCCTCACAAGCAGTGGTTCTCTAAACTTGAGATTTTTTATGGAGGTGATGTCTTCTTAATGGATAACTCTATAAATTATATCATGGGTTGATGTAAGGTCAAACTGATGTTTAACGATGGGAGAGTGGAATTAATCTATAAAGTCTTGTATGTTCCTAAGTTAGCTAGAAATTTGAATTTTGTTAGCAAGATTCATGATGCAGGTGCACAATCAGTTGTCTTGGGAATTTCAAGATGGGACTCTATACAAATTAGATGCTAGCATTATGTTTGGTCATAATTTTATTGCTAAGTAGAAATTCATTTATCACAAATGAATGTCTCAAATCAAATGTCAAATTTGAGGGCATTGGGAGGTGAACCATGTTGCCATAGAGATCTTCAATGCAATGGATTTTTATTAGTGACATGGTTGATTATCTATTGATTTCAAAAAAATGGTTTAGGTTGTTTCGAAGGATCATCATGTTGTTGAAGATGAAAAGGTTGATACTTTAGAAGTGATTTTGATCATTATTAAGAGGTTTTTTGGTAAAATAATTCAAGCTTATCTTTTGTTTTCCTTATGTTATTTTGTAATTAATGCATGCAAGATAATTTTAGGATATGTGTTGTACAAATGCAATATATATATATATATATATATATATATATATGATATTTGAATATTTTATAATGTCAAAAAGCTAGCTAGGCATAAAATGTTGGACCCTCTTGGAATGGGACACTAGCCTTAAGGGAATCCATGATATTCTTATATGCCACTTGAATTTTATTTTATGATACATAAAAATATTATAATCTGGGTGCTACATTGCAAGAGAATTGATAATTGGAGTTACAAATGGACTTGGAAAAAACATCTTTGATCACCTAATTATCCACAAGTGTTAAGAACAACTTGTAAAAAAAAATTGTGCTCCAATTTGGAGCACCCAAGTTTGCATCTTTAACTCCTTGATTGTAGGAGTCAAGGAATCTCAAGTAGGATGTTGGAATTGATCTCATGGAGTTAGGGGTAAAAGTACCAAGTTGTGTCACACTTTTATAAAGGAAACAACCAGCATTAGTCCAACTTTTAAACTTGAATCATTAAAAAGTGGCATATATGTTTTGAATTTTGAATTACGTAAACTAACAAAATGTGTATTTTTAAGTATATTTATGTTTGTATTTAAAAAAATAAAAAAATATTTGAATATAGTTCTTTATAAATTGACGCTATAATTTAGTTGTTGATAAAATGCTAAAAAATAAAGTTACATGAGACTTCACTCTTTGTATAGTAATTTTTTTTCCTTCAATTTTTTGTGTGTATTTATAACTTGAAACTTTAGTGCATGGATTTATTTTTCCCATTTTTGATAAATAATATTTTAAATAAATATTAAAATGTGTGTGTATTAAAATGTACATTTATTTCTATTTGACATCAACTTTCATATTAACTATTTATCTAAATAGAAAAAATATACCATCTTGATATAGAATCTTTTATCTAGTGCATCATAAATTTTTAATAAGTTTAGTATTTTTCTTGACATGATAATCAACCTAATATTTTGGTGGTGATAACCTACTTTTAGTAAAAATTAAAAAATTAAATATAACAATTAAACTATTAATATATATATGTATGTATGTATTTTTTTAAACTGCACTTATGGATCTACAAAAGGGTATTTTTATATTTATTTTTTAAAATGTTATTTACATGAGGGGTTGTTGAAACATCAAGTTTTTCAAATAATTTTATATTTTTGGTAAATTGACCTCAAAGTGGCACTATATATGTATTTGGTCAATAATTTTAGCTGGAAAAGTTGTGGACATACCTAACTTAGCTAGAATGAATCTAACTAGATCATGTGTTTAACCAAATTTGATTTTTAGTTAGAAATGTTTAAATTCACTTGCATTGATAAGTTGGCCGAAAGTGTGACACAACTTTGTACTTTTACCCTTAGCTCCCTAAACTAAGACCATAGTTTTTGTCCTATGATCTAGTTACTCAACCTTGATTTGTTGACTTGTTGATTTTATAAGTACAAGGCTTGGGGTTGGACTTCATATAGTTTCATGACAAGATTCCAATATGAGGTTATGTTGTCAAATTGATCACAAGTTGAAGACAAACTCATAATCAAATTGAGGACAAGTTATCTAAGTGAATGTGGCATTGAGAATAAGTTATCTAAAAAATTCAGAATCTTGGATTCTATAATGGGTGAAGATCTCTTTTTTAGCACATTCTAGCTTCTTTGTATATTGTAACCATCTTTCAATTGATAATATATCATGTTGGTGTTATTGTTGTTGAGATTAATTTTGAAATTTTTTCCCTTATGATTTTATGACAAGTTTTTAGAGTAAGGATATGCTATCAAATTGATAACAAGTTGAAGAGTAACTCAATGGTGCATTGAGAACATTCTTTAAGTGCATGTGGCACTAAGAAGAGGTTCTCTAAAACTTATCATTTTGAACACAAAAATGGGTCTAGATATCTTGTTCAGCACATTCTAAATCTTCTTTATATATTTATTATATTCTACTTTCAATTGATAATCTATCAAAGTGGTGATATTGTTGTTAGGCTTTCTCTAGAAAGGGTTTCCTAGGGTAAATTTGGTGATCATATGTTGTTGCATTACTTCCATTTTGTTGATATTTTGTTGCATCATCAATTCTATAACTATTTAGCAATCATCTCCTTATTTGAGATAATTAGCATTAGATTTACAATAATTTCATCTTTTGTTAAATGAGTTTCTTTTTCTTTCCTATGGTAGATGAAAATATCCCTAGATATTTTTAAAATAATAAGAAATTCCAATCCACTACTATACATCCCTTTAAGGCTTTTAACATGCATACATGAATCCCCTTATGGCCAAACCTAGTAGCACTAAGACTCAATGTTGATACTTGATCATAGCATTGGTTGGATACTTGCAACTCTACCCCAATAACCACTAGTAAGAAATAATTTAAAAAATAGATACCTTGGGCTTGGCCAAGGATCCTAAGAGTTCAATGATAACCATAACTCCCCATATCCTCAAACACAAAAACTAAGCATTTGGTCTTAATAATACCTTGGCACTTAGTCAAAGTTAAAAATTGTTGAGTGAAAGAAAAAACATTAATGAAAAGTTAAAATGGGTGATTGACCTGTCTATTATGAGGGAATGTGTTAAAAAGGTGACTATTGATACTTAAAAATCTATCCAAGATACTTTTATTTTGAGATTTGAAATCAACAACATTAAGGAATGGATATTCAAACAATGAGAAAAGTAAATCTTTACTTGTTGAAGATGAGAAAGGAGAATCTAGTTAGCCCTAACTCTAAACCCCTAAGCCTTCTTCAAATTTTAAGGATGTTACATTGAAATGAAATGAAATGACTTTAATTATGTCCACTAGTCCAAAACAATCTATGGGACCATTGATTACACTAGCTTCCATAGCCACTCAAGGATTTACAAGATAGGTGTTATCCTTTATAATGTTGTTCCCTCTCTTGTTGATTTAGGCATCCTTTAGAAAAATCTATGAAGCAACAACCCCATTGCATATGTGATAGGCGATAAAGGTCCATATGCTACCAAAACCTTATAAATATCAATATTCAACGGGTCAACAATTCATACACCAAATATGTAACATGGCATAACCCATGGCTAGTAATATATTATAAAGTAAGAAGCTCATTCTTGAAATAAGCATGCAACAAGGTGAGGGTTTTGGCATCCACCTAATAGGTGTTGTTGCTAAGTTAATATTTATTTTAGTGTTTCTAAATACAATTTCTTGAGAGCAAGTATGCATCCAATGACTCTTGTTCCACATGAATCATTTAATAAGCTTCCATTTTCTTGACCTAAATAGCTTTATTAGACGTGTTGTTGATGATTAGATTATATGTTAATGGTAGTTTTATTTTTAGTCACTACCATTTGTTATATGTTCTTTGATTTTGACCCTATATTTTCCTTAGAACCACGATTATGTTTCTCCTACCTATTGTCAGGCATTGAGATAGCTATTATGTTAATAGATCCTACTTTACCTTTTCCATAAATATATGGGCTTTTCAATCATAATATACATCTAGATATGCATAGATGTTTTAATATATTAATTATGATTTAAAATGGTAGTTGTATATAATGCCTTATCACATTAAACTATTTTGAAGTTAGTCTATATGCCTTACCTTTCAACACGCATATAACTCCTTGTATAATTATGGTTGTATTAGTGATTCCAAGAGGTGAAACCACTCAAAGAAGAAAAAATTATTAATTGCAAATCACTCCACACCACAATTTTTTCCTTATAAAACTCATAGTTTTCACAAAAATTGTAGTCAACAATTTTGACCTTTTTTTACCATGTAATCACATTTAAATCACAATAAAAATATGAAAAAATGTATGCTATAGATTTTCCATGCATTTTTCACCTATCCCTAGAATTAATTGTTGTTTTAGGGTTTTTTATTTTTTGGACAATATATAAATGAATGTTTGAAGGAATTTTTTGATGTGTTTTTTACCATTTCAAAGACAAGTTTTTTATGATGTGAGTTGGCTATTTTTTTACAATTGAATTTTTTTTTATTTTTTTTGCATGTTTTGGACAACACAACAATGACAACACATTTCAAAGGTAGTTACAAACATGATGACAAATCAACAATCCTTTTCATATTTTTGGTTATAATCAATTTAAAGCTTTGGTTTTTGAAGTATAATTAAAATCTTTGAATGAGTGTAATTTTCATAAATAGAACCTTTCTATTCCTTTTATGGAAAGTACCTTTATTTGACGTTTTTTTAATGTTTTTATGGAAATGATACATCTTCATTTGAAATTCCTTGAATACTTTCGAACGAAGATCCTAAAAGTGACCTTTCCACCTTAAACCTTAGATTTTCCTCAAAATTTTATGTTTCTGACTTTGGGTTGGATCAACAAATGAAATGATTATGACAATATAACTTGTAGGACCGTAGCACTCAAAATAAGTTTTCCAACAAGTATAATTTGGAATATATTCAATTTGTATTTTCTAGTAAACATAGGGTTTTTAGCAATTGTCAAGGTCTCATTCCACACACATGGAAAAATAGTAAAATAGATATAAAAGAAATTGAAAAATATATGTGCACAAGTACTAATGTCCTTATTTCAACAAAAAAAATCAAACACATACAAAAAAATTATTGCATGGAAGTAATTTATGTCTAAATTATAATTAATATTTATTCAAAAACTTATAAAAAAATTATGCAACAAAAACTTATGAAAAATATCTATGCACTAGATATTAGTATTAGGAATCTATGTTTAAAAAATTATAATTTATAAAAAAAATTATGTTGTATGGAAGTAATGTTATTAATTATTAAAAAATAAGTTACTAAAAGTTGTGTAAAAAATTCATGAATTATTTCTTAAATTTGTTTTTAAAATACATTTATAATTTGTAGATGAAATCTCAAAAATCACCAGTTCACATCATCTTCAAATTCTTAATGGTTTGGTTGTTATAGTTGTCAGGAAGTGGAAATTTGTTTCAAAATGTCGATTTCAATGTGTCCCACTTTGACCAAAAAGCGAGACACACTATTGTGGGATCACCCAAATATATTATAATTTCAATCAAAAAATTTTTACTATGTGTGGGGATGATAATAATTGCTTGAGTACCTTGTAATGAATAAGACATTGATTTATTAAATAGCAATGAGGAAGAGCATGGTTCAACTCTCACATAATATAAATCTATTTTCAAAACTCTTCAATGTATCTATGTAAAATCCACATCCTCTTTGCAAGTATCATATAAAGTTCATGATTTACTATGACAAATAGTTTTAATGGGAATTCTTATTTATGTAAAAATTATATTTTTTAGAGAAACAAACTTCCAAAGTCACTCTTATGCTTGGTATAGAAAGTATACTATTAGTTGTAAATTTTACAAAGAACCTTTATTTCTCAAGGTATACTTGCATCATCTATATAAATAGTTGTTGTTGTAAGAACATGCATTCAAGAGCAACTTAATGATGAAAACTAACAAGAAACAAGTGTCTATAAGAAACATCATACAATTATATTACATTATTATCATTGAAGCATGTTAGTAAACATTAGCACCATGAATGTACTTCAAATATTTATCAACTAAAAATTATTCTTCAAGCATAGCAGCAATATGAGCACCATGAACAAGGAAGGGTTTGGCAATTTTTAGGTTGGATCCTAGGTCACATTTTATGCCTAGCAGCTTAGTTGTGCTTGTGTTTGTTTTGGTTTGGCAGCTTAGTTACATTTGTTTTGTTGTTGTCTCATCTAAAAACTTGTTGTATTGGTATTAAGTTTAGTTACATCTTTTGTGTTGGTTTTATGGTCCCATCAAAACCAACTTACTTTAATCAAAACATTAGCACCATGAATGTACTTTCTTAAAATTATTCCTCAAGCATAGCACCAAAAGTCATGATACCATTGCTTACAAAGAACCTTTATTTCTCAAGGTATACTTGGATCATCTATATAAATAGTTATTGTTGTAAGAACTTGCATTCAAGAGCAACTTAATGATTAAAACTAACAAGAAACAAGTGTCTATAAGAAAACTCATACAATTATATTACATTATTTTCATTGCAAGATGTTAGTAAACATTAGCACCATGAATGTACTTCCTTAAAATATTTATCAACTAAAAATTATTCTTCAAGCATAGCAGCAATACTAGCACCATGAGCAAGGAAGGGTTTGACATTTTTTAGGTTGGATCCTAGTTCATGTTTTATGCCTAGTAACTTGGTTGTGCTTGTGCTTGTTTTGGTTTGGTAGCTTGGTTACATTTGTTTTGGTGTTGTCTCATCTAAAAACTTATTGTATTGGTCTTAAGTGTAGTTACATATTTTTTGTTGGGTTTATGGTCCCATCAAAACCAACTTACTTTAATCAAAACATTAGCACCATGAATGTAGTTTCTTAAAAGTATTCCTCAAGTATAGCAGTAAAAGTCATGACACCATTTCTTAAACAAATTGTCCTATAAATGTCATATAAAAAATAGGCTCCTAAAGTAATTTCTAATGGTAAGTCTAAAAATGCAACAACTAGGACATAAGTGGATTCTAATTCTATAAATGGTGGGGGGAACCCTTTGGCCTTTGGATAAGGTAGTTGGTGCACTAGAGTTTAAAAAAATCTCAAACAACACTTACTTCTTGTAAGAGAGGGGGACCAACCACGTTCAAGGCCCCAGGTCACGAAGAGACAAGAGCGGAAGGCTACCCTAACTTACCTCACTCTAAAGGGATTTTTTGAAATAGGGGACGAGAATGATGAGGACTATAAGACCCTTCAATCACTCTTCAGACCTGAGATCTAAATTGGGGCTAGGCGAGCTGGTTTTTGGGTTCAACACTGTACCTCAGGTAGCTCTCTACCTGAGGATGAAAGCATGGTTCTGGGATGACACTACGACGTGCTAGTGTCTCTCAGGTGCACTAGCATCTGTATGAACAAAGGACCAAAAATACAGTACGAACCGTTAGAAAACAAGTTGACAGCCTAGCTAGTGACTTCTAAAGGAACAAAACATAATTACAAAGTATGAAAGGTACAAATGGATATGATAAAGTAAATATATGAGAGCTAAAATAAAAAAGAGGATCTCACCAAGATGCCAGTTCTCCATCTAGCTCCAAAAAGCACATCCACCTGTACACAAGAAAGAGGGGAAATTTGTTGGGGCTGTATAGGGGTCTGCCTCAGTCAGACCCCCGTTTTGGTGTTTCCACCTCCATGGACATCGAAACAGAAATGAGGGAGAAATTTATGATAAAGAAGTAAAGCAAGAAAGCATGCAATAACACTACAAAACAATAAATAGCTACTCAACCAAATCGTAAAGGAGAGGAGAAAAACGTTACCACCTCCACCAAGATCTCACTAGCCAATGGAGGAGAAATAAGGCTTGAACAATCACCATAGCCTCAACTGTGATGAAGGGAGGTGTTGCAAAACCTCAAGCCCATGCTGCAATGGCTTGCTTCACACTTGCTTTATGGAGCTAACGGAGTGTTGTTTTTGCAATGGAGTGTCAAAGTGTTGTAGTTTGTGAAGAGATTGTTGGAGAGTGAAAAAGAAGATTTCAATTACCCAAAGAGATCATGAAGAGATAAAATGAATGAAGAAGGGATGAATTTGAAGGAGAAGAGGGAAGAATATGCCATTTTTTGGGTCAATTGGTTGAAGAGGGATGTTACAAATTGACCCCAATCAAAATTGTAACGCCTCTACCAACTTCAAATGTGGGAATCTTTCAGGGACATAAGTGCATCGCACGGATGTCTATGCACCACATGCACGTCCCTGACAAATATTCTTCTACCGACACAAAGGATAGATGCCAAGTGGAAGGCAAGTGGCCAGCTAATGTGGAATTTCACTTTCAAATTTGGTTTTCTAAAGTGAGAACATGTAAAAGGGGAATTTACGTGAGGGGTGCAAATTTTCTCCTATACATTTTTCCCCACTTTAGCGAGCATGAATATTTATGAGTGCTTTGGTAAAGTAGATAGAAGAGTGAGTAGGGTCAAAAATATATACTTGAATTGTCAAGGAAGTAGACCACGATCTGGTCAACTTGAAAGTGCAAGACAAAAGAAAAGAATCCATAGCCTCGCATAACTATGAAGCTGCACAAAGTACACTAAAGGCCCTCAAACAAACGATGGACAAATCTCGCAAGATGAAAGTGACTTACAAGCCCACAGACCTACAAGAAGGTATCCCTCAAGATCTCTCACATGAAGGAAACCCAAAGAAGTAAGTGTCTCACAGGCCCACAGACCTACAAGGATGCGACCCCCAAGATCTCTCACATGAAGGAAGCCCCATGAAGTATGCGCCTTATAGGCCTACAAACCTGCAAGAAGATATCCCCCAAGATCTCTCACATAGAGGAAACCTAGATGAAAGCACATTGTAGGCCTATAGACCTACAAGGAGGCATCCCCCAAGATCTCTCACATGAAGGAAACCCAAAGGAAAGAGCGCCCTACAAGCCCACGGACCTACAGGGAATGTATCCTCCAAGATCTCTCGCATGAAGGAAACCTAGAAAATCACCTCACAGGCCCGCAGACCTGCAAGGGAGTGACCTCCAACATCTCTCACATGGAGGAAGCTTAAAGGTGTAAGCACCTTACAGGCCCATAGACCTGCAAGGAAGGTATCCTCCAAGATCTCTCGCATGAAGGAAACCTGGATGAAGGAGACTCCACATAGTCATAAAATAGCTTCGCAGGCACACCTACAAAGCGACATGTTTACCTGTAGATAGAACATGTCCAAAAGTGGCCATACAAACAATCAATTAAATTGGATGGCTTTCAAAGGGGTCCCTTGGGAACCCGATGTGAAGAGGGGGTCCACTCAAGGGATGCATTGTTTGAAAGTGAAATAAATATGTTCCTTCTCAAATGGATTCATGGTCAAGGAATCCTTTCAAAAGATGTTCACTTCATCAAGGAATTTGAAAGGAAAAAAGTGCCCCCTCATGAGGGGAAGGTAAATTTTTCTTCCACCTTGGAGGAAAGTTTTCAAGTTCTTTCTTTGCAAACCCATGATGAAGGAAACATGTTTCGTTAGGGGTCCAAATCAGGAATGTGATTTTCAAAAAGTTTTACAAAGATTCTTGAGAAAAGATCCACTGGCAACAAATGCATTTTCTGAAAATTGAGTTGTTATAGAAATTTTTTTTTGCCCATGAGAGGGACAACTCAAGCAAAGAAGAGAGAAGGACAAGAAAAGAGCGAAGGAGAAAAATCAAGTTAACAAATAAGAGACATAGGAGTGATCTGATATTTCAATGTCAGAGCTTCTCATAAATATATATAAGTATAATAGTAGTATATAAATGAACTATCATCAACCCCCTACTATATCAGACCATGTGAAGAATGCACAAGAAGATAAAGTAAAAATTAAAAAATTGGTCAACATGGAAGGGGAGCCTAAATTCCCCCAACACTTTGTATCGTCCCCAATTTTTTGAAAGTCAAACACAAACATGGAAGAATGATGATACAAATAGAAGAAGGTTTACGCCACAAAAAATCACTCCTGTATCCAAGCACCAATAAGGGTGACAAGGGTCATTCAGGAACACATAGCATGATCACAGGGGACCACATCACATCACACACACATCCATTCTAAAGATAAAGAAGAGGTCTCCCCCTAACACTCATCAACCAAGAGGTCATCTACTTCCCACTCTAGATCATCATAAGGGGAAGGAGGATGAGCCTGCAATGGTGGAATATTAATGGGAGGATCTTTCAACCCTCCTGCAACAAGGGCTAAGGAAGAAGCCCCCACAAGGTCTTCTTTGCTAAGCTCTTGTGGAGATAGGGTCAGTGACTTTGCAAAAATCATTGACAAGGCTAGAACTTCATCCAGAGAGTTAAACATGCACTTTGCTAGAGTGCCATGTTGTACCTCAATGGATGGAGAGGGTTATGCCCGAGATTCATCACTTGGCTCACTGAGTGATTCAGGAATGGTGACAAACTTAGGGGAAGCTAGGGAAAGTTTCGTTACTAGGATGGAACAAGTTAGCACAGGACCACCCTTCGAAGAGGGTGGGATCCTCTTACATCCTCCATTGCTAGAAAGAAAAACCTCTACCTTCTGCTTTGTCGAGGGGTGTGAACTCCCCACAAAAAAGGCGAGAGGCACAGAGGAAGAGGAGGAGGAGAAAACAGCAATGGATACCACCAAAGTATTTAGCATATCTATTATTTTTAGAAAAGGAGGGATGTCCAGAAGGGACATGAGCAAGGGCGGCTTAGCTGAAGGAGCGATGAACACCTGTACCTTTTTGGGGTCAGGCGCATTCACAACAGGCGCCAGAAGCAATACAGAGTTCGGTTGAACATAAGCAAAGGGGAGAAGAGAGGAGGACGCATCTGGGGGTCCTGAAATAGGGGCAGTCATCTCCTCATCCTTTCTCTACAAGGTAGCCTGATCAGCTGCAAGAGCCTTTCGTTGGTGCTTGTGCTCACGTACAAGAATTTTTTTGTGACTCTTCGAGCTGGAGGCCAGAAGCTGCGAAGGGACTAAAGGCTCTTTCTCAGCCATAGGAGTGTTTACTACATCTATTTCCAGTAGAGGGACAAACTCTTGGATGGGAGCAAGAGGAGCAGGTTGAGAAACAGTGGGGGGAATTGACTCTAGTTCCTCGACAGCGGGCCTGTTCCCATTTACTGCTTTGGGAGCAGAGGCAGTGGGAGGCCGCGGAGGTTGAGACATAAAAGATTCTCCTCAAAGACCTTTTTCCCTACCATATTGAATGATCCTAGGCTCCATGGGAAGAACAGGAAGCTCAAATGCAGGACGCTTGGGCTTTCACCAAGCGAGCACCATAGGATTCTCTCATAGATGGGAAACAAAATACGAGAGTACCACAGTAGGGCAAAAGGAAGTAGTCAGGCTAGATAATGGAAGAGGAGGGAGAGGGGCCTTGAGAGCAATTTTTTTCTTCTCTTCTATGGGCCTTGGAGGCATCACTATCAGCTTTTAGGCAAGCCCTATGTGAAATAGCATAAGGTGATGGAGGGTACCTCACTTCCGACGTTAGGCACCCTTTCTTGTACTTCTGATATGTTTGGTACAAGAGGTCTTTCCTAGACGGAAGAGGACCAATAGGTGCAGGCCAAAAGTAATCTAAGGAGTAGCTATCATGTGCGACTAGTGGTTTATAACCACTATCATGAATCACATGCACAAACCCCCCATGAATTAACTTCAGGAATTTGTGCACAACCGAGGGAACTGCATTCATAGCTACTAACCAGGGGATACCCAACTTCACTTTGAAGAGTTCAGACATCGGGATTATGTCAAACAACAAGTTCACAAACTTAGGTCCGACAAGGACCGACAACACAATACTACCTAGGGGAGGTATGAAAATTCCATTATGCATACGGATGGTGCTTATGAGTGCATTGTACCCATATTTGTGTAGGAAGTTAATCAACATAATCTCCTTGGTTATGATATTCACCTGAGATGTCAGGTCAATAAGAACACCCACTACAATGTTCCCATTGATCCGTGCAGGGATATAAAGAGGATATGGTTCTCTATTGAAGCCCATTGGTAGGTCCTACGAGGTGAAGGTTATACTCGAACCACCACTCACAAGCTGCTCAGAGGGAATAGGTTGATGCAAAACAGAGTCCATCACATGCACTGAATGATACTCTCACAAAGCCCCCCAAAGGTTGTAAAATAGGACAGTGACCCACTTAAGGTTTTGTTACACAACACTTACAGAACATTCCAACTATGCCTACTAGGGGTCGCAAGTTGGGTTGCAAGTTGAAAGCCTCACAACACTCACACCTACAACACTCCTAGAATACGAGGAAAGGAATTTTCAATATCATAAAATGGAACCAAAATGGTTCACGTCAGGTTCACCAAAAATGTAAGAGAGGAGGACCAACCATGTTCAAGGCCCCAGGTCACAAAGAGCCAAGAGCAGAAGGCTGCCCTAACTTACCTCACTCTAAAGGAATGTTTTGAAATAGGGAATGAGAATTATGAGGACTATAAGGCCCTTCAATCAATCTTCAGACCTAAAATCTAAACTGGGGCTAGGCAATCCAGTTTTTGGGTTCAACATTATACCTCAGGTAGCTCTCACTCGATGATGAAAGTGCAGTTCTAGGATAATAGTGTGGCATGCTAGCATCTCTCAGGTGCATTGGCATCCATACAACTAGAGGACCAAAAATACAATACAAAACGTTATAAAACAAGTTGATGGCCTAGCTAGTGACTTCTAAAGGAACAAAACATAATTACAAAGTAGGAAAGGTACAAATGGATATGATAAAGTAAATATATGAGAGATAAAATAATGAAGAGGATCTCACCAAGATGTCAGTTTGCCAGCTAGCTCCAAAAAGCATGTCCACCTGCACACAAGAAAGAGGGGAAATTTTTTGGGGTTGTATAGGGATCTACCTCAGTCAGACCCTCATTTTGGTGTTCCCACATCCATGGGCAGCCGAATAGAAATGAGGGAGAAATATATGATAAAGAAGTAAAGCAAGAAAGTACACAAATAACACTACAAAATAGTAAATAGCTACTCAACCAAATCGTAAAGGAGAGGAGCGAAACATTACCACCTACACCAAGAGCTCACTATCCAATGGAGGAGAAAGAAGGCTTGAACAATCACCATAGCCTCAACTACGATGAAGGTAGGTGCTGCAAAACCTCAAGCCCACGCTACAATGGCTCGCTTCATACTTTCTTTATGGAGTTGACAGAGTGTTGTTGCTGCAATAGAGTGTCAAAGTGTTGTAGCTTGTGAAGAGATTGTTGGAGAGTGAAAAATAAGATTCCAATTGCCCAAAGAGATCGTGAAGAGATAAAATGAATGAAGAAGGGGTGAATTCAAAGGAGAAGAGGGAATAATCTACCATTTTCGAGGTCGGTTGGTCAAAGTACAAATCAACCCCAATCAAAAGTGTAACTCCTCTACCAACTTTAGACGTAGGAATTCATCAGGGACGTAAGTGTTTCACATGGATGTCTACGCACCACGCACGCATCCCCGACAAATATTCTTCTACCAACACAAAGGATAGATGCCAAGTGGAAGGTAAGCAGCCAGATAATGTAGAATTTTGCCTTCAAATTTAATTTTCTAAAGTAAGGATGTGTAAAAGGGGAATTTGCATTAGGGGTGAAAATTCATTCCTATACACTTCTATAACACATGGCCCAAATATAGGTTGAGAAAACATTAATTCTTTATTCACAATTTTTATTACACTAAAATTAAAAACCACTTTGGAGCATATAAGACGAAATAAAAATGTTCATGAATAGATAAAGGTAATTGCAAATTTCTAGTTGTTTTCTAGCATGTTGTTCCATGTTTTCTAGTTTTCATATTGTTAAGGTATGGTGGATGTTATTACAATTGTAGGTATTGAGTTCAAAGTCTCATTATATGAGACATTAAGAGTTGATATGTTCAATTATGTAGTATAGAATATTAAGAACGTTGTTAACAAACATCGATTAGAGTGGGAAAAATACTAAACGTGCCATAATGTCATATGAGTGTATGGATAGAAAAATTAAACCCTCATCAACTATATTGTCTCTTGTGATATTGATATGATATTTTTGAAATATGTAGATGCATCACACAAGATCAAATATGTGACTACATTGTTTAAGCTTTTTGAAAAATATGTCATGCCTACATTTTAATATGTGAACATAGACACAAAATCCAACACATATAAAATAACACATTTCAATCTAAACAATAATTTCACATCCATACAACAATCTATAAAACCAGCTACTATTAAAGGTATAGACCCTACCATTCCAAATCCCTTCTAAAACAACTTGAAGTAGACTTTTGATGAAGACCCCCCATCAATCCTTCACCAAGCTCCTATATCAAGTCATCCTTCTACACACCTCTCTCAATTTCTCAACATACTTTAAATAATTTCTCAAATTGCAAAAGTCCTTTCCCAATTCTAGAGAGAGAAATATATAGAAATGTTGATCTCTTCATCTTTGAATGTGGAGGTGACACTTGTCACCTCCACATCAAATCTTAAGACAACCCTAATCCATTTGTCCTAAAGAAACATAGTCTCTTGAGGGGCTTCCATCCACTTGGAAGATTCCTCCTCAAGAGGAGTCTTTATGTGTTCCCACCCATGGTGAGTCATGGAGACCTTAACCTCATTCTAACCAACCTAACAAAAAACTAAGGGAGGAGATGGTGCAATGACACCTCACCCATCCTCATCCTAACAACTTACAAATTTTGTCACTTTTTTAAAATTCCAAGTTTAGGAGGTAAAAGTTTAATTAACATTTAGATTAGACCTTCCAAAATGACCTCAACCCATAAAACCTATGACCTAGGACTTTAGAAATGACAAAAAAATGAAAATACCAATTTAAGACCACTTTAGAACCCCTAAAAATATAATTTCAAAAATTAACACTTAGGTTATGTAGACACCTAAAAATGACTTAGGCCTGCAAGCAATATTTTATCACCTTTTGCCCTAGCATAATTATGACATTTTAATTATGTTTCTAACCCACATTCAACTATTAATTAAATAATTCACAATTATTTAATTAATTCATAATCTTTCATTCTTCATGATTATTAAATAAATAAATCTTATTTATTTATTTTAATTGTCAAAGTCTTCTAATAATTAAATAAAGTCAATCAATTTATTTAATTAATTCGTATCATTAATGTCCTCCTGATTATTAAATTAATATATTTTAATATATTGATTTAACATGTCACTAATTCCTAAATCCTCTCTTAATTAAATAAATACATTTATTTATTTAATTAAGTAATTATCTCTTCTAAATTAAATAATTATTATTAATTATTTAATTGTCTTTTGTGACATTTCCCTATTTTTAAATAAAACAATTTATTTTAAAATGACTTCACATAGTTAACTGATTCTTCTTTTAGTAATTGATTTTAAAAATCAATTACTCATTATCTCACAAATCTTTATTTTGAATTAATTTAATTCAAAAGGGAAATATTCTTCTACAAATCAAGTAATTTCTAAAATTACTGATTTTCTAAAATCTTATCCTCTTGTCTTCTGATTTTAACTAATTTCATCTCAACTATCACATTCAATCTTGATTTAATTCATTTAATTAAATCTTATTCACACATATGGGTATTTTTCCCTAACCCTAATTGAGAGTTGCCTTATTGAATCTTGACCTTTGATTCTAGGGCATTCCTCAATCTCTCATCTCGTTCATCCATTCAAGATTGCATTTTCTATAAAATGACAATCTTGATCTCATTCTCGGGATCGATCGTTTAATTTATTATTATTTTGGTAGTCTCATTTTGGCATTTTCATATCACACATAGGCTTAATATTACTATTTGCATAATAGGATTAAATTTACTATTTGCATATAGTTTATTTAAAATCCTTCAAAGGCATTTGCTAAGGCTAGGCATTTTAGAGTTTGCTCACACAAAGGCTGAGGGCATCCATTTATTATAACAGCAAGCTTGAGGAGGTACAATGGAAATAGTCATGGAGGAAAGAAAATGGGTGAGACTGTTCTAGTCTCATTCCATTTTCTTTCATATTCTCCTTTGCATTCCATTGAATGATTATTTATATTGCATGCATGTTTTAACCAAGATCTGTTTTGCAGTTTTAATATTTTTATATCATTACATTGGTGAACCCGACATCCTAACACACATTTTCAGGTTTCGTACGGCTTCAAAAAAGAATTTGCAGGTACAAGTGCACGAAATGCCGCAACTGCAGCCTAATGTGACAAAACTGCTCTGTTGAACCACATCTGCGCATGAAAACGACGCATTCACCACCATGCCATGCATTTGCTAGAACCAGAATCGCAAGTGACATCTTGCGCCGCATCTGACAAGCCAGCCTACGCGAGCCGCAACTGCCTGTCAAGCCGCATCTGTCAAGCCACAAATGCTAAGCCACAAATGACTGGTAAAACTTCAATTTTTTTTTTAGATTTGTAATCTGGATCCAATGCATCCACGGCCAGAAATGGATTAATTTTTATCTTTTTTTAAAAGAACCAACCCTAGGATAAACATTTAATTGGAAATTTATGAATCTTAGGATGGGCAACTTAACTTGGAATTTATCAATCTAGGATAGTCACCACACTTTACTTTGTTTGGATTAAAATAAACCCCATGTTTCTGTGAAGCAATATCTTCACTTAGAATAAAAAACTTCAATTTGGGTTTAAAACTGAACATTTGTTTACTGTGTTTGTGTGGATAATAGGTATATGCTCTCCCCTTTACTGGGTGATCAAAAAGCTAGACTTATCCATTTTTATTTTCAGCATTTTACTACTTTATTACAACCTTTAGAAGGCCTGTCGTAGTGGGAAAAAGTACTCAACCTACAGGAATGACCTAAGTGGGAACAACCAAAGCTAGGTTTTCCAACCCACTATAATCAAAAGTGAATTCGGGGAAAGTCCGCAATTCGACGATAGTGTGCAAAGATAACCATCCCCAAAACCTTTGTTCTAAAGGTTGGGAGGTCTCCTAAGGGAGTTTATCATTTTCCGTGCCGAACAGAAACCTTGACTAAGAACTATAGTGTAGAAGCCAGCTGAGTCAGTATCCAAACATTGTCTCAATCACAGTGCAAGGGGAGGGAAGAATCTCCCCCCAAAACACTCACCATATAATCACCACGGACTGTTTACTCAAGGGATTCGGTATCCACTTCCGTCACCTTGAGTACGCACCTAGAAAAGACAAAAACACGGGCACCCTCTAGGGGGTGACATGGATGTGTGAGTCGACGTGATTTTAAGATGTGGGTTGTGGTTGCGATGATGACCCTTTGACTATTAAGAGTGAGTCAGCTTGAACATGCACTTAATATTTTAATTTATGTGTTTTCCAACTATTTTTAAATAGACTTCAACAAACTGAACATCAAAAATCTGGTCAAAAAACTTGTCAAAATGGCAAAACAGTGTTCGGGTTTCTAAAAAAATTGTCCTCGACAACGCAATCGCTCTGATAAACCGCAATCACCAGGTATCGGGCTGCATTCGCTCTGATGAGCCACATTTGACTCACCCTAAGCCGCATACGCTCTGGTGAGCTGCAATTGAAACATATTGAGTTGCATTTCTGAGTGTCCCGTCGCATTTGCTATATTGAGTCGTATCGGCCTCATCAAATGACACATTCATCATATCGCACCATATTTGACCTGTCAAACTACATTTGCAATCCCAAACTCTGCATTTTCCAATTTGCAAAACAAGTCAAAATCCTACAATGCATCTGCTTTAGTGCACCACATTTGAGACCTTAAACGACACATTTTCCTGTCAATTGGGAAAACATTAATTCTGTCAAAAACCAGAGGCCAAACTATTGCAACCCAATTTTACTGGCATCTTTTCCCAAAAGTCTCTGTCTAAAACCAGCAAGGCACTTGTCCAAGTCATCCATCTTTGCATTTTAGTCTTCATCTAACTTGCAATCCGTCACCATCATCAACATAGGCAAAGCCTTAAGGCCTCAAATTTGCACCTTTGGGATAGGAAAACTTTCCTTCCTTTGTCAAACCATTTGTCTCAAAAATACATTGTCATTGGACCAAGTCAAAACAAATTACTCCTAAGTCATCGTCCTTTGGTGAGCTACTTCCAACTCATAAGTCTAGTGTGGAAGTTTCACCTTGGTCATTTTATCATCTTGTCCTACAAATTGTTCCTTTGACAATACAAACCGAGACATTGGCTAAACTTTGGGTGGTTAGAAAAAAAAAACCTTTCCTAAAAATCATTTGACATCAGGCATCCCCTTTTCACTTGGCATTGTCCCTTTGCATAGTCTTAGTCTCATTTCATCCACCATCATGTCTTCAAGTCACGATGACATGCTTGCTAGTCAAATTGAATTCCAATTCAATAGTAAGGTTCAAGCACAACTTGCTAGGGACTTCAAAACGTTATACCTACAATGCAAGTCCAAACGCACCTCACCCTCTAGTCCTTTGTCCATCCATCCCTCTTACCAACAGTCCAATAGCCCTGGTCCTCTATCCATCTACTATCAAGGGTCTCCTAACACCATCCATGGCACTGAGTCACAACAAACTTCCATTAGTCATACCCACCCTAACTTTGACAAGGGAAACCAACCCTCCATTAATCCATTCCAAGCCTCCACATCATATCTTAGTCCTTCATCTTATCTTAGTCCTCCATCCACGTCATATCATAATCTTCCATTCATGTCATATCCTAGTCCTTCATCATATGCTAGTCCTTCATCCACGTCATATCAGAGTCTTCCATTCATGTCATATCCTAGTCCTTCATCATATGCTAGTCCTCCATCCACGTCATATCAAAGTCTTCCATTCATGTCATATCCTAGTCCTTCGTAATATCCTAGTCCTCCACCCACGTCAAATCCTAATCCTAGTCCTCCATTCATGAAAACTCCTTGTCATGCATCCATATCATATCCTACTCCATCATGCACCAATCCATTCCAAGACAATCCATCTTGTCATGAAAACATATCTAGTCATGGTCTCCAAAGTCCCATCTCCTTGCATACACTTGAGGATACATGTCAAGAGGCAAGTCCAAAGCATAACATTATAACATCACCGTCATGTCAAGATCAAATAGTCCATTCCATGACTCCATCTTCATGTCCATTCAAGAAGTCCTCCTAGACAATAATGGCATACCAAATACACCTATCTTCACTCAAGAGTCCATTCAAAACTATGTCATTCAAGATGACCCTATCCTTGGTCAAGATCTTATTTCTAATCATGACATTCAAAATGCACCCATCTTTGATCAAGACACCATCTTTGATCAAGAAGTCCAAAATGATCCACTCCTTGACCTTTATGCCATTCATGATGAAACACTTGAAGATGCTTCCATTCAAACTTCAAGTATTAACACTCCCAAAAGTGAGAGACTTGCCTCCATGGGACACATAGATGATCTACCACTAGAACAAGAGTCTTCTATCATGGACATATTTGCAAATGATCAAGCTATAGCTGAATTCAGTGGGCTCTATGACAATGACCATGAAGACGGTTTTGACATAGACTTGGAAACACCAACAAAATCACAGGAGTTCGACATGTCACATAATCAAACTGAAGATATTAATCACAAATCTGTCCAAAATGTCAATAAAGCTACAACATCCTATCAATTAGGATCATCGAAGTTTTTCAGAGCAGGCTTTCTTACAGAGGAGAAGATTTCAAGCATTAATCTCCCCAATAATGATGGGTTAGCATCTTGCTTCCAAAGTAACAATTATCCCATCGCCAACAAAATTTGTCAGAACATGCATTATCAAGGCAAAGGACTAGGCCTACACGAACAAGGATTTTGGAACCTATACAAGTTCAAGTACATTGCAGACATCAAGGTCTTGGCTATCCATCAGTCAGAAAATCAAACGATGTTAGTGGTCCCTCTTCGATACTAGGGGCAACTTTATCTAATACAAATGTCAAAATGGGTATCATGAGTAGTCCTTGTCATAAGATTGTTGCTAATACCCCTTCCCTCCACACCCCAAACCATCATTCCATCATGAATAAGCCTTCCATTTGGAACCAACCAAAGTCTTACAAATACAAAATCCAAAATCAAATGTCAAAGGCCATCAAATCAAAAAAAATACAAGTGGACAAATGAAGTTAAAATGGGTCCCAAAACAAAATGGATCAAGTCAAGAAAAGAATGAATTAGGCAAAGAAAATATGCCAAATTCAAAATTCAATCAAAATGTGGAGCCACAGCACAAGAGGATTCCCACATACAATACATGTCCACCTCTGTCAAAATGGCCCTCAAGAAAGACATATGAAAATGTTGGTTCCAAACAACATCCTAACCTAACACCCAAAGTTTGGAGAGTAAAAATGGCTACATCCAAACATCCAACCAACCCGTCCACGTCCACCATCATCTGTCATAATCCATATCCTCCTTAAAGTTCAAACATCCCATGTCAAAAATCCGTCGCATCTTGGCAACAACTCTTTATCATAAGGACTCTCATGGCACTCTATCACAATGTAAGTATTATGATAAGGCCAACTCTAGTATCAACAAGGATTACAATGACATCAGTCAGTTGTATGCAAGCGCTATCATCCTAACAAGGCAACTACTTCAAAAAGGTCATTATTGGCATGTCATGGCACTAGTATCTACATTGGCATCGTCAAAGGCTTCAACATAGTCAATGGTCATATAAAGCATCAAGGCTATCCGGAAAAAATGCAAAAATACAAAAAAAAATCGTCCCTTGATGAAAACCTGGCAAACAGGCGTCATGGTGACATCAAAAAAATCAAAAATGGCAAAAATAGTAAAAAGAAATGCATTTGTCCAAAAGTGAAAACCTGGAAAACAGGCGCTTTGGATAAGTACCATGATGAAAACCTGGCAAACAGGCATCATGTGTAGAATAAATCATCTATGTGGACCATTGCACTTGGGGGCAAGTCATCTCATCTCCCATTCCCTTCACATGACATTTTCATCCATCCATCTTAGCCCTATCATGTCCATCCATTTTCCTACTTATTTTGATCTTGACAAAGACTAAGGCACAAACACAAATCAGGCTTTGGAAAAATTTTGACATGTCCATCCTTTGCTCATACACTAGTCACAAAGCATCATATCAATACCTTCATAGCCTCCATTTCACTATGCCACATCGTCCTTGGAGACCATATGAGAATTCTCCTAGTCCAAGCCATCCATGTCTCCTATCTTTTACCAAAGCCATCCACAGTCCTTTTAGTATCTATCACCCATCTTGGTTTCCTTTGTCAATGGTCCTACATTCCTCCATCATCCCATTTTAGTCCTCACCAAGCCATTTCAAATGCAACAATATGGCACCCTAGCACATTATCCAAAACATTCCTTAGCTTTGTCCCTAGCCCTGCTGCAAACTTTTATCCTCTTGTCATGTCATTGTCATCTTCATGTTGTTTCAGGATGTGTCCTTCCCACGTCAAACAACGTTGTCATTGTCATCGTCACCTGTCCATTGGTATTCAGCTTGGCTAGCAGAAAAATCATGGTTGTCCTTGGATTCATGTGCATCAGCATCATTCACATACATTTGTCGCATTTTTTTTGCAAAAAATCAAAAAGTCATAAAAAATAGAAAAAGTTTCGAAAAAGACCTAAAAATTGAAAAATGTCTTGAGAAAACACAAAAACATTCAAAAAAGTGTCAAAATCCCAAAAACAGAGTCAAAGTCAATCTCTGTTTGGTCAGTCCAATCAGTCTCATCAGTCAATCTTTTGTCCATGTCCGAACTACGTTGTCTCTGCGCATTTGCTATGTAGGTAAGATTCATCTTTGAATCCCCAAGACATTAGGTCAATCCCTTTAGGTTTGTCAAAATAGAATCGTAAGTCAACATGGTCACGTCAGTCAAATAAGTCAGACAAAGTAAAAATCTTAACACAAGACAGTCATTCAAAACGTCAATGTCAAAATTGGTCAAAATCAGACAACATAGTCCAATCAATTATCTAGTCAAAATCAATCAACTTGCCAAAACATTGGTCAAAATGCCAGTCTCTTGTCACTTTTTGGTCCTCTTCAAGATGTGTCCTTCTTGGATTTGGATCTCGTCAAAGTGTCATTTGCCTTTTCAGGATGTGTCCTTCCTGACTTAGGCACCGTCAAACCGTCAAAACCTGTCAACCTATCAAGCTTTCAAACAATTAATCTTCGACAAACAAACATTGGCAATACAAAGTAAATGACTATTAATTTTTGGCTATTTTGTCTTATCTTTTTATTGACTTGTCTTTTGGTCATGTTACTATCTACCTCGAGGATGTCCCATGAAGGATATAGAGGTGTGATGACGTCTCATGACCTATGTTATTTTTCTTTGGCTGTTGTCTGTGGATTGTCTTGACAAAATGACTGGGGCAAATAGGCCTGTAGTATGAATTAGGACATTCCTTGTCTGTGATTATCTATCTTGCAAGTGGATGACCTTGCACACCTTGGTCTATGTCATACCCTGGTATTTGTTGTCCATTTGTGTCATTTTTACCGCCCAATGATGATTCGAGCAACACCTATTAGTACCCTGGCAAATATTGAAGGATTTTAACATGCATTTCATTTTCCGCACTAACTTGCATTTCTTTCTATCCTAGCATTCATCTTTTTCTCTCTACCATTTCTTTGTCTCGTCATATTCTAGTCTTCTCATCAATTTTGAGAGCACACCCGTGTTCTTGGAACCCAACTGTCCTCTCGAGGGGGCATACCGCTACCTCCTCGTCATTCTTCCTCAACTTATTTTGCACCAGGGCATATTCTAGACTTGTTTTCTTTGCCATAACGCGACAAGCTGCATTATGACAAATAGGGGCAAATGTAGACACCTAAAAATGACTTAGGTCTGCAAGCAATATTTTATCACCTTTTGCCCTAGCATAATTATGACATTTTAATTATGTTTCTAACCCACATTCAACTATTAATTAAATAATTCACAATTATTTAATTAATTCATAATCTTTCATTCTTTGTGATTATTAAATAAATAAATCTTATTTATTTATTTTAATTGTCAAAGTCTTCTAATAATTAAATAAAGTCAATCAATTTATTTAATTAATTTGTATCATTAATGTCCTCCTGATTATTAAATTAATATATTTTAATATATTGATTTAACATGTCACTAATTCCTAAATCCTCTCTTAATTAAATGAATACATTTATTTATTTAATTAAGTAATTATCTCTTCTAAATTAAATAATTATTATTAATTATTTAATTGTCTTTTGTGACATTTCCCTATTTTTAAATAAAACAATTTATTTTAAAATGACTTCACATAGTTAACTGATTCTTCTTTTAGTAATTGATTTTAAAAATCAATTACTCATTATCTCACAAATCTTTATTTTGAATTAATTTAATTAAAATGGGAAATATTCTTCTACAAATCAAGTAATTTCTAAAATTACTGATTTTCTAAAATCTTATCATCTTGTCTTCTGATTTTTACTAATTTCATCTCAACTGTCACATTCAGTCTTGATTTAATTCATTTAATTAAATCTTATTCACACATATGGGTATTTTTCCCTAACCCTAATTGAGAGTTGCCTTATTGAATCTTGACCTTTGATTCTAGGGCATTCCTCAATCTCTCATCTCGTCTGTCCATTCAAGATTGCATTTTCTATAAAATGACAATCTTGATCTCATTTTTGGGGTCAATCGTTTAATTTATTATTATTTTGGTAGTCTCATTTTGGCATTTTCATATCACACATAGGCTTAATATTACTATTTGCATAATAGGATTAAATTTACTATTTGCATATAGGTTTATTTAAAATCCTTCAAAGGAATTTGCTAAGTCTAGGCATTTTATAGTTTGCTCATACAAAGGCTGAGGGCATCCATTTATTATAACAGCAAGCTTGAGGAGATACAATGGAAGTAGTCATGGAGGAAAGAAAATGGGTGAGACTGTTCTAGTCTCATTCCATTTTCTTTCATATTCTCCTTTGCATTCCATTGAATGATTATTTATATTGCATGCATGTTTCTAACTTAGATCTGTATTGCAGGGAAGATATTTAGATCATTACAGGTTAACCTTTCTTTCATCCACTTGACTCACTCAACACAATTACATATTACATATTAATTTCACACCATAGAAAGACTAATTTCATATCACAAAATACATTAGTCTCTCCATATGGACTAGGGTCAAGCTTCATTGATTAAGCACATATAAGGTTTCCATGTGACCTCCAAATTTCCTTTGACAATGGAAATCACTTGCACACTCAATCACAAATATTATTCCATCATAGTGGAAATCATATACAAAGCAACATAAAATTAAGATACATTCAAACTCAAACATACAATTACTAATCATATCCCTCACACAATTCAACCACTCATCATGATCATTCTAAATACATTTGAATTTCATATGAACATAATTTTTAGGCATGTACTTTGAATATCCTTAAATTCACAATATAATCTACCATGAAAATCAAAACATAAATTAATCTATTCATATAAATCACATATAAAAGGGAATAATCTAGTTAATTTATCCATTCATATAAACATCATCATAACCATAACCAAAGCATGTAATATATATCCTAAAACCAAGATCAAATATAGAAATTGAAAGTCCAACTACATAATAACAACCATAACATAAAATGTCTATGGTAATATCAAATAAGGTAGTATAAAAATAGCATGATAATTTGTCAAGAAAAAATGGATCTCACAAAATGATCATAAATGTACAACCACCAAATATGGTTCAATTTATTATAGACAATGATGTTGCTTGTGTTGTTACGGGGGGAACCTCGATGGACAAGTATCTCACAACATCATCTTGATATAACCCTAGAGAACATTGAAAAACTTGAATGGGTTAAGATGATATTGCAAAAATCTCACATTGTTACCAAATTCATTTACAATCACACAAGGGTGTTGTGTATAATGCACATCAAAGAGTTAGTTAGACCAGGAGTGGGAAGATTTGTTTTGCATTTCCTTGCATTACAAAATATTTGCTAACAAAAAATGAATTTGAAGCAAACTTTCATTTCAAATCAGTTGGAATCTAATTTCACAAATTAAATAGATGGCAAACTAGTGGTAGAGTATATTTTTTCTAAGTTTTTGAAATGCAATAAAACAAATTGTTAATTTTTTAAAGTCTCTAATATAAATTGAAGTCAATGGATAGGAAGAAATATATCATGGGCTATTTGTATAAGGCCATAGATATGGTTAAGGTAATGATGGATGAGATGGAAAATAACAAGACACATTTTTATTGTTTCCACGGTGGTGCTCCCTTTGGGAACCCAAACAAACCACTTTGCAGAAGCTTTTGCTACCTACTACAATTTGAAATCAGTCCAAACCATAGGCTTCAAGAAGGTGGTTGGAGGGAAATTCTTTGAATATCATCAATTATCTTAATAAAAATCAAACTCCTAGTTGGTCGATAGAGAACATCATTAAATATTCAATTTCCATCATAAAATCCTTTGAGTTGTATTATATTTCTCATATTTTTTGAGAAGGAAATATGGTTGTTGATTGCTTTACAAATTTAGGGGTGACTTCCACATCTAGAGAATGGGCTCTTAATGATCCCCTTCCCTCTGAAGCCAAAAGAATCCTAAATCATGAAATTTAATTGTTGCAAGATGAAGTTCATTTAATGAATTAGACGTTGTCACATGTTGAAGTCTAATTGTATGATTATTCATAAAGGCCTTCCCTTTGATCATATCTTGATTTTCATTAATGATTTTGGCATTTATGAGGAGGATAGGCATTTAAAGGTTATTAAGACAATTTGTATTTTCAAAGTCTTTTACACACGGATTATGGGTTGGTTAAGAAGTTATCTTCCTTGTTTCTAATGGCAATCTTTGACTATTATCTTTTGGTGGCTTCTTTGCTCTGTTCTGCACTAGTTTTCTGCTACAATCGAGGGTGATGGGAATAGAGTTGAATTAGTGTTGTGTGATGCCATCAAGAGAAATGTGAAGGTCTGGAAAATCCTCGTGGATGGTGGGGTCACTCCCTATATTAAGAAGTTACAAGGTTTTGATCAACAAGTCTCCAAAGTTTTTGTGGATGGTTGGAAGAATCATGGGCTTAAAGTGAGTCGCTTGGAATTCGACATCACTAAATAATTTATTGGTATGATTATTGGTATTCCTACTTGTTGCCTAAATCTTAGTCTATGATATTTCTAAAATGACTCAATGCTTAATTCTTGGTCTAAGTGTTGGAGTTCCCAATCATTCAATTGTCGCTACCTTTATCCATTGCTATTTCACATGTTAATGTTCCCATCAATCATTAACTAAGTTTTTAAAACTGTGTTGGCCCCTAATGATGCATTCCCAACCTATTATTTTACCAACTTCATCCTTTATCAAGCCATTTGTTCTTAAGTTATTTTCCTAATCGGTATTTTATGAAGTTGTTAATACTCTTTCGTATGTTGCAAGAGTTTAGTAACCTACATATTTTTCAAAGAAGCTTTCTATAAAGTAAAACAAGTGTCTAAAGAAAAGGAAAGCAAGATTCATGATGTTTTGAAAACCTTGTCGGAGCTGAAGGGACTTTCATAACCCATCCTGACTCCAATGAAGGAAAGTTTACAGAATAAAGGAAAAAGTATCTTAAGTGGACTTAAGTAAGGTTTTTGAACCTTGTCAGGCCCCGGGTTAGTTTTGAAAGTATAATCATACCCGGTACACTATAGAGTCCAAAATTGGTGCCAAGTGGCCTACTTGTCAGGAATTTAATGTTGTCAAAGCCGAAGTAGGATAAATGATTGATCATGTGTGAATTAAGGTGCTTTTTGTGCTATAGTTATTTTTATTTTCAAAGAGAGAATTGAAGTCCCATAAGCAAAGAGAAGCAAAGATACAGTCGGCATGTGAAAGAGTAGTTCAGTTGGAAATGGTGGTATAATACTGAGTAAGTGACCTTCCTAAATCTTTTCTTGGTGATAGAAGGTTAATATTTCTACAAAAGGAAAGCATTGTCAAATTTTTCTTTGAATTGAAGTGAAAACTTGGATGCAAAATGAAGTACAAATTCCTCATATACGAGCACTTGGCTGGCCTATACAATTCATTACCAGAAATAGGAGATAGTAGATTAGTCCATATTAATATGGGGGAGTTTTGGGAGAGAATTCACAAACTAGAGAGGGCCCCCATTACTCAAATATTGGTAGAGAGTGGTTTATTAGAAGTTGTCACTATCCCGGTAGCTGTACAATGCACAAACCTTGTATTGGAATGAAAAACTTGCTATACCCCTTAAACGAGGGAAATTTAGACCGAAGACAATAACTTGATAAATTTAGACAGGGCTACCTTTAGCGGGTACTTCTGAATACCTGAAAGAGAAGTATACGCCGAATTTGACTTTAACTGATCACAATGCCAATTTTTTGAAAAGAAAGGTTACTATCAAAATTATATTGCAAAGGAGTGGTTTGATCCCTCGAGAAGGGGAAAATATAATTGCCTAAAAGGATGCATAAGTCTCATTTCAAGTAGGAAATTTCATACATCATTGTGTTTTTGCATAGTGTAATAGGAAATATGAATGCACATGATTTTGAAGAATGGATGTTGTTCTTCATTCAAGTGATTTGTGTTGGGACATAATATTTGGATTGGGTAACCTTAATTAGCGATCGGTTACATGACATGATATGTAATTTTTCTATTAATAGAAGTTTTTACATGTCATCCTATCTCTTTTATGCCTTAGCTTGTACCAAACCATGGATAGTGTTGAACCTTGTAGAGGATTATGATGAACAAATTCAAATTTATGATTATTATTTTGATTTGCAACTTGAAAGGAGTTACAAGAATTTCTCAAGATAAATGATGTGTTTACTATGCAGTTGGTTAGGGAGCTACAAGGTGATTCAGGCCAGAGGGTGTCTCCCAAAGATTTCCAATTGGTTACTAAATATGGAAGTCTCTTTATTCAATTCCAAAGGTTTACATACTTAAGGGTTGGTGGGTTTGACAGGTTTCCCCTTAAGCTTCCCAAGTATGTAGAAGATAAGTTTATCTTGATAGAGATATGCCACCAAGTGGTAGAAGTGAATAAAATGTATGCAGAAAGAAAGAAATTGGGCATTCCATTCCCTATCATCTTGGGTTATTATCAATGTAAATCTCAATCCAACGCCCTCAACCTAGGGAAAGATATTGCAAAATATACTTTTTTCACTTATGAAAGAAGATTTCCATTTGATAGTAAAATTTTTATAAGAAATAATCTTCATCTTAGTCTTGGCTTTTACCATGTGTCACAACTAGAATATTACTAGGTTGATTGTGTTGATGATGATGAAGTGAGAAAGAGGGATTGGATGAGGCTTGCTCTGGGCCAGAATTTCAACTTTGAATTGGGATGGAATAAAAAGGGAGTTGAATATGATGGTTTTGATTTGATTGATCCCATTTATGTTAGCAAGGTGCAAATGTAGCCCCTACAACCAATTGATAGGAATAGTACATAAATCAAAGATTTAAATGCCAAGACTATAGTAGTCTTAAGGAGAACTCAAATATGGCTTTCCAAGAAGGAAGAAAATGCAAAGGCCCACCAAAGACCAAGAGAGGAATTGGAGAGAAAACTATAACTAATCATGCAAGTGCAACCCCTTCAATACCAATGACATCACCAACGTGAGGAATATCATTTCCAAGCGATGGTGGATATGGAGGAGATCCTTTTGAGAAGAACAAAGGTATTGAGAAAACATGCAGTGAAGGCCATCTCCCTGACATTATAACCAAAGAGTAGATAGAAAAATAAGTTGAGCAGCAACAAGAAAGAGGTGAAAAAAGGTAAGAAACTAAAAGAGAAAATGTAGAGACTCGTGAAGAGAAACCTAAACAATCTCAAGATATGTTAGAAGGGAGCACACGAAGGGGTAAAACTATGAACTTCGTGTCCTTTGGGTCTACAAAGTGCAACAAGGACTCCTCCTCTCAAAAGAGTTCTTTGTTTCTCTACACCTTGGACTTCCCAAAACCTTGATGCTACCCCTTCCCCTCTTTCCTGGTTAGAAAATTCTCTCTTGAAAGAGGAAAACAATACCCGTCAATTTTTTGAAGGAGAATGTAGTTGGAAAGCTATTGCAGAAAACCCCTAAAGATAAGAAGTTAAAGATAACTTATAGGTTAATGGAAGATGAGACCTCCTGGCATCTATTTATGGAAATTGCACAACCATTAGTATAAAAGGATCTTGATCAGGCTATCATAGTTGATAATAACTAAAGTGGAATTAGTTCCATCGAGTAGGGATGGGGATTTCCATAAATTTCAGGTCACAACCTCTAGGCTAGTAGAGAGAACAGAAAAATACAAACAAGATAAAGATAAATTGAAGGAAGCGATAGAAATTCTCTTCAGTTGTCTCAAAACTTTAACAGACCCTTCTCCTCAACCTCTCAAACAAGCGATCCCTACTTTTGATCCCAAAACCATAGCTGGAAAGGCAATGATGAGTAAAATTCAAAGGGATGGCTACTATGGTAAGTTTGTTCAGGGGTGGATACCTGAAATAAGAGAAAAGGGTCCTCCTTTAATTGAAAAGATAAGGTGTTTGATGAATTTGTACTTTTAAGGAACTCAATCAAATCAGAGTTAGTCAATTGCAAATAGGAGGAGTCATTAGACATGAACTGATCAGGAATTAGCTGAGATCATTGCAATGGGTATAAATAAAAAAAATTCAGAGAAGATTATTTCATCTAAAGATGACCCTTGAGTTGTTATGTGGAAAAAGAGCATAGTGTGGAAGATTTCTATCCTACGAAAAAACCTTGTGGAACAAAGAAATTTGATGAAGGAATGTAACCACCTCAGCGACAATTTTGATAAAAAAAAATTGATTTTGAATGTCAAATAATGAAGCTAACAACAGAGGTCCTACCACGGTTGAGGAGCTAAAAGATGGATTCTTGAAAGTAGTTGATACTTTGTCAGGGGAACAGATGTTTGATGAATAAACATTGAAGAAGTTGGTTGGGATTGATTTTGAGTTATCTTGGCATGAGAAGTCTCCTACCCTTATCATACAAAATTTGTAGCTCATTCATATTTACAAGGCAACTCGGTAGTTGAGGACAATGAACGTGATCATCCCACAACAGGCTGAGATTCCCATCATCACACAAGCAATGAATCATTACAAAGAACGTGTGCCTTCAACTTAGTATATGTCAACACTAGAGGAAGCCTCTGGCAATCCAAATTCCCATCCACCTCAATGATAATTTTTTTCATCTTTTGTGTAATTATTTTATTTGTTTATGTTATGGAGAACTTGATGTTTATGATTCTTCCAAAAAATCAATTTGTTTCAATTATTTCAATATTTCAGTGATAGTTATACTTTTAAAAATATAAATATATTTCATTTAGACATTGAAAGGGTCCAAAATTTTGATCCCCCTTGCACTCTGATGCACGAGAGAGAATCAATCTTAATTCAAGGATCAATTTTGTAGTTTTGATTATTTGTTGTAGATGTTTATTATCTGTGAGCAATGAATTTTGAATGAAATACTTAATGCTTATGAAAAAAATTGTGATCTTTGATAGGTGTTATGGATGTCCCTTCCCTATGAGGATGTGCTATCCTTTGGTTTTTTGTTCATAGATCTTCAGTGAATGTTAAAATTATTGTGAGTCAAGTTAGCTTACTATTGATAGTTTGATCTGAGTCGTGATATTGATAGTTTGTCAATTTACTTTTCAGCTTAGCTATTTTTAGTCAATTTCAATCACATCTATTCCATGGCTATGGATAGGTGTTAGCTTGCCTTTTCTAATTTTTGGTCAAAAGCATACCCCTAATTTCATAAAATTCAAAAATAAATTTTTTTATCAAAAGAGGTAGTTGTACCTCAACTAAAATTGAGAGGAAGATCACCAATGCAATGGTGATCTCTCCAACTATTGGTGATCAATTATTTCTTATTTTGGGCAGAATGGAGTCAATCTAAATTAATTGTTTAAAGGATAAATATATCAACCAACAGATTTTTTGTGACTCTGCTGGGGAAGATTCATGAGAAGATTCAGTATTTTGGTTATCCTGGTTTGAAAATCCCTAGTCACATTGGAGTTCAAGCAATATACTGGAGGTGATAAAAGGAGGGGTATCTTCAATCCCATTTTTGAAGTTGTACAAAGAGGTGAGTTTGAAGAAGCCATGAGGCCTAGAAGAAAGATTATATCAAAAATTAGACCTTCACCTACAAGTAAGATACATATCCCTTTTACTAACCAATTTTCTACTTGTCAAGCACTCATCTTGCACGGAACTGTTGTTCCTATAATTGTTAACTTCACAGAGTATGGTCAACCTGGTACCATGGGGAGCATCCATAGGACCCTTGTCCCTTGGAGTTCAATTGCATGATCTTCCTAAAGGGTCTAGGAAAAATATTTTGAAATTTAGAGGAGACAGAAAGATTACTATTAACGAGAATTTGAAATCCTTCTTTGTCGCTTGTGGTGTTTTGGGAGTTCAACATGAAGACGTGGTTGTGATATTTTTTGTAGAATCATTGACAGATGTGGCTACAAAATGGTTTTATCATTTTCCTAATGGATCCATCAATTCTTGGGACGTTATGAAAATAAATTTTGAAGATCAGTTTTGTTGGTTGACAGATTTGTCCTTTAAACAATTAACTTAGATTGACTCCATTCTACCCAAAAGAAGAACTAATCAATCACCAATATTTGGAGAGATCGCCACTACATTGGTGATCTTCCTCTAAATTTTAGTTGAGGTACAACTCCCTCTTCTGATATAATTTTGATTTTTTGAATTTTATGAAATCTGAGGTATGATTTTGACCAAAAAGAAGAAAATGAAAGCTAACATCTATCCATAGCCATGAAATAAATGTGATTGAAATTGATTTAAAAAAACTAAGCTAAAAGGTAAATTGATAAACTATCAATATCATGACTCATTGATCAGACTATCAATAGTAAGTTGAATCAACTCACTGCAATTTCAATATTCATTGAAGATATATGAAAAAAACACCAAAGAATAGTACATATTCATATGGAAGGAATATCCATAACACCTATCAAAGCTCACATAATTTTTCATAAGCATTAAGTATTTCATTCAAAATTCATCGCTCGTAGACAATAAACATCTACAACAAATAAACAAAATTGAAAATTTGATCCTTCAATTAAGATCGATTCTCTCTCATGCATCACAATGAAAGGGGGAACAAAATTTTGGACCCTTGCAATGTCCAAGTGAAACTTATTTATAATTTTAAAAGAATAACTATCAATGAAGTCTTGGAATAACTAAAAGAAACTGATTCTTTAGAAGAATCGTAAACATCAAGTTCATCATAATCCTCTATAGGGTTCAGTCATATCCAAGGTTTGGTACAAGCCAAGGCATAAAAGAGATAGGATGGCATGTAAAATATTTTTTTAATAGAAAATTGTATATCATGTCATACAACCAATCACTAATTAAGGTTTCACAATCCAAATATTGTGTCCTAGCACAAATCACTTGAACAAAGAAGAACATCCTTTCTTCAAAATCATGTGCATTCATATTTCCTCTTACTATATGCAGCAACACAATGATGTCTGAAATTTCCTCCCTGAAATGAGACTTATGCATATTTTTAGGCAATTGGGATTTTCCCCTTCTTGGGGATCAAACCACTCATTTGCAATACAAATCTGATAGTAACCCTTCTTTCCTGAAAAATTGGCATTGTGACAGGGTAAATTCAAATTCAGCATATACTTCTCTTTTAGGTATCTGGAAGAACTGCTAATGGTATCCTTTTCTAAAGTTATCAACAAGTTATTATCTTCAGTTTGAATTCCCTTGGTTTTAGGGTTGTAGCGAGTTATTCATTCCAATACAAGGTTTGTGCATTGTATGGACACTAAGAAAGCAGAGACTTCCAATAAACCACTCTCTACCAATCTCTAAGTAATGGGAGCCCTCTCTAGTTTGTGAATTCTTTCCCAAAACTCCCCCAGATTAATATGCCCTAACCTTGTATCTCTTATTTATGGTAGCGAAATATCTAGGAAATACAAGTGTTCATATCCGAGGTATTTGTAGTTCATTTTGCATCAAATTTTTCACTTCAATTCAAATAAAAAATCTAACAATGCTTTCCTTTTGCAAAAATATTAACCTTCTATTACAAATAAAATATTTGGGAAGGTCGCTTACCTAGTATTATGCCATTAATTCCAGCTAAATTACTCTTTCACATGTTGACTGTATCTATTCTTCTCTTCGCTTATGGGACCCTAATTCTCTCCTTAACAATAAAAATAATTATGCCACAAATATCAACTTAATTCACACATGATCAAAAATTTATTTCACCCACTTCAGCTCAACAACATTAAATTCTTGACAAGTAGGCCACTTGGCACTGATTCTGGAATCCATAATGCACTTAATATGATTAGACTTTCAAAATGCTTTCAAAACTAAGTTGGGACCCACCAAGGTTCGAAAACCTTACCTAAGTCCGCTTAATTAAGATACTCTTCCCTTTATTTTGTACAACTTTCCTTCGTCAGGGATATGATATGTTATAAAAATTCATTCAGCTCCAACAAGGTTTTCAAAACATCATGAATCTCAATTTCCTTTTCTTTAGATACTTGTTTTACTTCATAGAAAGCTTCTTCAAAAAATATGTAGGTTAGAAAACTCTTGTGACATCCGAAAGAGTATTAACAACTTCACAAAAGACTGACTGGGAAAATAATTTAAGACTGAATGACTAGATAAAGGTTGAAGTTGATAAAATAATAGGTTGGGAATACATCATCGGGGGCCGACACGGTTTTAAAAACTTAGTTAATAACTGATGGGAAAATTGACATGTGAAATAGTGAAGGATAAAGGTAGATACCATTGAATGATTAGGAACTCCACACTTAGACCAAGAATTAGGTAATAGGTTTAGAAGTGTTGAATACGAACACACACTCTTAGCCAAGCTTTCTCAATTGAAGAAAGAGATTCATCAACCAATGAGAGAGTTTGTGGCTCAATTAGTCAACCGAATTGAGCAAGAAAAGAGACATTCTATAGAGAATTTGAAATGTTTCTTTGTTAATTCTATGCCCTTGAATATCAATTTTCAGTTGAGGAGAGATAGGGTGGAAAATCTAGATGTAGCTCAAGCCTTGGAAATTAAGTTGGAGGATGATTTTATAAAAGCTAGCAAATGGAAGAGATAATTCAAAATGGGTGACGTTCAACCTTCGACATCTACCGACCCCATGATTCAAAAGCTTGCAAATGACATGATCGCCTTAAAGAGGTAGATACCTAATAACATTCAACCTTATTTGTAGCCATATCAAGACATCTCAAGAAGAAACCCCAACCAACAATTTGGGGTAAACAATAAGCAATTCTAGTTGCCTCCTACACATAGCGGTTGGCAATAGAGGCACCTCCAAGCACAGGAAAAGGTAATATGTGTAGTCTTCATTTGATGACAAACCATGATGGAACTTGTTGTGTAGTCTTTGCACACACGCCCCACTAAAGTAGGGACCCTCTTTTGCCTGCCCCTCTTTCATGCTTATCTTTGAAAATCTCGGGGGTTTTGGTCTTTGGTGCTTGCTTTGGTTTTGGGTTCCCTTTTGGTTGAGTTCTTGGTGGCCTTGGTGTCTTGCGGATGTCCTTTTGGGTGGTCTTCTTTTTCCTTTTGCTTTCCCCCTGTGTTGTCTTTGTTTGGGTCCTAAGGGTTGTGGTTTTCTCCCTTAGCTTTCCCTTGTTTTCTTTTGTTCTGGCGGAGGCAGAACCGAGATGGAAGTTGATTCTAAACTTTTTACAAGTTCCAAGTCCGGTTTTGATTTCGGCTCCGGCTCCACTTCCCGCTTTCCCATTTTTTTCTTTGTGTTGCCCACTTTCGGTCTAAGGGTTGGTTCCCTTAGTCTCTTCTTTTTCTTCGCTTCTTTTGTTGTTTCTTTTGTTTTGCTAGGATCTAAGCCGAGATGGAATCATATTTTGAACTTTTCCAAAGTTCGAAGTTCGGTTTCCTTTCCCTCTCTGGCTTCGGCTTCGGCTCCCTTCCTTTTGTCTTTGTCATTGCTTTGCCCTTGTGTTCCTGTTGTTGGCTTTGCTTTCCTTTCGTTGGTTCTTGGCGAAGTTGGGTGCGAAATGGATCATGGCTAGGAGCTTTTCCAAATTTCCCAGTCCTGATCCGGTTCCAGTCCCGGTTCCACCCCGCTGGTCTGGTTCTTTCTTCGCAGTGTCATTTTTGGGTCGTTTGGCTTTGGTTTCCCCACATGTGCTTCGTCTTCTCCATTTGCATTCATTGGAGTCAGGCACGGAATGGATCATGACTGGGAACTTTTCCAAAGTTCCCAATCCTAATCCCATTCTGGTTCCCGCTCTGGTTCCGTCTGTCTTCTCGTGGGTTCCTTTTTTTGTTCCCACTCTGCTTTTGTTGGGGTGTGCTTTGTTCCCGCTTGTCTTGGCCCCTCGCCTATGTTCTGTTTCACCTCTAGTTCCGCCTGTCTCCTTTTGGGTTTTTGTTCCCGTTTCCGCTCTGCCTCTGTCGGGTGGGTTTCGGCTTTGTTTCACCTATTCCCCTTTCCTTTCCGCCTCCACCTATTTTTGGCTCCGCTCCCACCTAGATTGCTACTGGGTTCTTTGACCTTGATTTCTTTGCCTTGCCTAATTTTGATGATGTATTGTGTATTGATGATGTTTCATTTGTGTGCAGTTTGGATCAATGATGGATGTTGTTGGGATTTGCAAGCATGTACGTTGTGGATCTGGGCACAATTTGCGGCCGCGGTAGTGTGGCCCGTTCCTGCACGAAGGGTCATTGCATTTGGTGGCCATTAATGGTTGGTTGGTGGGACGTGATAGGCTCTTCGTGGTTGGCATCGATCTGGGCCGATCATTCGCATCTTTAACCCAATCGATGGCTGGAATTCCTTCTAGCTTTCACGTGCATTTTTGTTCCTTTGTTCACGTGGATGTTCATTCATGATGGGTGTGGCTTGAGGATCTGTCCCTTGGTTGCGTGCGACCCTGTATTGATCTGATGGCATCCTTTTCTACATTTATTGTTGGGCGGCGGGTTATTATTGTTTGTCAGGACGATCTGGTTGGTGGCCGTGAGTTTTGTAACCCTAGCTCTGTTCTCGTGTGGGCAATTTTCTATATATTTGGGCACTCTGCCTCTTTTAAAAGGTTGGAAGGAATAGAGATTAAAGGACTGAGTCGGTAGAGACTTGTAATCATCCATAGGTTAGTAGTAGGATAGCATGTTAGCAGATTATAAGAAGCTTTCACGTTTCAGGCATATGCCGTAATAGACCAAAAATGCTGTAAATATGATGATTTAATAAAAGGTTTGGAGATTGTGTTATGACTGGTGTCTCCTTTGCATTAAATAGTCTTGCATGTTTCTTGTTTCATCTTTCAAAATGATTGGGAATGTTTGAATATAGTTTAGATTCAATTTTGTAATGCTTATGACCTGATATCCGAAGTGTTGTAGCGATTCTTGGTTCATATCTTGGGCAACTTCTTGATTATGGGAATGTTGTGCAAGATCAACCTGTACCCCTGTTCATGTGCTTATTTCAGCTGCATTTATTCATTCAGCCTCATTAAATGAATACTTTCAGCCTGAAAATCTCTAAAACCTTAGAAGATTGCATTGTTTTCTGCAAGATTGTAGGTAGAGCCTGGGTCGACCAGAAATTAGTTTCAAGGGATTGGTCCATTTTAGGTTTTTTGTCATTTGCATGATTAATGTTAGAGGTAGTGTTAGCAATTAGAACTTTCGAAGCCCTTATCTTTTGTTATTTCTTTATTAAATGATTATGAATCAAAGTTAAAGCATCACTATGTTTGAAATTTGATGAGTTTAGAAACTCCTAGCATTCATGCGTAAGGCTCCTTGTGATTACCAGCATCTTCACATTTTATCACTGAGTTTATTCTACTACATTGTCATGACCTGACACCCGAGAGACCTTGGGGTTATCTCTTTGTTCATAGAGATCAACCTTTCAAGAGAGATAGGATAGCTTTTATTATGTTTGAGTTGTTTTCGTGCAGAAACACCAAACAACGGGATTGGCACTAGAAGGAGGGCCTCGACAAGCTAGAGCATTTTCTAAATGACATCTCTCCTGAGAGGCTCAGAAGGAGAACTAGATCTGTAACAAGAGAAGTAGAATATTTTCAAGAATTGCCACCTCCAACTAGGTCAAGAAGGACTAGCAAAAGGGAGGAATCGTCATCCAATCCATCACTTTCACCGCCCTCACCCTCACTCACTCCGTCTTCATCTGATTTCGAGGCCGGTTCCATTCCACGACACCAACCAGCCATCCATATACCATTACCACCCCCACCAATTTCTTTCTTGGCAAATAACCCATCACCCTTGACATTCAACAACTACAATGTCATGCCCAAGAACCTCGAGCACTTCTGCTCCAAGTTTCATACGAATGACCCAAATAGGACAGCAAAGGAACACATTAGAATCTTTCAGACTTGTCTGAGAGACAAAGGGATTAACCATGAGGAAGTCGCATGTAGACTCTTCCCCTAATCCTTAAGAGATGAAGCCTTCTATTGGTACAACCACTTACCTACTGCTTCCATTCATGACTGGGTTGAGCTTGAGGCTGCATTCTTGCTAAAATTCAAGATTCCCATTAGTGCCAATGAGTTATATATGCAGTTTACTGGGGTAAAGAGAGAAACCAATGAGCCTATAGGATCATTCAACAATAGGTTTCATTGAGCATACACCATAATGCAAGCACCTTATGCTAGAAACGAGGCCATTGCCCTAGAGGTTTATTTTGAAGCCCTTGATAGTCTCACCTCTACCTTCCTCAAGTGGAGGACTAATCCACCAACTACCTTGCTCGCTGCATACATAGAGGTTATTAAGGTCAACACCAACTTGAGACAACACTTTTTAGGACCCTTGCCATCACTAGGACTAGTTGCTCACCCAAGCCAGGTCCAATCTCTCAACCAAGCTCTGATCAATCATATGCCTATCATGAATCCCATTCCATAGTTGCCTCTGGTTCCTCACCTGAGTCATCCCATAAACCAAGTTCAGCCAATGCCCGGTTATCCCCAACAGACTTCTAACCATCCCCTCCATTCACACCGCAAGCTAATTTCCACACATATTTGCAGAACTCAAAAGTTTTGAATCAATCTACTAGTTCTGGAGGAGTGTCAGGGTATTCCCCAAACACTATGGATCTGGTCTCTTACAGCAATCCTGATAAAGAAATGTTGGATGAACTAGCAGAGAAAGTGAAGAAGTTGAACATGGAGGTAACTCATCTAAGAAACCAAAACAATCAGCTCCAAGCCAATCAGAAGAGCATGCAATCAAATTATAATAGAGGGCAGCACTATGATAGGAATCAGAATTTTGAAAGAGGACAAGGTTTTAGCCAAAACTTTGACAGAAACCAACAATGGGGACAAGGATTTGAAAGAAGACATCCACCTAGGAAAAAAAGGCCATGGAATACTGGGCCTAACAATGGGGGAGTTCCCACTCCGCTAGATCAGCCTTCCAATCAAGAAAAATCTCCAAGTGGTGTATATCTAGCGGAGGCTGCTTTGTCTGGATGGTGCAGACTTCACGAGACAAATCAGCATTCTAAACTTGACTGCCCTCAGTTTCAAACCGCCGCTTCCATCTTTCAATGTGGCCGAGAATTGGTGCCCTCGAACCCCTATGATTCCCCAGTTTTAGTGTTGAACCATGCTCCTTTCCCTAAGGATAAGGAGAATAAACCAGAGGAAGAATCAAGCAGCCAGGGCGGAGAGGCTAAACAAGTACTCAATGAAGATGAAATCTCTCAGCTATTTGATGAAGAAATTGAGAATGACAATGGCCCATTGGATGAAGAAGAGGTTGATGTCGAAGAGGTGCAAATGTTTCAGCAACCTATCAGAAAGTATGATTTAAGAAGTAAGCTCCACAAGAATCCACAAGCTAGGGGACCGTTCACTACGTCTGCCCCTCCACACAATTTCACTACTCCACCGGATCCACATGCCAATAACAATCCGTCCTACCCTCAGATGCCTACACAATACCTGATGAAGGAGGGACAACCGGATGTCTCCAAGGGAGGCATTGCTGATGCAATGAAGGAGAAGAAGGTTGGCCATTCCAAGGAGCTTCACACTGACTTGAATGTGGAACAGCTGGGAGAATATGTTACCGAGGAACTCAAAAGGTTAAAGCTGAGTCTTTCTACTTTCAAATTATTAAGAGTTCCTGAAATCAAAAATGTGGTCCTCAGGTCCTTTAATTCAAGTGTAGCAACCCTAGGAGTAGCTACTAATGAAGTAGTTGCAAGATCCCCTATTTTACAAATACCCAAAGGTCCTAGTCCTTCACAACCCAAGTATAGGAGTAGATAAAAGGATAAGAGTCAGGTTGCCCAAGCCGACTCATCGTCGAGTTTATTCCAGGGTAGGATGGAAACCCCTCCTTTCCTAATTTCCATTCGTATATTTGGTAAAAATCTACACAATTGCCTACTGGATTCGGGGGCATCCACAAATGTTATGCCATTTGTTGTTTGTAGAGCTCTTGGTATTACCCCTATCGTTTCTCAAAAGAAAGTCACCCAATTAGACAAAACAAAGGTGAACATTGTAGGAGAACTAAATATGATTCCCATGCAAGTTGCCTCGGACCCTAGAGTGCAACAATTGCTCAATATCTAGGTGGCTGACATCCCCGACACCTATGGTTTGATCTTGGGTAGAGATTTTACCAAGGCACTCAATGGGTACACATCCACAGATCACTCCCATATGTGGCTCCCCTGGAAAGGAGTCCCAAATCAAATCAGAATTGAGAGGGAACCAAGAATGAAGTATGTCATTATTGAATATCAGAATACTTCAAATGAGGTATTAGTGGCAGAAGTCAGTATGGGAAACTATGTCCTAGCCTCCCCTACTTTGGATGAAGAAGAATTCCTGATGTTGCAAAGCTCTTTTGGTGAATCCACACCCGAAGCCCTGGGCCCCGAAGTAATGCTCGACCAAACAACAGGATTGGTGATAGGAGAGGAACTTGAGGACCAGGAAGAGAAGCAACTTGGCCTGTAGAATAACTTCCAAGAATTTATCCAAAAATGTGTAGAAAATCAGGTTCAGCTAGGTAAACACATGCATTTTGAAGAATTATTTCTTCCAAATTGGTGTCGAGTGCACAATGCTCCTTATTCTGAATTAGAGTGTTGCTTGTGTCAAACTGCAGTAGAACAAATACAAAGACACATCAACACAACCCCAATTGTTGGGTTAGGAATAAAGGTCATTGAAAGTAATCAAAAGGGAAAGGATCCAAAACCTCCAGACAAACCTTCGGGTGTCAATAGGGACCAAGGTATCTCAAGAAAAGCAGGATCTAATGATTGTTGGGTATTGAGGTTTGATGGATCCAAATCCAAGCAAGGTACTAGAGCAGGACTTGAGTTGATCAGCCCTAAGGGTAAGACATACTTTTCTACTCACAGACTCCAATTTATGTGCACTAACAATGTAGGGGGGGCGTGCCAGCGCGGGCCGTTGCGGCGGCACAAGCGCAACCTTTAGGTTGCACTGTACCTCCGTTGTGGCGGTCGAGGAGCGAAGCGCGTGCCTATGGCGGGCCCTCGGGCACCTGCGCGCTCGTGGCGCTGGCCAACGGGCTTTCCATTTGACCCGTCTTGAAACACAGACCAAGGAGTCTAACATGTGTGAATATGAAGCTCTAGTTCATGGGCTACTAATGGCACATAAAAAGAAAGTCAAAATTCTGCAAGTATTTGGAGACTCTGAGCTTGTGGTTAGGAAAGTAAGAAAATAATACTCATGTCATGATCGAAGGATGACCAACTATAGGCACAGAATTTGGGACCTTATTGAGGGATTTGATGCCTTCAACATTCAACCGATTTCTCAGAGTAAGAACCAGACTGCTGATTCTTTGGCACAAGCAGCAAGTACATTACAGCCATTATCATTTTCAGGCCTAAAGAAGTTCACTGTGGAACTTGTTCCAACACCCTCGGTGCCTGACAATTTCACCAACTTTCAGGTATTTGAAGATGATAAGCACATTCTTGATTTTATTACTAGCTATGATGTATTTGCTTCCCAAGTAATTAATGAGGTCGAGCCCCAGGAGGCTGAAGTTGACTTGGAAGGAGTCCTCAATTTGAAGACTAATACTATCCCAAGAGGCATGGTGCAATTTGAAAGGATCTTTGATTTTGATAGGATTAAAGATCAAGGGCAGAAAATGAAAAGGGAATCCCTCAACTATCAATGTGAAACATACAACATGGGGACCCAAGGTGATGTCAAAAATGTCCTTATTGGTAAGGTGTGCACTCTAGAGGAAAGGAAATGAATTATTGATGCCTTGCACACATATCATGATGTGATAGCCTGGAGCTACGATGACTTGAGAACATATGACACTTCGGTCATTACACACACCATTCCCCTCAAGTCTAGTGTCAAGCCATTCAGGCAAAGACAAAGACCAATCAATGCTTTGTTGGAGCCCATTATTCAAAAGGAAGTGCAAAAGCTACTGTCAGCACGAATCATATTCCCAGTAAAACATTCGACATGGGTCACTAACTTAGTTCCGGTCAAGAAGAAGAATGGGGAAATCAAACTATGTGTCAATTTAAGGAACCTAAACAGAGCATCAGAGAAGGATAATTATCCAATCCCTTTACTGGATGAGGTGCTTCAAGTTGTCAATGGATCCCAGATGATGTCCTTCTTGGATGGATACTCTGGATACAATCAGGTCATGGTTCAATATGAGGACAGGCACAAAACTGCCTTGACTACAAAATGGGGAACCTTTGCTTACCGAAGAATTCCCTTTGGATTAATCAATGTCAGAGCTACGTTCTAGAGAGCAATGGATATTTCCTTCAAGGACATCATTGGCAAGTGCATAATCATCTACATGGATGATTTGACAGTCTTTTCCAAGAAGAGAAGTGATCATGTTGCAGATTTATGCAAAGTATTCCGCAAATGCAGAGAGTTTGGCATTTCACTTAATCCAAGGAAGTGCATTTTTGGAGTCACTGAAGGAAAGTTGTTAGGACACACTATTTCAAAACAAGGTATTGCAATTGATCCTGAGTGAGTGGAGGCAATTCTGAAAATTCCCCCCTGCAAGCAAAAAGGAAATGAAGTCCTTCTTTGGCAAGATTAATTTTGTCACAAAATTTATCACTAGATTTGCATAAATAGTTAAGCCATTGAATGCCATGATGAAGCAAGAAGCGAAGATTAAATGGAATGAAAAAGCTAAGGAGGCATTTGTAGAGGTCAAGAGATCTATCTTTAAGGCCCCTATTTTGGTAAGTCCTGATTACACTAAGCCATTCTACATCTATTTGTTTGCCTCTGATCACTCTTGTGCTGGCTTGTTGACACAAAAGTTTGATCAAGGGGATGAGCATCCCATAGCATTCATGAGTGCACCTTTAAAGGATGTCGAACTAAGGTATCCTAGTGTTGAAAAGCAAGCCTATGCCTTGGTCCGAACTGTGAAGAAATTTAGGCACTACATACTGAGAAACAAGGTCTTTGCTATAGTCCCTAACCTTGCGGTCAAGTTGTTGCTGATGCAAAATGAGTTGGGTGAACGTAGATCCAAATGGGTGACTATGTTACAAGAATATGACATTGAAATTCAACCCATGAATTTGGTAAGGGGCGAAGGACTGACCAAGACAATGGTGGAAATGGGTCCTGACCTTATCATTCAGCATTACAATCTTGAGGATATTTCTCCAGGGAGCTGGTATGATGACATTGTTTACTACTTGTTGCATTAGCAATGTCCCAAGTACTTGAATTCAATACAAAGGAGATCCCTACATTTGAAGAGTGGCAGTTACATGATGAAGGGAGTTGTTTTATATAAGATAATCATGAGGGTGTCTACCTTAGATGCCTAGGGAAAGAAGAGGCAGGCAAGGTGATGGTTGAGTTTCATGATAAATATGGCAAAGGCCATGGTTCAACATCTTCCACTACGAATCAGATTTTGGGGGCAGGTTACTATTGGCCTACCTTGTTTAAGGACATACATAACCACGTGAGAACCTGCCATATGTGTCAAACTGTAGCAAGCCAGGGGAGGTGAGTTTCTCTTCCACTTGGACCTGTCATAGAGGTAAAACCATTTGCACAATGGGGAATGGACTTCATAGGTCCAATCAACCCACCTTCATCTGCAAGCCACAGGTATCTTCTTACCATAACTGATTATTTTACTAAGTGGACTAAGGCTCTTGCGTGAAAACAATGTACTTCCGAAGTAGTAATCAATTTCATGGAATTAGGTATTATTAATCGCTTTGGTTGTCCATTAGCTGTAGTTTGTGAAAATGGTTCTGCATTCGCATTTCTAAAGTTTTCTAATTGGGCTTATGACCATGGGATTACCATCAAATTTGCATCTAACTACTATCCATAGGAAAATGGTTTGGTTGATCCTTCCAATAAGAAACTTTTGACAGTCATCCGAAAACTATTAGACAAAAACCCCAAGGATTGGCATACCCAGCTTAGATTTTCTCTTTGGACAAACCGCACCAGACAGAAAACATCCATAGGAACCTCTCCTTATCACTTAGTGTATGGTTTGGAACCCATTTTTCCCATCCAGCTGAAGATCCCCACCCTCCAATTCATCAATGAATATTATGAGGGAGAGGATAAACGTGAAGCCTGCTTAGCTGAATTATTACACCTTGAAGAGAAAAGAGATGAAGCCTTAGAAAAATTTGCCAAACATCAGTGTGTTGTGAAACGATGGTTCGACAGGAGAGCCAAGGTCAAAGCCTTTAGAATCTCCGACTTGGTTCTTTACTAGGATAAATTCCATGACAAAAAGGGGGAGCATGGGAAATTTGATAGAATTTGGCTTGGCCCTTATCAAGTTACAGAGATTCTGGGAGATAATGCCTTTTGTTTAAAAACTCTCATTGGAGAAAATATCCCACTGCCTATCAATGGGCAGTATTTGAAGCATTATTTCCGGTCTTGAGTTGTTTTCAACTCACTCCTTGTATACTAATAGGTTAGGTTTCCTTCCTACTGTCTTGTTTTTGTTCTGCTTTGGTTAGAGTGGGGTTTCTTTTATTTATGGCTCTGCTTGTATGTTGTCTCTTTGGGGTTGTCCTCCTTGCTTTTGGGCTTGTTGCATCTATACAACTAGTTGCTTGTCTGGGGGGCTGCTTTGAGATTTCCTTTACAAACTCTTATCATCCTTTTGGAGTCGTTCGAAGTGGTAGATTTCCTTCATCTAATGTTGCATAAGTTGGGAATTGGAGTCACTTGACTAAGTTAAATTCTGGAATATATTTGGGTCTTATATCTTCAATCCTATTGTTTGGTGTTTCTGCACGGCAACAACTCAGATAGAATAAAAGCTATCCTATCTCTCTTGAAAGGTTGATCTCTATGAACAAAGAGATAACCCCAAGGTCTCTCGGGTTTCAAGTCGTGACAATGCACTAGAAAAAACTCAATGATAAAATGTGAAGATGTTGGTAATCACAAGGGGCCTTACGCATGAATGTTGGGAGCTTCTAAACTCATCATATTTTAAACATAGTGATGCTTTAACTTTGATTCATAATCATTTAATAAAGAAATAGCAAAATATAAGGGCTTCGAAAGTTCTAATTGCTAACACTACCTCTAACGTTAATCATGCAAATGACAGAAAACCTGAAATGGAACAATCACTTGAAACTAATTTCTGGTCGACCCAGGCTATACCTACAATCTTGCAAAAAATAGTGCAATCTTCTAAGGTTTTAGAGATTATCAGGCTGAAAGTATTCATTCAATGAGGCTAAATGAATAAATGCAATTGAACTAAGCACATGAATGGGGGTATAGGTTGACCTTGCATAGCATTCCCATAATTAAGAAGTTTCCCAAGATATGAACTAGGAATCGCTACAACACTTCATATATCAGGTCATAAGCATTACAAAATCGAATCTAAACTATATTCAAACATTACCAAGCGTTTCGAAAGATGAAACAAGAAACATGCAAGATTATTTAATGCAAAGGAGACACCAGTCATAAACAATGTCTGAACCTTTTATTAAATCATCATATTTACAACATTTTTGGTATGTTATGACATATGCCTGAAACGTGAAAGCTTCTTCTCATCTGCTAACATGCTATCCTACTGCTAACCTATGGATGATTAAAAGTCTCTACCGACTCAGTCCTTTAATCTCTATTCCTTCCAACCTTTTAAAAGAGGCAGAATGCCCAAATATATAGAAAATCGCCCGCGCGAGAACAGAGCTAGGGTTACAAAACTCACGGCCACCAACTAAATCGGCCCAACAAACAGCAGTATCCCATTGCCTAGCAATAAATGCAGCAAAGGACGCCATCAGATCAATACAGGGTCGCACGCAACCAAGGGACAGATCCTTGAGCCACACCCATCATGAATGAACACCCGCGCGAACAGAGGAACGGAAACACGCACAAAATCCAGAAGGAATGCCAGCCATCGATTGGGTTAAAGATGTGAATGATCGGCCCAGATCGATGCCAACCATGAAGAGCCTATCACATCCCACTAACCAGCCATTAATGGCCACCAACTGCAATGACCCTTCGTGCAGGAATGGGCCATGCTACCGCAGCCACAAATCGCGCCCAGATCCGCAACATACACACTTGCAAATCCCAGCAACGTCCATCATTGATCCAACCTGCACACAAACTAAACATCATCAATACACAATACATCATCAAAATTAGGAAAGGCAGAGAAATCAAGGTCAGAGAACCCAGTAGCAATCCAGGCGGGAGCAGAGCTAGAAACAAGCGGAAAGGAAAGGAAAGGGGAACAGGGAAAACAAAGCCGAAACCCACCCAACGGAGGCGAAGCAGAAATGGGAACAAAAACCCAAAAGGAAATAGGAGGAATCAGAGGCGAAATAGAACACACATGAGGGGCCAAGACAAGCGGGAACAAAGCACACCCCAACGAAAGCGGAGTGGGAACCAAAAAGGGAACCCACGAGAAGACAGGTGGAACCGGAGCGAGAACCAGAACGAGATCAGGACTGGGAACTTTGGAAAAGTTCCTAGTCATGATCCATTCCACACCCGACTCTGACGAACACAAACAGAGAAGACGAAGCACACGCGGGGAAACCAAAGCCAAACGGCCCAAAAATGACACCGACGAAGAAAGAACCAAACCAGCAGGGCAGAATCGAGACCGTAACCGGATCAGGACTGGGAACTTTGGAAAAGTTCCTAGCCATGATCCATTTCACACCCGACTCTGCCAAGAACCAACAAAAGGAAAGAAAGGCCAGCAACAGGAACACAAGGGCAAAGCAATGACAAAGACAAAAGGACGGGAGCCGAAGCCGGAGAGGGAGAGGGAAAGGAAACTGGACTTCAAACTTTGGAAGAGTTCAAAATCCGATTCCATCCCAGCTCTGATCCCGGCAGAACAAAAGAAATAACGAAAGAAGCGAAGCAAAAGAAAAGACTAAGGGAACCAACCCTTAGACCGAAAGTGGGCAACACGAAGACAAAAATGGGAAAGCGAGAAGCAGAGCCAAAGCCGGAACCGAAACAGGACTCGGAACTTGTAAAAATTTCAAAATCAACTTCCATCCCGGTTCCGCCTCCGCCAGAACAAAAGAAAACAAGGGGAAGCTAAGGGAGAAAACCACAGCCCTTAGGACCCAAACAAAGACAACATAGGGGGAAAACAAAAGGAAAAAGAAGACCACCCAAAAGGACATCCACAAGACACCAAGGCCACCAAGAACTCAACCAAAAGGGAACCCAAAACAAAAGCAAGCACCAAAGACCAAACCCCCCAAGATTTTCAAAGATAAGCACGAAAGAGGGGCAGGAAAAAGAGGGTCCCTACTTTAGTGGCATGTGTGTGCAAAGACTGCACAACAGAACTACATGCCCTGAAATGAGTAGACGCATGCAAATGGCAACAACTCGAGAAAATAGTAGAAGTCGATGTAGAAGAGACCACATCAGGATGATATGGCGACTCTATAGTTAATTTCTTGGAGTTCACTCTTGATTCGGAAAGAGGTGGCAATGTATATACCACTCTAGATGATGTTTCTTGCACGGTACTCACCCGAGGACAATAAAACATCAACCAAAAAGGTACGTCAAGTGCTCAAAATTCCACTACTTCTTTCAAAAACATTCTTTCTACATCTAGTTCTCATAAAATTATAGATTTTGTCCATAAAATTCCATCTATTCAAGTCCTGGATCAAAAAATTATCCCTTTTGATATAGTAGATTAGAAAGTTTGAGAACACAAAACCCTCATTGTCGCATATGCAGCCACAATTATAGATCATTGCCACTCTGATCACAAATGATATGAGACGGTTGTCGTTGCCACTTGGAAATCGAACTTGGCTTTAGTCATTTTGGCACAAATAGTTTTGTCACTAATGCAATTTTGCGGCCTCGTCGCTAGTGACTGGAGAGAGGTTGTTGAGTATCCTCTAGCCTCTGGTGCCTCCATCCTCTAGTATGTTTTCTATTTACTTAAAAAATAGGACATGAAACACATTGTACAAATTCACCTGGGTATCAATTTCAAACAATAATGCACCCCCTTACTATGGGTGTCGCGTACAAGCGAAAATGCATCTGATTTTTTAAAATGAGGCATTTTATATATATATTTTTATAACTTTTTGACTCTTTTTGATGACATGAAATTGACAATAGTGACAATTGACTCAAACAATATGGACCCAAACAAAAGTGTGATTTTGACAAGTGACTTAAACTTGACACGACAAAGACAATAAAAATGACAATTTAGATGATAAAAAAATTGACTCTGTAACAATATAATAGATTACATTTAGAGAGTAACAAGTAATATTCAATTACTTTTTACAACAATATTAATCTATTTTATTGATGAATGACACAAACTAAACAAACAAAGCTCTATATTAAAAAAAAAAAATTACTCTTTTGACCATCAGACTTTACTACTATATATAAAACAAATTGACTATTAAATTCACCAGCTATTGACTTCTAAAAACAAAATTTAGCAAACCTAACAACATATATTAAATTGAATGACTCATAATTATCCTAATACCACTGGCACTCCCTCGCTTGAGAAAAGTCAAGGCACCACAGATTAAGACCTGCTTTAATAAAATAATTTCCCGCAGGAAGGTCCATGTCTACGCCTCCCTCGACATGACCACCATGCAAAGTGCCTCCTATAGCACAAATCCAAAGATAGAGGTGCACCTTGTACAATGTACAACACCACGACTTTCTTTATGACTTTCCACAATAGCTCGAGGCTTTAAGAAAATACCTGATCTACAATCTCGATCTCTTCACAACTACTCTAAATAGGAGCAAATGATCCTCCTCACATGAAAAACAATAATACAATAGATAAGTAGGAGGTTTCTTCCACAGCATGTCAAATTATGATATTGCTATCAAGATTCAACCATGTAGTTTTCGAGTCAAACTCATTAACCCATGATTCATGAGTAGTGGTTCACAAGAACCCATCTCTCATGATAATGAATGGTCCACTTAGCACTCATTGCATCTAGGTGATGCTCATAGAGGTGAAGCATTCGTCTGTCCCGGGAGGTCACCCATCCTAGTACTGCTCTAGCTCAAGCGTGCTTAACCACAGAGTTTCCCCCAAGGTATAGGCCACTTAGCTTGCTACCCCATTTGCAAAACCTTCAGGAAGTGTTATGCCTTATGAACCATTCATTATAGAGCCCCTTTAGCTCATCAATTGATAAGTAGGAGGTTTCTTCCACAGCGTGTCAAATTATGATATTGCTATCAGGATTCAACCATGTAGTTTTTGAGTCAAACTCATTGACCCATGATTCATGAGTAGTGGTTCACAAGAACCCATCTCTCATGATAATGAATGGTCCACTTAGCACTCATTGTATCTAGGTGATGCTCACAGAGGTGAAGCATTGGTTCGTCCCGGGAGGTCACCCATCCCAATACTGCTCCAGCTCAAGCGTGCTTAACCATAGAGTTTCCCCCAAGGTTTAGGCCACTTAACTTGCTACCCCATTTGAAAAACCTTCAACAAGTGTTATGCCTTATGAACCATTCATTATAGAGCCCCTTTAGCTCATCAATTGACAAGTAGGAGGTTTCTTCCACAGCGTGTCAAATTATGATATTGCTATCAGGATTCAATCGTGTAGTTTTCGAGTCAAACTCATTGACCCATGATTCATGAGTAGTGGTTCACAAGAACCCATCTCTCATGATAATGAATGGTCCACTTAGCACTCATTGCATCTAGGTGATGCTCACATAGGTGAAGCATTGGTTCGTCCCGGGAGGTCACCCATCCCAGTACTGCTCTAGCTCAAGCGCACTTAACCACAGAGTTTCCCCCAAGGTTTAGGCCACTTAACTTGCTACCCCATTTGCAAAACCTTCAACAAGTGTTATGCCTTATGAACCATTCATTATAGAGCCCCTTTAGCTCATCAATTGACAAGTAGGAGGTTTCTTCCATGGCATGTCAAATTATGATATTGCTATCAGGATTCAACCGTGTAGTTTTCGAGTCAAACTCATTGACCCATGATTCATGAGTAGTGGTTCACAAGAACCCATCTCTCATCATAATGAATGGTCCACTTAGCACTCATTGCATCTAGGTGATGCTCACAGAGGTGAAGCATTGGTCTGTCCCGGGAGGTCACCCATCCCAGTACTGCTCCAACTCAAACGCACTTAACCACAGAGTTTCCCCCAAGGTTTAGGCCACTTATCTTGCTACCCCATTTGCAAAACCTTCAGCAAGTGTTATGCCTTATGAACCATTCATTATAGAGCCCCTTTAGCTCATCAATTTATAAGTAGGAGGTTTCTTCCACAGCGTGTCAAATTATGAGATGGGTGACCTCCCGGGACGGACCAATGCTTCACCTCTATGAGCATCACCTAGATGCAATGAGTGCTAAGTGGACCATTCATTATCATGAGAGATGGGTTCTTGTGAACCACTACTCATGAATCATGGGTCAATGAGTTTGACTCAAAAACTACACGATTGAATCCTGATAGCAATATCATAATTTGACACGTTGTGGAAGAAACCTCCTACCTATCAATTGATGAGCTAAAGGGGCTCTATAATGAATGGTTCATAAGGCATAACACTTGTTGAAGGTTTTGCAAATGGGGTAGCAAGCTAAGTGGGCTTAACCTTGGGGGAAACTTTGTGGTTAAGCGCGCTTGAGCTAGAGCAGTATTGGGATGCGTGACCTCTCGGGACGAACCAATGCTTCACCTCTGTGAGCATCACCTAGATGCAATGAGTGCTAAGTGGACCATTCATTATCATGAGAGATGGGTTCTTGTGAACCACTACTCATGAATCATGGGTCAATAAGTTTGACTCGAAAACTACACGGTTGAATCCTGATAGCAATATCATAATAATATAATACACGAGCAATCGATGGTAGAGGAATGCAACTCTAACTCTACGCAAAATTTGATTTGTGAATACCTTCTCTTATCGGCTGAGCAAATGGTGGAAGACATCAACATAATATAATGCAAGGTTGCAATAACTAATTTGGGTAATCTCATGCCTTCTTACTAAAAATTCTCATTATTTTTGGCGGTGTAGCTTCTTGAGTGCATCCATGTTATGTATATATGTGGTTGATTTGGTTGTTCTAGTGCATGAACAATTATTCTACAAGTTCCTCCATATGTTACATCTACCTAGAGGTGGGCTTCCTTAACGTGGCCACTCCAACCATTGGTCAACACTGCAAAAATATACTTATTTTGGAAGAAGCAATAATTTAGATCCACTCTATATTGTGTTGATCAAGTATCTTTATTTGTAGAAGCTTATCTTAGATACAAAGAAATAAGGGGGATTTGTGCCCTTCACATACACTCATGGCCTTTAAAAAGTGCACCGACGGCTTGCACATAGGCTATCAAACTACAAAGGCGATAGATTCCAAACTCTCTTTAGAATCAAACGTTGGTCTAGATTACTTGGGAGTCCCTTGAATGCAAGGAAATTAAATCAATATTTTATGAATGAATCTACACCTTACACGTTTCCCAGCTTAGGCGATTCAAAACAAATCTTCAAATATTTTGTGATCCCTTCAATGGTGACGGCTTTGATACCATATAAGAAATATGGGCAAAGATTTGAGGAGCGATTATAGAATCTAAACAAAAAATTCTATACTCATAATAATACACCTCTATTCGCACTTTTCATTCTATACTTGTCATTCAATAATCTATTACATATTTATAGGATTCTCGTATCCTATTTTATAAGAAACTCCCCAAACAACTTTTCTAAATATATTGAGTCATTTTAATGACTCGATATAAACACACAAACAATACTAACAACTACAGGAAAAATATTCTTAAGACTCATAACAAATACGTGAGCTGTCACTTTACCTCACATTCTAACCCATGTGAACACTAATTCCCAATAGTAGATTACTACAAAATTCCAAGATTCAGATCTTGCTTGCTGAATATTTAAAATTAAACCCTAGTGAGTTGGATAGGTTGGTAAAATTTGTTGTCTAAATGATCTGAAACTAACCAAGTAGAGGAAGATCTAGTAAATCATGAAGCATTATCCTCTAGTATGTACTCTAACACCAAACATCATTCTCTTGCCATGCCTAATTTGAAGCCCAGCCCTTTCTATGTATCCCCATACATAAACGACCATAGGTTGATTAATTTCATCATAGACTTTGGAGCTTCAGACAATGTAATGCCTACTCCCATAGCCAAATCCCTTGGACTCTCTTTAACAAAGACTTTCAAGAAATGTTATTCCATGGATATTTCTAAGTAAGTTCCTCTAGTTGGACAGATTAAAGATGCTCAAGTGTCATTAGCCACTCACCCTAATAAGAGGCTTAAGCTGATAATTCTTGTTGATATCCTAGCAAGCTATGGTATGTTGTTGAATTGAAGTTTTTTCAAGGACCTAGGAGGAGAAATTCAATTGGATTGGTCACATGCAATAATTACGCTTGGCAATAAAAAGGTTCACCTAGAACCTAAACCTAAGGCTAAGTTCACAGTCTTAAAATTAGATGATTCGTGATCTCAAATTTTAATTTGAAGAACCAGAGTTTGGTAACTATATGTTTTTTTCAAAAAATGCTAAAGATGAATGTATCTTGGGTCTTGATATATCCTCAAAATAATAGACATTAGAGTTTTATGGTAGCTATTCTAACTCAATTTTTGGTGTCATAATTGTATTGGTATCACCTGACGGGGATAAATTCCCCTATTCATATAAATTGGAGTTCAAGAACACAAATAATATTGTTGAGTATGAAGCTTTGTTATTGTGGATGGCAGTTGCTACAGAAAAAGGTAGTTAAAAGTTAAGAGTGGTAGGGGATGTTGAATTGATTGTCAAACAAGTGAGGAAAGAATTTACTATTAAGAATGAGAGATTGAGGCACTATAGAGTATAGGATGAAATAGAATCATTTGATGCCTTCTCCATCGAAGCAATTCCAAGAGATCAGAATATTAGAGTTCAAATTCTTCGGTTGTCTTTGCCTCCCTATTACTCCCTCATCCTGACTTTAAAGATACCTCATATCAATTTGAAATGGATTACCGACCTAATGTCTCAAAAAATATGGAACATTGGTGTATTTTTGAAAATGATAAGCAAATACAGGATTTCTTAGTATCTGTAGAAATGTTTGCTAAAGTGTATTTTAAAGGAAGCGAGACTACATGTGATGAGTTATGTCTAGACAAAGAGAAGGAATTAGAAGAAGGTATTGTTCAACTAAAAGATAAAAAGATACCTAAAGGATTGGTTTCTATAGAGCAACTATTTAGTAGGCACGACAAATGCATTCAGAAAAAGATGGCAGAAGCTATTAATAGTTTTGGTGAGTACAAAAACATTAATATCGAGACTCCAAATAATCCTAAACTAGTATGCATAATAAAATGTTGTACTCCTTGTTGGTTGATAGATTTTTCACCTCAATTAATATCCTCTAGCCCACACAAATGACAATTTGGCCAACAGTTGAGTCACTCACAACGATAGTTGCGAGTGCTCTCTACTTATTTTACAAGGTGCATCTACCTTCAGATGGTTTGCAATGAATAAAACATAGGGTATGACTTTTACCAGAAAGCGGGAAAGGTACATTGACACCTACCCATAACCATGGTAATATATGCGAAAAAGAGATTTCATAATAAAAATGAATTGAAAACAAGTGACACAAAGTTCACTTATCATAGCCGCTAATGATAGCTAGGGGAAGTGAAAACGGTAGATTCTTTTCAAAGATGATTTAATCTAAATTCAAAGCTTCAGAATTAAATACATGCTCAACCCATTGAATCAGAGTAACATGGAAGATTAATCACAAAGAAACACAGTTCATTACAATCTAAAGATAACATTGATAAATTCAAACATTCACAATTTCCTCTTTATTTCTTCGCTGACAAAACATGAGTTCACAGACTCATTTCCCTATACAACAATAGTGCATGAAAATAAAACCATCCTCCTTCTCCACACCCCCCCCCCCAAAAAATTCCCCTTTTTATTGATTCATAGGTCTATATATAGACATATCAAGACTGTTACATTACAAAACAACCGATTGGAAAACGATTGGAACCAAGAAAAACTTTTGAAATGGAAAAAAATTGTAGATGTTATCATTACGTGCCACCAAAAGACTTCTTGCATGCAGCTAAACTGCCGGAGGTGTTGGGACTCTATAAATCTCTAACTGCATTTCCATAACCAAATTGTGAAATTTGGCTCATTCCTCTTCTTTTTCTAAAACAATCACCCTTTTATATTCAGCGTAGCTAGTCTTTTCCTTCCATACCAGCGAATGCAACTCAAAAATGATATCCAGTTGCTCTTCATTAGGCCAATTTAAATCTGGTTGTATGACAGGCATAGGCTCATCTTCCCACTCTCTAATATCACCGGGAAGTACCATCTTGAGAAGAATTTGAAGTTGAAAATGCCTCCACCTTTCCTCATATGCAAGCTTACTTAACGTCGGACGCAGGAAGTGATCATTGATTTGCTAAGAAAATTATGCCAATCTGTTACCAAATCCGTTTCACCAACCCCCTTATTTAAAAGATGTATTTTCAGAAGATTTAAAATATTACACTACATCTTCAAGTTGGCATTTCAAAACGTTTGAGGATACATTCCTCAAAGGCATCGCATGATTCATTAAATGAACTGACATCTTGGAAATAATTCCTTCCACTTGGGCCTCCCCGTCGCTGAGAAACAAAACTTCATAACCATTTTTCGGGAGTTCTAAAGTTTTAAGAACTTCCAATCAGTCGACTAAATGAGACATCTTTGGACAAGACTTGGGACTGCAATGGCTATGGATAAGTTAGGCGGTCAAGAAGTTTCAAAACTCATGAACTCCGTGACAAGGTTAGGGGATTTGGCATGGCCGTGACATCACCCAAAACTCACTTGTTAAAGAGGAAAGAAATTCAAATTTTAGTGAAAAATTGATGGGTAACATTGGCTCTGATTGGGGACTATATTTTCGTATAAAATGAAGAGAACCCTAGAATCATTGTGGCAGACTAGTTCAAATCCATTGGGTTCAAAGTCAAAAGAAATGGCATGGAAATACAAGGAGCTAGAGCAAACCAAAAACAAGGCAGAACAGGAATGGAAACTACACTACCAGCAAGCCAAAAACTCCTACTACATACATGGTCATAAGGACCCTACATCAAGGATGCCTGTCATTGCTCAAGCGAAACCATTAACAGGCTGGGAAAAATAAGACCCACTGCAAAAAAGAAGTGTTCTCCTGTGAAACACTTGTAAACTCAGAGATAGCACGTAGGTCCAATGGTGGCTTACCACATACATGAAGCCCCTGTGCATAAGCTCACAGCCGAAAATCCATTCTTCATTGTATATCTCTATGGCCTTTTGAAAGTCACCAGCCATTCCTCCACAATTGTTTTCAGATAAATCAGACCAATCTTTTTGAAAGAAATCATATGGTATGCCTTGATTCGAGCTATATTTCACCTAACTTGAATCATTGCTAAACACCAAATCATAATTTACTGAAGAAATTTTATCATTTTCTTCACCTACCAATCTAGAAAGCTTATCTTCTTTGAGCATTGATTTGACATTCACATTTCCACCAGTTGAAGAACCATAAATAGTTTCATTTTCAAGAAAAAATCCACCAAGAGAAGTTGTTAAGTATTGATCCAAAAGGCCAACACTATAGCCATTCTCCATTTGTTTACAATGATCAATAATGTCAGATTTAGTATTCAAGCAATGCCTCTCTCTTTGTAACATGATTTCAAAACCATCATTTTTAGAACTATTCTTAAAAATATATATTCTTGGCTTGTCTTGGTCAGGAGAAGAGAACAAGTCTTCATCAGCTGATTGAGAATCATATAATTCAAAAAGGGAATTGTTTCTAACCTTTGATTCTTCACATAATTCTATCGGCCAGTATAATGCATTGAGTTCACCCCAAGTAATCTTATTTTCATGATCTTCTGAATTTTTCCTTATTCTTATCGCCGCTTTGACATTATTTTTACATGCAGCATTAATCATGATTTCATTTAAAAATACAAGAGGAGCATTGGAAGTCAAAGATTCTTCCTTCAAATTGTCACCTGAAACAGAATTTGTGCATGTTGCTAATTGTGACCCTAGGGCATTATATTCTAAAAGCATAGGATCAAATTTAACAGGAACTATTTCTTCTCCTTTTTTACAAACAAAATCTTCATTGAGAAAGCAATTGGGTTGAGGATAGAGATTATTTGTGCCTTTAGATGATTCAATCAAACTATTTTCAAATACATACATTTCTTTTTCTAATATCTTCTTTTCCTCAGAGCTTTCATTAAGAGATCCAGTCAATAGTACATTCATACCTCTTTCAGAATTATTGGAGTCACAAGTGGACGTATTCACATCGACTTCTGTAATATGGCCATCTTCTTCCACGATACCACATTGGAAGTCATAGTCTGAACCTTTTAAGAACCAATTCGGAATAGAGATAGTTTTATATTCATCTTGCCATGTCTCTTCTTTATGGGAACTGAATGATTGTTCACTTGGCCCGATCTGCATGCATGTTAGGAAAGCTTCAATTTTCTTATTTCCGGCTCGATAAAAACTCTTTTCCTATTGTCAATTGTGATTCCAAGGTATGGATGTCTTCACCAATGTTGGAATTTGTTTTTTAACATTCACACCAATTTGTAATATTTTCGAATTGGCTTCCTTGCTTGGTCTCGAATTATGTTTCTGAGATCTTTAGATAAACAAAGTCACCAACCTTCTTTCTGGAAAGGCACCATTTGATGTCTAAAACAAGGACGGTACTGGTATTTTCAAATATCCCCAACGAAGTCACCGAAAATCTGTTGGTTGACAGATTTGTCACTTCAATTGATATCCTCTGGCCCACACAAATGACAATCTGGCCAACAGTTGAGTCACTCGCAATGATAGTTGCGAGTGCTCTCTACTTATTTTACAAGGCGCAGCTACCTTCAGATGGTTTGCAATGAATAAAACATGAGGTATGATTTTTACCAGAAATTAGGAAAGGTAAACTGACACCTACCCATAACTATGGGAATAGATGCAAAAAAGAGATTTCATAATAAAAATGAATTGAAAACAAGTGACACAAAGTTCACTTATCATAGCCGCTAATGATAGCTAAGGGAAGTGAAAACAGTAGATTCTTTTCAAAGATGATTTAATATAAATTCAAAGCTTCAAAATTAAATAAATGCTCAACCCATTGAAGCAGAGTAACATGGAAGAGTAATCACAAAGAAACACAATTCATTACAATCTAAAGATAACATTGATAAATTCAAACATTCATAATATCCTCTTTATTTCTTCGCTGTCAAAACATGAGTTCACATACTCATTTCCTCGTACAACAATAGTGCATGAAAAGAAAACCATCCTCCTCCCAAAAAAAAAAATCCCTTTTTATTGATTCATATGTCTATATATAGACATATCAAAACCGTTACATTACAAAATAACCAATTGGAAAATGACTGGAACCAAGAAAAACTTCTGAAATGGAAACAATTTCTGAATAAATGTTATCATTACGTGCCACCAAAATACTTCTTGCATGCAGCTAAACCGTCAGATGTGTCACAACTCTATAAAGCTCTAACTGCATTTTCATAACCAAATTGTGAAATTTGGCTCGTTCCTCTTCTTTTTCTAAAAAAAACATCACCCTGTTATATTCGGCGTAGCTGGTATTTTCCTTCCATGCCAACAAACGCAGCTTAGAAATAATGTCCAGTTTCTCTTCATTAGGCCAATTTAAATTTGGTTGTATGACAAGCACATACTCATCTTCCCAGTCTCTAATATCACTAGGAAGTACCATCCTGATAAGACTCTGAAGTTGAAAATGTCGCCACCTTTCCTGGTATGCAAGCTTACTTAATGTCAGAGGCAAGAAGTGATCATTGATTTTCTAAGAAAATTGTGTCAATCCATTCCCAAATTCGTTTCACCAACCCCCCTTATTTAAGAGTCGTATTTTCAGAAGATTTCAAATATTATGTTACATCTTCAAGTTGGTGTTTCAAAATATTTGAGGAGACATTCCTCAAAGGCACTGCACGATTCATTAAATGAACTGACATCTTGGAAATAGTGCCTCCCGCTTGGACCTCCCCGTCGCTGAGAAACAAAACTTCATAACGATCTGTTGGGAGTTCTAAATTTTTAAGAACTTTCGATCAGCCGACTGCATGAGACATCTTTGGACAAGACTTGGGACTGCAATGGCTATGGATAAGTCAGGCGGTCGGGAAGTTTCAAAACTCACAAATTATGCGACAAGGTTAAGGGATTTGGCATGGCAACGACCCAAAACTCACTTGTTAAAGAGGAAAGAAATCCAAATTTGAGTGAAAAATTGACGAGTAACACTCCTGACGAGAGAACCAGGTTGATTCAATTATAAGTGAAATATAAAGATGTATTTTCCTGGTGTTATGATGATCTGAAGAACTTCATGGGTGGCCAATTGCAAAATCGCATTCCTCTCAAACTTGGAACATCACCTTTCAAATAAAAGCAGAGGAATTATAATCCTAAGATCACTAACACTATCGTCCGATAAATTGACAAGATGCTTAAAGCAAGGATCATCTATCTCATCCACCACTCCACATGGGTGGCAAACATTGTTCTAGTATGCAAGAAAAATGGGGAAATTAGGATATGTGTTGATTTTAGAAATTTAAACCAATCCTCCCTAAAGGATAATTATTCATTGCCTATGATGGATCACATGTTGCAAACCATAGCAAGAGCTGAGATGATGTCAATGTTAGATGGTTTCTCAGGGTACAACTAGATTGACGTGGAAAAGGAAGATCAGTATAAAATTGCTTTTGTAACACCTTGGGGTACATTTACTTACAATATAATTCCTTTTGGGATAATTAATGTTGGAGCTATATTTCAAAGGGTTATGGATATTTCCTTCGGATATTTGAAGAATAAAATCATAGTCATCTATCTGGATGATTTAAATGTGTTCTCCAAGAAGAGAGAGAACCACCTCAGGGATTTAGAGAAGATATTGCAAAGGTGTAGAGAGCACGGTATATCCCTAAACCCTAAGAAGTTTGTCTTTTGTGTCATGAAAGAAAATCTTCTAGGGCACATTGTTTCTAAGCAGGGAATTAGAATTGATCCAAAAAGAGTCAAATCTATCCAACAGTTGAGTCTCCCCTCTAATAGAACTAGTGTTAAGTCTTTCTTCGGGTAGGTGAACTTTCTAAGAAAGTTTGTTCCTGATTTTTTAGAGATTACTAAGCATATAGCTAATATGATGAAAGAGAATCAAGGTTTCAAATGGAGTGATTTTTGAAGGAAATATTTTGATGATATTAAAGAAGCAATAGCCAATGCCCTTGTATTAATCCATCCCGATTTCAATAAGGATTTTATTATTTATTGTTATGCCTCGGAACATACTATGTATGCAATCCTGCTGCAAGAAAAAGATCAAAAGATAGAAGCTCCAATTGTTTTCATGAGTGTCCCCCTTAAGAAGCATGAGTTGAATTACTCCCAGGTCAAAAAACATGTTTTTTTCATGGTTAAGGCAGTTAAGCAATTCAAATTTTACATATTGCACTCGCATGCTAAATTTTTTGTTCTTGATCCCACAATTAAGAGCCTACTCACACAACAAGAAATTGGTTGTAATAAGAGAGGATCCTGGGTGGCTAAAGTAGAGGAATACAACCTAGACATCAAACCTACTAAGTTGGTGAGGGGTAGAGGTCTTTGTAAACTCATTCCTGAAAATGATCCAAAGGAGGAAGAAATTTGCTCGACAGTGTTGGTAATTTTGCAAGGTCCATGGTTTTCCGACGTGGCTTACTACCTTACTTACGAGGAGTGTCCATCATACCTCTCTCTGAAAGAGAAAAGGTATCTCAAGTTGAAGGCATCCAAGTATGTGATTTGGAATGATACATTGTATAAGAAAGCCTTAGATGGAACGTTCTTAAGGTGTGTAGATAAGAAGCAACAACAGAAACTCCTGAGGTCATTTCATGAAGAAGCTTGCGGAGGGAACTTTTCTTCTTTTGTGATAGCCTTTAAGATTCTCAGGCAATGCTACTATTTGTTGGGTATGTTCAAGCATGCCTAACTAGGTGTTGAACTGTGAGAAGTGTAAAAGGTTTATCAATAGGCCTCAACTTGTTGCTCTTCCCTTGAAACCTATAGTGATTGAAGACATTTCCAAGAATGGGGGTTAGACTTCATAGGGCCTATTAATCCTACCTCAAGTGTTGGACACACTCATATTCTAACAGCTACATACTACTTTACTAAATGGGTTGAATCCATGCCTGTAAAATGCACCACCTCAGAAGTAGTCTATGGTTTCATCAAAGAGAATATCTTAGTGCATTTTGAAGTTCCAAGAAAGTTAGTGACTAATAATGCAACTAACTTGTTTTCCTCATAAGTTGTTTTACTTTTCTATGAACATGGTATTTCTCTACCACATTCATTTGATTATTATCCTCAAGGCAATGGTCAAGCCGAATCTAGCAATAAGAATTTGGTGGAAAATATAAGGAAGTTGGTGGACAAAAAATCAAAGAAATTGGCATGAGAAACTATATGAGGCTCTATGGGAAGATCATACTAAACCAAAGAGATAAATTGGAATGGCTCCCTTTGAATTGGTTTATGGGATTGGTACGACTCTTCTATTACCACTAGAGTTGACCACTGCAAAGCTGTAGACCGTCCTAGAAGATCAATAGTTTTAGAACTCTTTAGAAAAAAGGATCATGTACCTTAGTGAACGAGAGGAGCAAAAGGAAGATATGGTGGATAGAATTACTTTGCATCAAGCTTGAGTTAAGAAAATCTTTGAAAAATGAGCTAGACAAAGGAATTTCATGGAAGGTGATATAGTATTTCTTTGGGATAAAAGATGAGAACCTAAAGGTGCCCATGGTAAGTTTGATTCTCTATGGAAGGGTCCCTTTCTGAATTCACCAGGTAAATAGAAATAATTCTTCCAAGTTGGTGTATTCAAATGGAACGATCTTTCCCTTTCCATATAATAGGCAAAATCTAAAACTATACTAGATCTAAAATAGGTATTTCTTGTCTTTGTATATTAGTAGTTTAGGATTTTTTGGTGTGTGTCTCATTTTTTGTGTGTTTTGGTCCTTCAGTCATTGTCTCTCAAGTCCAAATTTTTAGCTCTATCACCCAATGAATCCTCAACCAAAGATGCTAGGTTCTTCTACATCCTTGCCAGTTTGTGTCCCCAGTTAGAGCCAAATGTTGCCTAAATCTTGATCTATGATATTTCTAAAGCAACTCAATGCTTAATTCCTCGTCTAAGTGTTGGAGTTCCCAATCATTCAATTGTCACTACCTTTATCCTTTGTTATTTCACACGTTAGTTTTCCCATCAATCATTAACTAAGTTTTTAAAACCATGTCAGCCCCTAATGACGTACTCCCAAATTGTAAAATTGTTAATACTCTTTCGAATGTCGCAAGAGGTTCCTAACTTCCATATTTTTCAAAGAATCTTTCTATGAAGTAAAATAAGTGTCTAAAGAAAAGGAAAGTGAGATTCATGACATTTTGAAAACCTTGTTGGAGTTGAAGGGAGTTTCATAACCCATCTTGACCTTGATGAAGGAAAGTTGTACGGAATAAAGCAAAAACTATCTTAAGTGGACTTAATTAAGGTTTTCAAACCTCGTTAGGTCCCATCTTAGTTCTAAAATCATTTTGAAAGTTCAATCATATCAGGTACACTACAGAGTCTGAAATTGGCGCCAAGTGGCCTACTTGTTAGAAATTTAACGTTGTAAGAGTCGAAAGCGAAATAAATGATTCCTTGTGTGTGAATCAAGGTTCTTTTTGTGGCATACTTATTCTTATTGTCAAAGAAAAAATTGAAGTTCCATAAGTGAAGAGAAGCAAAGATACAATTGACATGTGAAAGAGTAGTTCAGCTGGAATTAGTGGTATAATATCGGGTAAGCGACCTTCCCAAATATTTTCTTGGTGATAGAAAGTTAATATTTCTGCAAAAGGAAAGCATTGTCATATTTTTCTTTGAATTGAAGTGAAATGCAAAATAAAGTACAAATACCTCGGATACAAACACTTGTCTAGCCTAGATAGTTCGTTACCAAAAATAGGAGATACTAGGTTAGGCCATATTAATAAGGGGGAGTTTTGGGAGAGAACTCACAAACCAGAGAGGTCCCCCATTACTCAAAGATAGGTAGAGAGTGGTTTATTGGAAGTCGTCGCTTTCCTAGTGTTTGTATAAAACATAGACCTTGTATTGGAATGCATAACTTGCTACAACCCTGAAACCAGGGAAATTCAGACCGAAGACAACAACTTGTTGATAACTTTAGACAGGGCTACCATTAGTGGGTGCTTTCGGAAACCTAAAAGAGAAGTATGCGTTGAATTTGACTTTAACTTGTCACAATGCCAATTTTTTGAAAAGAAGGGTTACTGTCGGAATTGTATTGCAAAGGAGTGGTTTGATCCCCCGAGAAGGGGAAAGTCCTAATTGCCTAAAAGGATGCATACGTCTCATTTTTAGGAGAAAAATTCAAACATCATTGTGTTGCTGCATAGAGTAAGAGGAAATGTGAATGCACATGATTTTGAAGAATGGATGTTCTTCTTCGTTCAAGTGATTTCCATTGGGACACAATATTTAGATTCAGCAACCTTAATTAGTGATCAGTTGCATGACATGATATGCAATTTTCTATTAACAGAAGTTTTTACATGTCATCCTATCTCTTTAATGCCTTGGCTTGTACCAAACCATGGATAGGACTAAACCTTGTAGAGGATTATGATGAACAAATTCAAATTTATGATTATTATCCTGATTTGCAACTTGAAAGGAGTTACAGGAATTTCTCAAGAATAAATAATGTATTTACTATGCAGTTGGTTAGGGAGCTACAAGGTGATTCGGGCTAGAGGGTGTCTCCCAAAGCTTTCCAATTGGTTACTAAATATGGTAGTCTCTTTATTTAATTTCAAAGGTTTACATACTTAAGGGTCGGTGGGTTTGATGGGTTTCCCCTTAAGTTTCCCAAGTATTTAGAAGATAGGTTTATCTTGATAGAGATATGCCACCAAGTGGCAGAAGTAAATAAAGGGTGTTCAAAAAGAAAGAAAGTGGGCATTCCCTTCCCTATTGGCTTGGATTGTTATCAATGTAAATCTCAATCCAACGCCCTCAACCGAGGAAAAGATATTGAAAAATATACTTTTCTCACTTATGAAAAAAGATTTCCATTTGATAGTAAAAATTTTGTAAGAAATAATCTTCATCTTGGTTCTAGATTTTACCATGTGCCACACCTAGAAGATTATTGAGGTTGATTGTGTTGATGATGATGAAGTGAGAAAGAGGGATTGGATGAGGCATACTTTGGGTTAGATTTTCAACTTTAAATTGGGATGGAATATAAAAGGAGTTGAAGATGATGGTTCTTATTTTATTGATCCCATTTATGTCAGCAAGGTGTAAAGCAACCCTTGCAACCAATTGATTGGAATAGTAGACAAATCAAAGATTTAAATGCCAAGACTACATTAGTCTTAAGGAGAACTCAAATGTGGCTTGCCAAGAAGAAGGGAGAAAATGCAAAGGCTCCACCAAAGGCCAAGAGAGGAGTTGGAGAGAAAACTAGCACTAGTCATGCAAGTGCAACCCCTTCAGTACCAATGACATCACCAGCATGAGGCATATCATTGCCAATCGATGGTGGAGATGGAGGAGATCCTCCTAAGAAGAACAAAGATCTTGATCAAACATACAGTGAACGCCCTCTCCTTGACATTATAATCGAAGAGCATATAGAGAAAGAATTTGAGTAGCAGCAAGGAGGTGAACAAAGGAAAGAAACTGAAAGAGAAAATGTGGAGACTCATGAAGAGCAACCTGACCAATCTCACGATATGTTAGAAGGGAGTGCACAAAGGGTTAAAACTCCAACTCCTTGTCCTTTGGGTCTACAAAGTGCAACAAGGACTCCTCCTCTCAATAGAGTTCTTCACTTCTCTACATCTGGGACTTCCCAAAACCTTGATGCTACCCCTTCCCCTCTTTCCTGGTTAGAAAATTCTCTCTCAGAAGAGGAAAACAGTACCTGTCAATTTGTCGAAGGAGGATATAGTTGGAAAGCTATTACATAAAACCGTTAAATTCAAGAAGTTAAAGACAATGTCTAGGTTAATGGAAGATGAGACTTCCAGGCATCTTTTTATAGAAATTCCACAACTGTCAATACAAAAGGATCCTAATCAAGCTACCATAGCTGATTATAGCATAACTAAAGTGGATTTAGATCTATTGAATAGGGATGGGGATGTCCATAACATTCAGGTCACAACCTCTAGGCTAGTAGAGAGAACAAAAAAGGACAAGCAAGATAAAGATAAATTGAAGGAAGTAGTAGAACTTCTCTTCAGTTGTCTCGGAACTTTAACAAATCCTTCTCCTCAACCTCTCAAGCAAGCGAGCCCTGCTTTTGATCCCAACTTCGTAGCTGGAAAGGAAATGATGAGTAACATTCAGAGGGATAGCTACTATGGTAAGGTTGTTCAAGGGTGGATACCTGAAATAAAAGAAAAGGACCCTCCTTTAATTGAAAAGTTAAAGATGTATGATGAATTTGTACTTTTGAGGAATTCAATCAAATCAAAGTTCGTCAATTGCAAATAGGAGTCATTGGACACGAACTAATCAGGAATTATTTAAGATTATTGCAATGGGTATGGAGAAATTTGCTTCACTGAAGATTATTTCATCTAAAGATGACCCCCAGGTTGTTATGTGGAAAAGAAGCATAGAGTGGAAGCTTCTTATCATACGAAAAAACCTTTTGGAACAGAGCAAGTTGATGAAGGAATATAACCGCCTCAACAACAATTTTGATAAAAAATTCTATGATTTTGGATGTCAAATAATGAAGGTTGACAACAGAGCTCTTACCATGGTTGAGGAGCTAAAACACGGATTCTTGAAAGTAGTTGATACTTTGTCAGGGGAACATGTGTTTGATAAAGAAACATTGAAGAATTTGGTTAGGGGTCGATTTTGCATTATCTTGGCATGAGGACTCTCCTTCCCTTATCGCACATAAGTTGGAGCTCATTCATATTAACAAGGCAACCTAGCAGTTGAGGACAAAGAACGTGATCATCCTGCAGTGGGTCAAGATTCCCATCATCATGCAAGCATTGAATGATTACAAAGCATATGTGGCTTCAACTCAGTAGATGCCAGCACTAGAGGAAGCCTTTGGCAATCCAAATGCCCAACCGCCTCAATGATAAATTTACTTTCATCTTCACGACAATTATTTTAGTTGTTTATGTTATGGTGAACTTGATGTTTACGATTCTTTCAAAGAATCAGTTTCTTTCAGTTATTTCAAGATTTTGGTGACAGTTATAATTTTAAAAATATAAATATGTTTCATTTGGACATTACAAGGGTCTGAAATTTTGATCCCCCTTGCAATGTGATGCACGAGAGAGTATTGATCTTATTTGAAGGATCAATTTTGCAGTTTTGATTATTTGTTGTTGATGTTTATTGTCTGAGCAGTGAATTTTGAATGAAATGCTTAATTCTTACGAAATTTTGTGAGCTTTGATAGGTGTTATGGACATTCCTTCCTTGTGAGGATGTGATAGTCTTTAGTGTTTCAATCAAATATCTTTAGTGAAAGCTGAAATTGTTGTGAGTCAAGTTAGCTTACTATTGATAGTCTGATTTGTGAGTCATGATATTGATAGTTTGTCAATTTACTTTTCAGCTTAGCTAGTTGTTTTAAATCGATTTCAATTGCATCTATTTCATGGATATGGGTAGGTGCTAGTTTGTCTTTTGTACTTTTAATTCAAAAAATCATAAGAATTATCATAAGAGGGAGTTGTACCTCAACTAAAATTTAGAGGAAGATCACTAATGCAATGGTGATCTCTCCAACTATTGGTGATCAATTAGTTCTTCTTTTGGGCAGAATGGAGTCAATCTAAATTAATCGTTCAAAGGACAAATTTGTCAACCAACACTAGTGATGGCAAGAAAATCTATAGAGATGGAAAAGCCTCTAATTCGGCCATGAAAATCATTTTTAAAGGTGATGAGAGGACTACACTAGTTGAGGTGGCTTGTAGGGGCTATGACAGAAATTCGATCAAACCCATTTGGGCGGACACGATCAAGGCTTTGATGAGGTACTTTTCTTTGGATGGAAAATTCTTTGTGCTCTTTGGGTACCATTTTATCTTGTTAAATCATTTTAAGCATAAATGCTTAATCTCTTTCCCTTACTATTTGTTGGTCTCCTTGGAAAATGGGATTAAGGACCATAGAAAAAAAATTAGGAACCCTATCTTGCATGAGGGTTTTATATTGATGATAATGGGGTATGTCAAGTCTTATGTTCCTAATACTTCTAAGAAGTTGCCTAAACCCCTCCTAGCTAAGCATGGTCATTAGTGTTCTAGTTATGACACGGGGGAGGAATTTGAGGATGAAGATTGGAAGGAGGGATCTGATGGTGATTCCATGGAGGCTTATTCTGACCCCCCTCCCAATTTGTGCCTAAGCCCAAGGAAAATTCAAAGAAGAAACCCCAGCTCTCATGGTCTGGGGGCTCTCATACAGGCAATGAGGATGATGAGACCAACTTGGCTTCCCCTGCCTCCAAAAGTAAGACTTTGAAATATGCCAAGGATCTTGGTGAGGGTATTGCTTTGGAGCCCTCTTTTGCTCTTAAAAGGAAGAGCTCTCTTCTGGGTAAAGATAGTGCTAAGGGTAATAAGGACAAGGGGTAGCCTATTCTTTCTTTTGTTGTCAAGAAGTTTGGGATTGTTGAGGATGTTGGAGAAGGTAATGCGGGTGGTAAGTCTACAAGTGAATTTGTTGTTAGTGTTGATGGTAATAAGGATAAGGGGCAACCTACTCTCTCTTTTGTTGTTAAGAAGTCTGGGATTGATGAGGATGCTAGAGAAGGTAATGTGGATGTTCAACCTACAGGGGAGTTTGTTGGGAAAATCAAATCTTCATTTGTTGGGGTTAAGGAGGTCCTTAGACCTAAGACTAAACTATTAGAGACTTTGGCGAGGACTATGGCAAAGAGAAAGGAAAGGTTGTTATGGAAGATGACACTCAGCAGGAGAATGCCCCTGTTGACTTTTTTGAAGATCTCAACATTTCTAATTGCAACCGCAAGGAGCTTTACAATATCTTAGGTATGGCTAAGGATGGAGCAATTGTTTATTTTAAATTGTTCAAATGGTTCTTTTCTAAAGTGAATCAAATCAATGTTAAAGTCAAATCCATGCTCAATATAACTGATAAGAATAACACCAAAGAGAACGACTCTAGAATCTTTGATCAAAATAATAGGATGTTGGAAACCCTCCAAGATGTGGCTAATGATGTACTTGTCATGAAGAAGGATTTTGAATCCTAGATCTTGGTGTTGGAGGAAAAGACTCTTAAAGTGTATGATAACCTTGAGAAATTGGTTAAAGTCAATGAGACGTCACTCCAAAATAATGTTAAAGGGCTTACCTTGCTCAATGAGAAAGCTAGAAACTAGAAAGGCGAGGTTTCTGAATAGGTGAAGGGTGCTACTGGTGCAAAGGAACGACTGATGAAAGGTAAACAAGGCTCTACGACTGGCATTGGACCAAGTACTTGTACTCTAAATCAAGCTAAGAAACCTATGGAAATCCCGAAAAAACAGTTGGATGAGGTTGTGGATATGCACGAGTGCATCATTTTGCAAGAACTGAAAGCTACAAAAGTTTTTAAAAATTTATAATAAACTACTTATGTTTGTTGTATGTTTTGATGATGTTATGTTGACTATGGGTTGCTTGTTTTGTCTTAACCTATCTTTAGCAACATTCCTTTTGTAAAGGGTTTCAAGTCCCTTCAAAACTTGTTTTACTGATAATCAAAAACAAGACACATTTGTGCCATTGTGAGACATGACCTATAAGAGATGGGACCAACAAATACACTTCCCACCATATTGTTGGATACTATCTAAACATTGTTCTATAGCCATTCATTCAAAAATAATGTTTAAGTCACACAACCTGTTGGGAATTTTTGCCTCAACATTTCTGGCCTTTCCCTTGAAGACTTGGCGTTCTCCTTCATGTTCTGGCCTTTACCGCGGCAGTCTGGCTTGGTCTTGGTGGTTTATGTCTGGCGGTTACTGCCTTACTGCACGCGGTGAGTTCACTCACTACGGTAACGCGATAAGGCCGCCAACAGCTGTCCTGGCGGTTACCGCCATACAGCAGGCAGTGGGTCCACTCACCGCGGTAGCGCGGTGAGACCGCCTGCGGTCGGGTCTGGCGGTTATCGCGGTGGTCGTGGTAAGACCGCCAACGGCCTGGCTGACGGTTACCACCATACCGCGGACAGTCAAGTGACTGACCGCGGTGGCCGCGGTAAGACTGCCAGCGGCCTGGCTGGCGATTACCGCCTTACCGCGAGGCATGTTGGTTAGGGTTGCGGTAGCGCGATAGGAGCTCGGGGCAGAGTTTGACCGAGTTGGACTCAGTGACAATGTGACAAGCGAATGGCAGGTTGGCACGTGGCAAGTTGTCTGCTTCTGGTTGGCCGAGGACAAAGGTGGGCCAGAGCTCGGATGGCTTACCACCATACCGCGAGGCGAAACGGTCAAGGCAACGGTAGTGCGGTAGATGACAGGGTGAGCTCGAGCGAGCTCACCGCCATACCGCGGTAGGTATTTTTGAGCTCGGGGGTAACGTAGTAGGAGCTCGAATGAGCTCGAAACTCAGTTGACTGAGTTGGACCGGTTTGACCAAATGTCAGAAGCGATAGATGAATGGGATGGCGACACGTGGCGAGAGCTCTAAGATCTGATTGACCATATGGTTATTTCTTGAGTGCGATTAGGCTGCATTATTGAATGGAGGTTAACGGACATGTTTGTGACCAGATTTAATGTTGCACGGCTCAATGCTTGCAGGTTAAGCAGTGCACGTTATCAAGGAATGGTCATTGCTTGCAGGTAGGAGAGTTATTATCCTGTTGACCGTTGTAGGCAGGGATGGGCTGAACAGGTATGCACACGATGTAAGATTATAAATAATCATGTGTGCAGTTCGAGACAGATGATGAGTGATAACAAAGAGAGGCTGAGAGTGTTCGAGCGATTCAACCGTGAACACTTAAACTCTCAGATCTGGTAAGATGTGAACTTGTGAGGCCAAGAGGTCGAGCTGGTCGTGAGGCTGGCTGTGACAGTCATTTGAGAAGAGCTGAAAGGAATCTACACAGTATGTCATGAGAACATTGTAACTGTGTGATGATTCTATTTTGTGTAATTTGTTTTCATTCTCCAAATGAACAAGATGTAATATCCTGAAGAGCATAGCTCTGTGTTTGTATTGTAACCGTTTTAGTTACTAAATAAAACAAGTGAGTTGAATGTTTTGGAAGTGGAGTTTTTTACCCAAAAGGGTTTTCCCCACGTATATTTGTGTCATATTGCTTTCTTTCATGGTTATATGTTTATGTTGAATCTGTTATTTGTTTTGCATTCACTTTCCTCAATAGGATCAATGGGGGATTCAATTGTGCTTGCTTCCACTTTATGGTACAGTTGTGTGTGTCTTTGGAATGATTTTGAATTGAAATCACTAAGACACTGTTGTCTTAGATGCCTATCTTGATGACAAACCGAACTCCTTATCCCCAACACAACCTACCCGTGTATAAAAAAAATATGCTCCCTACCCTCAAAAAATTGCATATAGTTATAAGAGAATTGTCAATATACAAACAAACAAAAGAATTTTTCTCTAGTATGGTTATTGTGCAAAGAAAAAAGACCTTCACACAAGGTGGAATCCATAAATATTTTACGTATCTTTTTTATTGTAGACAAGTACATTTAAGTGTTGAAACTTTTAGCAAATCTTTATTGATGACCTTAAAAATAATGTGTTTCTCAACACAATGGTGGGATTTTTGTGGCCAACAAACCAAAAATAATTGATAAATACAATGTGTATTTTGAACCATGTAACTTATTCACCACATTCTTGGACTACTTCAATGAATAAATGACTTTGTTTATTCATGATAACTTATGTTGTAAAAAGAGTTTTAAAATACTTGCAACTATAATTATAAATTATAATCATTACTTTTTCATTTTTAATTGCCAAAACTAATTTGTGTATGAACAAAATCAAATTATATCATGAAAGACTAACCCATTGATTTGGATGAAATCCATTCAAATTCTAAATGAAATACAAATGATGATGCCCTTGACAATGGTGATGATTATAATCTCCTTAAAGAGTGATGTAGTTGATCGATTCAAGAGTCTCTAACCCAAAGTTTCATCACCAAGACCTATAACCTTCTAATGTAACTCTCTTTGTAACAACAAATCATTGCTATGTTAATTTTTGGAAACCTTGTTTTCTATTCACAAATTGAGTTTATACAAAAATGTAATTGAAATTTTAAAAACTATTAATATTTAGTTATTATTTATGCATTATGAAGTATACATTGTGCAACACAATGTAATCATCTTGATAACAAAAATCTATATTCCACAATTCATGGACTAAACTCTATGTTATTTGCTCTCTATGTCTAGGTATTGAATTGCAACTCTATGTCTATATATTGAATTGCCTTTATATTTATTTTTTAAAAAAAGATTTTTCTCTATTTTTTTCACTTCTACATTTTCTTTAATCCAATTAATTATTTTCTACTCAACTCCCAATTTTTGGATATGCAATTACTTAGTGCAAGATTTGTTGCACGGCAAACACATTACAAGAATAACTGTTTGCACTCTAAATATTATTCCTCTACGTTTCAACACAGTTTCAAGCCTCTAATAAAACCAGACCCTCGCAAGATATAAATCTCATAATAACAAGTATCCCCTGTAACATATAGATTTGGTTGTCTTGCAACATTCCTCACCCGCCATCAATATAGGATGTTCACCTGCCTAAAATGTCGTAAAGATTTGTTAAGAATACCATAAAACATGAATCAGAGCAAAAGGCATTCGAGTAGTCAGATTGTGAATTTTTTTATTAATTATTTTCCATCAGCCTTTATTAATATGTTAAATATACTCTAAATTGCAGGTAGGTAGATATTAGTGTGGAACAAAAGCTCCATGCCACTGTATTTTGTTGGTGGTGGTAAATTTAACAACAATCGCATTGGAAATAATCAAGATAGGAGAACCCATAAACCACATTGAGAACACCTAAAACTGCAATTCAATATGCACATAAAAAGACCAACTTTTTTATTCATATTTTACAGCATGAGTAGAGAATAAAATCATGTCTAGCTTGCTTCTACGATCCATGAAGCACATTCTCTAAGAAGAGAAAATTGGTGGAACACCGCAATATTCAGGAAGACCTGCATTTTGGAAAGAAATCCAACTGGACTATCTGTACAAAGGAAAGAACCTGCACAACTGCATTGGTCAGCAAGATGGGATGACTTGATTTGATGGCACTTTGAGCATACAAGATCCTGTACATGATATAGGCGCTCCCTCTGGCGAATAATTTGGATAAGTGCATTTTCAATCCATTCTTTGTTGTAAGGCTGACCACACTGTGGTACAGAACATCGCCAATCATGCTCTAGCAATGCAGCATCGCGGCACAGATCCAAATCCCTACAGTCATTACAATAACTAGAACACAAACACCGAACACTTTCATGAGTAACGATAGCACTACCAACAATTAAAATGAAAATAAGAGGATTGTTTTCTACACTGCACTAATAATTTTAGTTGAGTTGAAATAAATGGAGAAGCTTTGGAAAATAAAATAACCAAAAACATGACAGACAGCAATTGAAGCATATCTTTTACTTTTATCAGACACTAGCATCAGTAGAAGGGGTTGCAATGATTAGTTGAATCGCTACCTAGAAGGGGCACTTTAATCAAAAGGAGGGGTTTCTTTCAGTCTTTCTTGATTGGTTGTTGTATGTTGCTATAATCTTTCTTTTGTTATTGTCAAAGCTTTGTTGGGAAGCATAGAATCAAACCAATGAAGTGCTCAATCGCCTGGGTCACTTTAATCAAAAGGAGGGGTTTGTTTCAAATTTCAAACATTCAATCAACCAACCAATATTTTTTATGCTTTTTTCAAAGTTTATTGTTCATGGGTTGAATACAGATTTATTTATGTTGATGGCTAAGCTGAAGGAGGTTAGCCTATCTTTTGACCAACAAATTGAAATGGTGCTCAATCTCAGTACATGTACATTCTTCAAACAACAGACTTACAAATTCTCCTGCTTATTTCTTAGTTTATTTAGCTTCGATGAAGGAAATGTTGATCTTTTATAAACAAACCTAACATTTGAGAACACCACTGAATATGCAAAACCACTGGACGTAGCACATATAACTGCATGCCAAACCTGGGTTTACACGGGTCTGTGCCAGTGGTTGAGGTAGAAATACATCAATATATAATATAATAATACTTTATGGGCATGTTCAATCTTTTAGCCCTAAAGAACCCATAACCTTCATGTAAGTTTGTTTTTATAGATTACAAAGGTGTTTCATGCCATGCTGTACCTTCCACTTGCTTATATGGCATTTTGCTGTTGTGATAATTGGCCAAGTGGCCTTATCTTTGTATCTATAATATAATTTATTGAAAGGATTGCCATGTAAGATTAACTTTTAACATCTATTCATAATTGGTGACCTTTTAGTCTTTAAAACATCCTTCGTTCTGCCACTTTCAGTCAACTTGTTGATAGTATCAATTCTCTCGTAATATAGTGGGTATAGTGGCAGAAAAACTGTAGGACTAGTCCTTCTGTGTAACCTCATATTTTTAAAACAAAGCCATTTACTTTGAGAGGAAAATTTTCTTCACATTTTCAACTTTGTAAATGTATAGGATCAAAACTCTATTTAAATGGCTAAGAACATAAATAAATTACTAGGTAACTTTCAAGAAGCAAGAAACTGAAAAAGATACCAGCTTGAAATAATAAAATATTAAATGTGTCAATATGGACTTCATGTCTTTACCTGCAAATAACATTAGGTAGTGTGAAGGACAAACAAGGATCTCGAAATTCTGCCTCTGGAGAAAACTCTTTTACATGGACCAACTTGAGAAGATTCTTCCGCATCACCTGGCCCAAAAGCAAGAGTTCTGAATGATGAATCTTTCTGTAATGAATCTCTGAAGATGCATCTAGTTATTGCATTAACTCTACCAATCAAATTAACCTGGATACACATTTACTTCCATGATAAAATGAAAGTATAATCACTTTATAACTTTCATATAAAGTTATACGAGTTCAGAATTATCAGTAAGTCAATAAACTTTTGATTATCTACAGCAATCCTGTACAGGATTTCAAAATGTAAACAGCACTCACCAAACAAGATTACTACCAACAAATAGAAATGTTTTCCCAAAAGAATAGAAATCAGGGTCATGAGATTATTATCCTCATCATAATGATATTGTTCTGTCGTAGTCGTTTATATACAATGATATTGATACTGAACTGAAATTTACTTAACATTGCAACCTAGAAGACACACTTTGCCAGAAACCATTAATCATTCCATTATCATCTTTGCTATATTGTACACCATTCATGCACTTTAAAAAATGATAGCATTTGAAATCTTTTGTGCACAAACTGACAAAAATATCAAAACAAAAGACCCTCATAGGAAACAAGAACTAATTTTGTTAATATCAATAGACTATTAGCATTCCTCCGAAGATAGCTTGATCAGCATTGCACCAAACAAAAATACAAATGAATTAAAAGGGTTTTGGATCTAGATAAATACCAAGACATCATGTTGAACACGGTGATCAAGAGCGAGAACAGCAGAAACATGCTTGATGAATTCCAAGGCACTATCACCCATTGGTAGGTAAGATCCTGCCAGTTTTGGGAACTCATGGGAAATGGCTTCTACAGTTGCATCTTCTCTTCTTCCTTTAGCAGTAATGTGGCGCTGTGTGTCACGGACAATTCTGAGAAGCTTGTCTGTGAAGTATGAAGCAATCTGCAAGAATAATGAAAACCCTTTACTATACAATGAACTTCACTATCATCCCCTTGGTATTATCTGGTGCATCCCGATTTTTTTATTTATAAATTATAATAAAATAAGTGTCAATAAGATAGAACATGAGAAACAATTTTACACAAGTTACCTGTTCCTTGAGGAATGATACTTCCTCTGATTCAACATCAGCTGCTGCTGCAATTGTAACAGATGGTGTGCAGAAACTGCCATCCCTTGCAGCAGCACGCAATGCAGCCTGTTCTTGTGAATGCTTCCATGGAAGGTATATAAACTCAGAAACTATGACAACAAAATAATCCTGTATCCAAGAAGCAATGGGTTTTACGACCTTGTCTTACACTGTGACTTAATGTCAATGGACAGAGATGTGATTATTTATATATCTATGCATTCACAAATAAAAATTCAAAAAACTTAAGACCTTTGGAAAGGCAATTCCATATACTATGGCTAAAAGTATATTATTCCTAACAAGGAGACTGCTAGAAATCCATTTTTGTTAATAATTATTAAGAAACACAACAATATAACACAGGATACTTCTAAGGAAATTTGAATAAAAAATTTCAACAGATGCAACCCAGAAACCAGGAAATTGGAACGTGAAACAAATCAATAGTGATTACACTATACAGCAGAAAGGTGATGTATTGGGAAAGGGTCCTTTTTAAATAACAAAGGAAAATCAATACTATTTCTAAACATTCTGTGATCAATGTACAGATCAAAATTCATTTTGAATTTCTACATATTACAATGCAGGAGAGAGAACCTAAATAGGAATTTACAAAGCTTCAAATATTCTGAGTGCAATTTGCATCTGATCATGTGGAGGTTTGAGTTCAGCTGTGCATTAAAAATATGTTACACATCTTTGAAATTTTCCAAAAGTTGGGACACAAAAATTGACTATTATCAGTTCAGGTTTGGATTCGCCATACAGCAAACAAATTTGGGTTTGGGTTCATTCTGGGTACATTCATACATAAAACATAGAAAAATCATAAATATATACATAGTTGAAGCCTAAAAATAGGAATTAAGTTCAGCATACCACATAACATGCATATAATAAACAAGACCACTGTATAAATAAAAAATATTAATTGGATATCAATTTGTCAAACTTGAATGTCATGATAGATATTCATTGTTCAATATTCAAATAATAAGATCAACAATCAGTATCATATGGATCATAAAGATCACCATCATCATTGACATTACATGATGTAGGTAGGATAGAAGAACCACGAGGAGTGTCACTAACACTCACATTAAAAGTATGTTGGCTATCTAACTCCTCAAAAAATGAAAAAAAATTGAGCAATGGAAGCATCTAAGTCAGCTTTCTTTGGCTCTACATTCCACAACTCCATTGGCCCATCTTGTAGTTATGTTGTTTGTGCAATAGTAAGTTGGAATGCACATAAACGAGCATTTCATAGACATGTCCCTAGGACGTCAAGGAAACATCCCACACCACCACCACCAATGAGTAGCCCTCAAATGTTACCATCAAAGGGACCACATTTCTAGGATGCCCACCCCTTCCTACCACCCCCGACCTCCTCCCAATGGGGATGTTGGGGGCACACCAAGGCATCCACGAGACAACTTGGGTACTTCCACAAGTCTCTTGAATATCCCTAAAATTACAAATCATCTCCATAGATTTTCTATGTAATGATAGCAATTTCGATTTGTGTCAAAGTTTTGAACAAACAAGCATGATGGCATGCACAAATATACTATTAAACCAATTGCTACCGTTTATGTTTGCCCATATGCATACTCTCTTAACTTTAGAAGTTGTTCAAATATTTGAAAATATTCAAAGATGACAACATTCATGTCTTCAACTTTGTAGCCCTCCACCAATTAAAGTCTCTAGTGTGAGTGTCAGTTCTCTAAAGAACAAAGATTTGGCTAAAAATAGACTATAAATAAGGGCTTGGAGTTGGAGAAAAGTTGAAAACATAGTGATAAAATTATGAAAGATGGTGTGCCCCTCAACCTTGCTAGGGATCACTACCCCCAAACCCTTGTGAGGTGCTTAACCTTACTAGGGACTTTGCCCCCAAACCCCCACTCTAAATGGGGGTTTGAGTATCCTTATATTGGTGTTGGAGAAAAGTTGAAAACATAGTTATAAAAGTATGAAAGATGGTGTGCCCCTTGACACCGCTAGTGCCACTACCCCTCAACTGCACTAGGAGCTCCACTCTCAAACCCCCACTCTAATTATATATATATATATAAACCAAAGTGGGTGTTTATATATATATGCACCACTAGCCATTATCCCTAGACTTAGGCTCTTGGTCCCTCTATCACCAAAACTTCGTGGAACTATGACATAAAGTAACTCCTTTGCCCTTTTTTATGCCAATTTGTTGAACTTTACTAAGTGGATGGAGCAAGTACTCCATTCCCACTCAAATGAAGATGAAGTGGGAACTTATCGAGGCTTTTTTTTAACATTCAATTAATGGGGATACCACCATTTTGTATTTAAATATAAGTATTTGGTACAAAAACAAGGCTATGAGTAAGGGAACCTTTTAGAAACCATTATCAAACAACAATAACAAACCTAACATACCCAAAGAACAAAATTGCTCTATAGAGCACCAAAAACAGCAGCCTTTAATACATCCAACTCTCTAACTTCATGAGTTAGAGTTATAAAATTCTAAATGAAATTTCAAACTTTTAAAAAAATATATTTCAAAAATGAAAATTTATAATTTACAAGTGTATGAAGATAAAAAATAAAATAAAAAACTTACTTGCAAGAGATAGTAGGTCTTGGAATGTTTGGCCATAGAGGTACAAACAATTGTGAGCATCCTTCTTATAGTTGTTAGGAAAAGTAGAAATACTTTGACCGTTGGAGTGTACAAAATCAGCTAACTCGTTCATAACTATATCCTTCATATCAAGATCAAGGAAGATTCTAGCAAACACTAGCTTGTACTCTTTGCTAACTTCCGCCACTCAAAAAAAATTGTGCAGATGTTTGAAGAAAGTTTCTTCAAGGTCTTGTTCTTTCTCATTTATGATAGTCTTCATCTTATCAATCATTGAGTTGATGACATTATATATCCCTCTCAAGCATAGCTTATTCATATCAATACAACAAATCATACTCATGATGGACCCAATGAAACTATGAAGATATTCAACAGGATCCCACAAAATGATACCTAAGATCTATATCAACCAAAGATGATTGATAACCATTGCTAGAAAGTGTCTGCTAAACTTTTGCAAGTCAACTCAAGATGATTGCGATGAAGGCAAATTGGTTCTCAACAACCTATTAGAAAATAAAAATTAAGAACAAAGTTAAAAACATACTTAATTTTTAACTTAAGTATTGTTTAGCTTACCTTCAACAACTCTAAATTCTAGAAAGATCTAAATATGGCCTGCAACATGTGGTGGCTATTGATGAAATTCAGATACCTTCAGCCTACACATACACCTATTTGATCTGATCAATTTTATTGCCAACCTTTGTAGCATAAGGTTGACCAAGTGAACAACATGAAGTGTCCAAAAGATATGTGAATAGTGCGCCTCAACAAACAAACCAAATAATCTACAATTTTTTGCATTATCAATTGTGACCTCAACAACATTATTAGAACTCACTTCTTCAAGGCCAGTATGAAGATGATAGCAATAAATTGTCACCTGCCCCTCACAATCCACATCGAACCCCTTTACATAACAATTTATCAAGAGTAAAATTTTGGCAACCTTCCATCCATCAAAAATGGACACCCCCATCTCTTTCCACAAGTCTCTAATGGGCTGCAATGATTCATCTACAAGTTTCACCTCCTTTGTCAATAAGGTGTCGTGCACCTTCTCAAAAGCAAGGTCTTTGTACTCTTTTTAAGCCTCATTATTTTTTCTCCCAATTTCTTGACAATATGGTGATCGAACAACACTAAAAGCCAAACCATTTGTTTGGATGCATCTTGCAATGTGTTGATCAACAATCTATTGGAATTCATTTTGGAATGACTTTTCCAATGGCCACTTCTCCCTCTTAATTGTAGAGAGCTCTTCTTAATGTGTAGCCAAAAATGGGTGGCTCTCTACAAAAACTTTAAGGCAAAGAGATGGAAAAATAGAGGGCCTCCTTGATCCTCTCTTTGCTAAGGGATGACTTGTTCTAAGGACAACTACTTTGTTTGCTTATTCCTACTCACTAATATATTCCAACACTCTAAATAGTGGCACAAGGGCATCCTTCTCACCTTGGAAAGCTTGATGCCCATGCTAAGAATACCACACAAATGGGTTTTCACCCAACAATATGAGCTTGTATATTTGACATATCACCCACTACAAATCCAAATATATCCTCCACCAAGCAAAACCTACTATATCGTATCAACATACTTCAACAACAACAAATTTGGATCTATTTTGAAGCAAAGTTGGCACATGGAGCTATAACTAGCTGACATTATAATCCCAATGACATTAAGTTTGGAAAACAACACATTTCAAACAAATGAAAACAAAAACTAAATATGAAGAGATTTTGTTTGTAGAAGAAAAAATACCAAAAAAAATTACCTTCAATCCAAGAATCTTCATCTATGATCTCCTTGGCAACAAGTGAGCTATTGCACACACATAGTAATAGCAAGCCAACCACTTTGGAATTTTCAATTTTTAATATTCAACTATAGTTGTGCAATGACAAGCAAGAATGAAAGTTCATCAAATTTTGGTTTGTGTTTTGTTTTCACAATGTGGTAAAATGAGTCTATTTTTGTGTTTCAATGTGTTTAGAGGTCAATTGTATGGTTAAGATTGAATATTTAAGGTTGAGTACTCAACCTATGAATTTTTATTTTTTTTTAAATAACAAAAAATTTAGGCACTAAGCTTTGCTGAAGTTTGCCCTAGGTCCTACAAATCAGACCCATGTTTTCCCAAGTACACTCTACAACATACCCAAACAAACCTAAGTTCAATTTGCAAATCTTTGGTCAATTTTTGAGCCAACTAGTAACATAGCTTTTAATCCAATAATGTGTGATCATGGGAAACATCAAAGCATACAAAGTATGCTCAAATGACAATAAAAAGGATATAAATCTAAAAGAACAAAAGATTAAAGTAGCCAATTAAAGATAAAAAATTTCTATTAAAAGATTGTCGTCAAAGCTTTGTCAATGATATTCACGTGCTGCATGTTTTCAATTCTTAATAATGTGTTTCATATCATTTGTGCCACATTAATTTGCCATGTACAATAGAACACTCATGTTATTGCATTCCAACTAGTCGCTTAACTCCAACATAGACTAAGCTACCGAGTTGGTGACTTGCAATATCCATGATAGTCACTAATGATCAACTACTAATAAATGCAAGGATGAGCATGAACTTTTTTGTGAATACTTAAATGCTCTTATTCTCAATAATAGTTTAGGACACAAGCTTCTACACACTACGCTTTACATGATTGCCTTAAAAATAAGATGTTTATTTGTTTTTCTTAATGGGTTTGGATGAAAATAGGATTACAAGTTGTGGCCCTAAATGCAAAAGGCAAAGTTACCAATCCTAGTACTAGTTTGGGTTTAGGGGTTCAGCTCACAAATTCAGTCAAAATAAATTGGGGTTCAATTCAGTTTGGGTTTGTCCGTACAATAACATAAAAAAATTATAAGTATAAACATATTTGCAACCTAATAATATAAATTTACCTACTTTTAATATTTTTGATCTAAGAAATGTAATCAAATATTTATAAAGCTTAGACAATATTAATAAAGTGAACATATAATAATAAATTCTAAATAAAGTTTATAATAATAAATAAATAAACTAAATAGTTGAAATATAAAAATAAATAAAGTTTCATCCTAATCTCCACACATCTACCATTGTATATAAACTGAATATATAAACAAAATAACAAAATGACAAATTTCTACCTACATATTTTAGTCAATTTTTTGCCCACTGTAAAAGGAGTAAAACACTCCTTGCTTCAAGGTGCTCTCAAAATTTATGAACATGAATCCTCGAACCCATCTTTAGTCAAGATCGATTGTCATGGGCAAATCATTCAATTAAGCAAACCTTACCCCAATATACTCAATCACCCTATTTACATTTTTCCATGATTCAATTAAAAACACCATCATTTTAATCTAGGTTCATCTCGATAGGAGTGGAAAAGGGAAAAATTTGGGACAAGTTTGCCAAGTTTCATCTTGGGTGAACCCACAAACCTATGGAGGAACCTTGGCTAGATCCCCTATTGAACTGAACCCAGATCCATATCCAGGCCAAATTGGACCCAACCCTGAAGGTCCGAAGTGCCAAAATGGTAACACAAACAAAAGTTCATAACTTTTTTTACACCACCAAGAATAATAAAGTTTTGAATCATTGTAGTTCCATGGAGAATAAAAACTTGTATTCTACTCATCTTGAAAGACTTCATCAAACAACAAAATGAGAATCAATAATAGCTAAAGACTATTTCTTGGGCACTTACATAATGCCCCTAGCTTTGTGACTTTGTTTCATAAGATTACTTTTATGAATAAACATAACAAATAGCTATACATAGACAACAGAATACTTTGAAAAGCAATATTTGAGTGCCCATCATTGCTTTGTTAGCATTGGAAATTGTTCATGAAAATCTTTAGGAAACAAGCCAGCAGATTTACCTGGATAGCTTTGGGCAGATACTCGGCAATGTTCCAGCTTGATACTATGTCTGGCTGACTGTCATTTTCTAAGACTGAATTGGTTGATGCTCCTGCTATAAGCTTTGCTTGAATTCCTCCATAATTGTACTGAGTAAAAAAGGAAACAATTTAGCACAAATTAAAGTTCTAATCCTCGTAATTTTTTAATTTAAAAAAAACATAGAATTTTACATGCAAGTATAATATCAAATGCAAGGGTTAGGGAAATATTGATTCATGGGTCAAAAAGGGGCTTGACAATGCAAAATATTATAAAAAGCAAGTTCCAACTGGAAGCTATGAGTTTCTTCTTTTCCTCAACAGTCTATGAAAAAGAGAATGGAATTGCTTGTGGATTGGCATAGTGTGTAATTTTATCATTGCATGGACTATTCAAAAGTAGATAATCAAGGTGCACACCTGATCCATGAATAAAAGTGAGTGCCAAAAACGCTGAGGCTCCATTTCAATCCATTCAAAAAGTTCTCTGCACAGGAGATACAATATTTTCGTCAGAACAGCAGGTCATTCGTGGTAGGCTCATTATTCCTCTATTCTGAAAGAAGGAGAAATTTTGATTGATAAAAAGTCACCTGCTTTGAAGTGTTTTCAGCAAGTATTCACAATAACCTTGAGCTCCAAGTAAATCTCCTTTCCCAGTATCAACAATGATTCTGGAGAAATCTGCATAAATAATTGTCGCACCAAGTTTACGGAATTCTGCTAGCAGTAGAGCAAACACTTTCTGCATAACCTGCAAGTTGGAATCCATTATTTAAACATGCTACAAAACCATCCAAGGTCTCAATTTATCAATAATCTGCCTTTCTCAGAACTTATTTTTCAAATAAAAATTCACAGTTGATTCATTAAGCATTCTGAAGCTATAAACTTTTTTGGAAAGACCTTTTGAAGAACTCGATGAAGAGCTGGATCATGTAGCTTTGACTGTGGACTGCAAAGGGATATGCACAATTATATCAGGGCTTCAAAATGTCTAAGACTACTGTTGGTGATAGACAGATACAAACATAAGGATAACCATTAATAATACAAGCAGTATTTGTAGCATAGTGCATTCAATCAAAAGACACCTGCAAAGCCAGCGATACAGATGCTGCAACAAAGCATCTGCGAACACGTTTCCAGAGGAAACTGCATCGGTTACACAGCCCTGAACCATTTGCTTCAAAACACGAAAAGCAGGTGCACATAAAGTTGCTTCATCCCAACTTAGTGACTCATTACCAAGTTGCCCCCCACCTCCATTTGCATCTAGCTCAAAGCCCAACAATGCCCCTCCTTCCATTTCATTCACTTGGCTGCTCTTCAATAGAGCATTCACTGCAAGATGATGAATCTGTAAAATCAAAAGAAGTAAAGTTATACCTATGTCATTCAATTCCTAGAATACTTTGAAGCTGGTAATCGTGCTCACATACACTTGATGCAAAGGGCAGCATAATTGTATGAGAAGCAATATGCACCTTCAATTCCACTGAGACCGTCCTGTATGCTCCTGGATAAATAAGAACAGGCTGTTGCACCTGTACCATTCACAGTCGCACATCATCAATGGAATTCCAAACCAATACCCTACAAAAATAAATTTAGTTGCAAGAGCAACTTGCTCCAAATTCAATGCAATTGCATATATAAGAACAGAGAAACTAGAAAATATGATTATTACATCTATAAGATGACAGAAATTAGGCAACCTTAACATATCAACTTTTAAGAGCAATGACCAGATTTAAAGCATTAATTAATTGTCATTCATTATTAGGCAAGCCAAAAGTGAATACGTAAGGCCCTCTACGTAAATAGCTAAAAAATCCAGGCAACAAATATGGATAACAGAAAGCACAGCTAATCTAAGCATAGGGAACCAGTTAACTAAACTGAACGTTAAGAGGGTTCACCAACTAGATTAATCAATTTGTATATACTAGAAAGATATCAATTAAAAAATTAAAAGACTCAATTAAAAAACACAGCTATTTTTTAAATATGGAACTGAATAAGAAAACTAAAGTGAGGATTCATAAGCTGAATTAATCCATTAGTAATAGGTAATAATATTCCAATAAAATAGTCACAATGTCAAACCGTTCAAAAAAACTATATTTCAAAAGACAATCCTAGCATACAGTTTCACTAAGACCTGTAGATAAAATTAGAGTGATATAAAGGACTAAATGTCATAATGAAGTACAACGTGACACTTCCACAACATATATAAAGACAGGTGAATAAGAGCATAGACGGAAGCTTTCTAAAGGAAATGATTTCAACTCCAAACAGGAATATTGTGAAGTGAAAATACACTATGAGAAATCATTGAATGTGCAGGCTTGATGATTGGCCACAATTTTTATCTTAACATTTTTTCTACTTCCTGATAGCTTTTACCAACTATAGCTGGATATAAATTCACCAGAAAAAACAAAACAAATTTATAAAAGCTATTATCTCAATTTACAAGGTTTTATGGGCTTACTTCATCTGCAAAGCTGGGTTCTTCTTCTATAATACCTCCCAGATCTGGAACTCCATCATCGGATATCCAAAGCACCTAAGTAAAAGTATTTCCAGAAAAAGCAAACAAGAGATCATTTATACTTATCGAATTTACCCTAAATCAACAACAGAATACTTTTTTTATTTAACAAAGATATTGAAGCCTTCCATAAATTATGTATAAGCTCTTTGATCTTATATCTAAATAAGATTCGGCAACTAAAATAATTTGATTTCAAGTCAAGGCAATGTTCCAATATTCTTCAGCAACTATATTATGCACAATGTTAATGAATATTACATTTTCAATTTGAGAACCCCGATTGCCACAAAACTTACCTGCTGGTGATCATGTAAGGCCCGGGAATAGAAGACATCAGCAGTAAACATTAGCCAATCAAGATCAAAGTTTCCTATGGGTACCTGCATGGAAAAAGTAGTTGTAACAAAAAGTATCTATAAGTTATATTAAAATCAATTTTATCTCTAAAAAACATCTTGGGATATATTTAAATACATGAGCATATCGAGCAAGAGCAATTCTTTCATTCAACCACTGGGATGACGCAGCACAGCGTTGCATCCCTGTCCTAGCCGCCGTTGTCTGCCATCCAAGGGCCTGATGCAAGCATACGAAGAACATAAGTAAGAGGAACAAGATCCCTTCTTGTAACCTGTCCAAGAAAGAAACTGATGAAATATGCATTAATTCAAAATATATTAGAAATTCTAGAAATTGAAAATGAGAAGCACCTGGTATTGGCTATCTCGTGCATTGCAAGGAACTTTCACACGTGGGAATTCAGTTATAACAGGAATCGTTGTACTCACTAATTCCATACTGGGGCACTCGATGACACTAAGTGTTGGACCACGATATTGATCCCTAGTGTAACAAAACAAAGCCATTTTGCTTCAACCACTTTACCTCAAATTAGTTTCAACCAGTCCCAGTATTTCTTGAAAAGAGCATAAAGGCATTTGAAAACTAGTATTAATTTTCAACAACGCATAAAATGATAGCAAGAAAGAGCTCCATCAGTTGCATGATGAAAAAGGAACCTGTAGTCATTTAATATTCTCTGCAGTAGCTTTCCCGCATCCATAGTAGTGCCTACATACTCCACCTTAACAAAAAACATATTTGCACCATCCCAAAAATCAGAATCCCTAGAGATTTTAAAAGGTCAATATGCTCAAAAATAGGCTGGTCAAAATGAGCACCTTGAAGATACTAGGAAAGGAATCAAAACACATATCTCCCTTTGACATTCCATTGTTGCGCAAACCATCACGGAATTGCTTTTCAAGTTGTCCAGAAGAGAGCTCCCTATTCTGGAAAGGGTTCACAACCACTACAGACACCATGCTTGATGCAGGAGTGTATAGAGCATATAGGCCTCTTCCTTCAGATGTGCTACAAGCGACAGGAAACCCATATAGGTTGTCAGTTCCAAAAACATAACTGAGCCAAAGAGTGCAATTTAATTTACAAGTATTTCAAAAAACTGAACCATTTCAGAAGATGACTGACTAAACAAACTGGAAACCTACAATTTTTAGTTCATAACCAAATTCAAAAAAGTAAATTTCATTTTCAAAATAAACAAATTATGTGAGGAATAAAGAAGAAACAAGAGAATATCTAAAGCCAATAAATGTTACACAGCAAATCCCTAAGGATTTCCTGGCCATCCCTATCCCTTGTATGTTTCAGGGACATGTGGATGCCCAGGGACATGTCCCAGGACCACCCCCTTCAACGAAAACCTGGGAAAATTTCAGAAACGGGGGAGAGTTTAAGTAGTGTTTTTTAAAAACACAAAATCTTTGAAAAAAAAAAGGAAAGGAAAGGAAAGGAAACCTTCACCTTAAAATTCAGTGTCATTTTCCTCATTTTCATTCACAGTAGTTGTGAAGAAGGAACAAGCAAAAAAGAAGAGGAAATTTTTATGCACTGCTATAATTGAATCTTAATACATCTCAAGTCAAGTCTCTGAATATGTTTCATCATAATGTTGTGCTCTTATTGACGATGAATGCCTTTCAAAGTTAAAGTCTGTCAGTATTTTAAATATTTAGATTTCAAATTTGACTTTCAAGTATTGCATTAATTATATACATAATAATTTCCTACATTTTGAATTTTTCTTATTTCAAGCTTCCATCCCATGCTGTCTCCAAAATAAAGCTTCCCACCCCTGCCATCCCCAAAACACATTAATGCATTTACTGCTATCCCTGCCTCAGAGACACCATGGAAGTTGCTAATTACAGAACTTTAAAAGTGAGAATATACAAATTCTGACTACCAAAAATAATGGAAGAGATAAACGAGTTTTTATTACAATCTGCTGGGACTGTGAGCTGCAGTTGATCAACATGACGGCAACACAAATAAGACCTTAAAAAGAAAGTCCAGAGAAATTGCCAATGGTTTAAAAGAGCAGAGAAATTCCCATTTATGACAACCTACACACTATGTTACCAAGTTCCCCCCTCCTGGCTCTTGTACCCAGCCCAAATGGGTTCAGATCCAGGGACCATTCCCCTGGGGTATGGCCCAAGAATAGCCCAGATGACCTAAGTACATCTGGGATGTATCCAGGGGGTACCCAGATCATCCAGGATGTGCCCTGGGTAAACCCACAAGGCTCAGGCCCTTAAAAAGCTTGGAAAAAACATTTTTTAGATACACAAAAAAAAAAAAAAAAAATAACTATACAACCATTAAACGTTGAAAAAATGATCCATTGCTTGTGATTGGGTCCTAAGCCTTTTCACACTTTTCTGCCTTTAGCATTCCCTTCCAGCCCATTTTGGCTTTGTCCCATCCCCTTTTGCCCATGAGTGAACCAATGACATTAGCTCTCGACAGGCCTGAGGATGTGCATCTACTGTTCAGATCAGCAGAGGCCCTTCAAACAGAAGTTCTACTACTAAGACAATTGTTGTGGGTACTAGAAAAAAGCAATCTTCAAAACACAATAAAGCTTTGTAAACTTTCATAAATGTATGCAAGTTTCTGAACTGTCATTACTATTTCATGGGAAAAGACAACCAAATGGTTTGGTTTCCTCAAATCCATGATTTTAATATATTTTTATAAAAAAATTGGCAAACCACAGAATCTGAACCCAAACCTGAACCAGCAACCTAGCCTACACACATGCTGATATCAAATATGGATAAGGTAGGAAACATGAGACTCTCTGAACCTTGCAAGTTCACCAAAGGTTAATTATCGAACAAGCAGTCTACTTCGCGTGAGGGTGCAAAATGTCCATCAATACAAGATTATATCAGATGTACTTCTTTTAGTTTTTTCCACTGTTGCAAAATCAGTGGTCAGGATCCATTGTGACTAAATCCATGGTGATGGAACCCACTCCTGCTTTGACTAACCCTAATGAGTCCCATAAGGTTTCCTGCATATGTGGTTTTCTGGGGATGTTTCTCAGGCTACTGCTGCTCCCCCAACATCTAAATGTCGTTCATCTTTGGCAAGACCTTCACTTCTCCCAACGCTCAGCCATGTGGCCTTTGCCCTAGACTTCATTTCTTTTGATGAGTTTCAAGCTTCACGTGCAGTTGTTTCTATTGGGATCTCCTGGTAGGTGAATGAGTATATTCCAGTTGGCAACGGTGCCCTTGCATCTCTGTTTCACTGTCCATATGATTTACAACAGCCTCCACTGCCTCCACAAAAGAATGTTGCAGGGAAGGTGACAAGCCATGCTCACTAACAATATGATGCCAGCTTTTCAGTAGTGAGACATTTGGCCTCTTCATTTCCGAGTTCCTATAGTGGGCTGAATAGATGCCAGAATGTGATTGATTCCTTTGAGGGGATTTCTCAAAAGATGAGGTTTAGACTACAGTTTCTTACAATAAACCTTCTACAAATAAGGGAAGTTGCTTCTTATATGATTCTGCAATGTAGGAAAAAATAAATCAATTATATTTGGTTAAGTCATGTCTCTAGATTGGATGGACATATGTGCTCCCTCTTTTGCTTTGGTGGCCACCTTTCCCGGCCTTATGTGGAATTGTTGGATTAGGTATTATTTGTTGTTTGAGACCACTTTTTTCTGTTTGAGACCACTTTTTGTTGTTTGAGACTGTTTCCAAATCTTGCCAACCACATTTACCTTAACACATTTCAAAAAAAAAAAGACAAGTTTAGCAAAACGCCCTCCAAATGTAGCTTAAAATTGCCTGAAAGGTAGCTGCAGGAGCGTGAACTCAGGAACCACCAAACAGAATTTTTTTTCAGTCACTTTCAGGCAAAATGGTTAACAATATATCAGTGAAGGGCAAGGCCATAGTTGTTCAAAGAATAGAATCTGCAACAATCTCAATCTCTTGTATGTAAATAAGCACAACCCTATATGTCCCAAACTTGTAGTTTTGAAAGATTATGCGGGGAATACTTTTAGGTAATTCACAAATAAAAAATGCCTTAATAGTGTTATATAATTTAATCAGGCAATAAAATAAGCAGTCACCAAAACATCTTTGAACTGTGTAAGCTCAATTAATAAAAGAATGTGTAAGCTAACTATAGGCTTAATTCAAATCTATTATTATAATTAGATGTCCATACCTTTGATATAGGTAAAAGAAAGCAACTTGATCCTGCATATAATGACATTCCGTGGTGGTCTTCATGTGCAATTCACTCAAATTCCAACCATCTCTTGGATTGCGATTGGTAGCATTGTTATCCACTTTGCAAACACAGCCAAGTTGGAGCACTGTATTAAAATCTAAGGGCATCTTAGTCTCATACACACCCTGGTCAAAAAGAATGAAAAGTTAGATAAAGGGACAAAGCCCAAGAAAAAAGCTTATGAGTTTGTGTAATGCTAATCTCTGCCAGTAATCTGAGATGCACAAATGAGTCTTAATAGAATTGGCCAGTACTTTTTAAGTACAATGGACTATAGACTTAAGGATATATTCTCCACTACCATTACATGACTGCATTTATCAAATTGCATTAGCACAGTGAAATATCTTTGGTGACTGTTGTTTGGTCCAATCCTAACAGTGGATCATAAAAATGGCATAAAGCTGAAGAGGTTGTAGCATCCTGTTTTAGAATATAAGGGAAAAGCACAATTAAATGTGGAACAAACAATATCGTCAAAGGTATTAGAATACACAATCAGCTGCATAACTGAAAACACACAGATAGATGCAACAACGTTTATTGACCGCTTAAAATAGACAGTTTTTGTTCTTTTCAGTTCATATCAAACTAATATCATCTCAGGAGGTTGAGAAGCTGGATTTTGGGGTATACTGGATATAAGTCTTGCCATGTCTGGAGACTTGTCAAATATAAACTGGTCATTATTCATTGAGCTCTGTCTTATGTTCTCAATAGGATTATGATCATGTAACATATAAATTGCCATCTTCACCTTTAGACTGCTAGGCTGCTTGTCTCCAACAAGCCCTACATCCAACTTTCTTAAAATTAAATTATCTTCATTATGTGACTTCTTCTAGTAACCACATTGCAACTGATCCTTATCTAGAAAATGGTAGAGTTTTGCTTAAGAGTATGAATGTTACCTCCACCTCAGGATCTGCCAGATGAGAAGCAAGCTTTCTTCCTGCAGCTTTGAATTGTTCTTCATCAACCACCACCTAAGAATATTATTTTGAGAAGAGTGAATGGAAACGTTGAGTAAATAAACTTCAATCTGATGTATACCACAAAGGCTGTATGTTTTGCATGAATGTAAATACATGTTAATCACACCTCAATCAAGTTAAAGCTTGTCCGTCCATGAGGCAGAATCCGTGTAACACATTTTCCAGGAAATTCTTCTGTAATTGGTGCTTTGGTGTTAATATAGAACATTCGAGGAGCTTTAATAGGAATTTTAAACAAATTTCCTCCTGCCAGGACCCATGCAAAGAACTCCCCAGGCTTTTGACTTGCAAAAAGCTGCAAAATCTGCTCCATCATCAAAAGTTGTCAAATGTAAGTACAAAAGTATTGAAGAAAAAGCCTTCTGGTTATGAAGTCAAAGCTTAGAATGGAATTTTTCATTACCTGCCAATGAGAATGAGTAAGTGCTGCTTCACGGCTTCTAAAGAATGCACCAACTCCCCCTCTTGTCTTTTCTATTCTATTACCCCTCGAAGTAGGAAGCTTGTCAAACGCCCCTATCATATTATCTGTGTCTCTTAAAGAATCATCTACCCTGCACAAGCAGTGAGAAAAAGAAATGATATATGAGAAAACTTGAATCCTATCAAACATACCACAAAAATTTTAAAACATATAACATGCCTTCTAATCAGCATATTTTTTATAATGTTTCTAGACTCCAAATTATAATTTAAGTGTCCAATCAATTAACCTGCTTACACAGTATATCATAAATTTGAATACCACTACAAATGCTTTTGACTTTTCAAGAGCAACAAATTCATGCACAAGTGTTTTCAGGTTTTAAAATACACATCTACCACTTCCTGACCAACCACATTCATATTATTCACTGACTCGTTAACTAAACTGGATTTATGAATCGCACGCCTTATGGAGGTTGTTGTATATGTTTTGATATTTTTTATCCATCAGTGATTGTATTAAGGGTCAAGTAAAGCACTCATCCAAGATTCCAATCAACCATATAATGATTCTCGAAGGAGAAACATCATGACCTAGACACAAGCAACACTCAAATATTTTTTGAATGTGCCATTAATGGCCGATACAAGCATCTCCTACATGATTAAGAGAAACCTGCCAGACAGTGAAATCTAAGAGCCCTAGGGATGAAAAAGATGCAGTCTATTATTATGTGACAAAACCTTACATATACTGAATGACATGAGTAGATTCCTACCATAGTTTTCTAGCTGGAAATTTGATTTTGGGTTTAACAGCACCCTAAGATCTGAGCAACTAAGTTGAATCTTGGATTGAAGGCAAAAAATTAAATGCAAGTTTTATCTAGAAATAAACAAATCAGTTGATTGGGTGCCAAGTACTACAACCCAGGCATAAGACGAGATGTCAAACCAAATAAGCTGTTATTTTAATGCTTTGTTTAAGGAAACTGCTTGCCCATGTTTGCAATCAATGTGTACCTATAGTTTTGTCGAAACACTATATTTGTAGTTATTCTTCTCTCTGCTGCATCCAATTTCATCCTAGATATCTAATGAAATTTTTGTGCTAGTTTTGATGTAAATCTATAGAGATGTAATAGTAGAACTCTGCTCTACATTTTGTAATTCTTTAATCTTATGAATTAAGATTTTCATTTTGGAGCATAGAAAGAACTAAAATAATAAGCTGTGCAGCACAAAACAGCAAGATGCAAAGAATGTGAATTTCATTAAAGAACAATCAAAAGCAATCTAGCAAGAATTTGCAACAGTTAGTTTAGCCTTACCATCTGCTGCTGAAAAATAGTCAGTGAGCTGCTTACAATATCATATGGAGTTCTCACCAGAAAAAGATAGTACACAATTGCTAAACAGTAAACACTTCTAGCATGTTATCCACTGTCTGCTAACTGATAAAGATGATACATGTACTAAAAGTCCAAGACCAAATCTTTGAGAAAAGCCACATAGAAGACAGAAAATATGTCACTATTGACCAGTTCAAATTATGCAATGCCTCCAAGGCCAGCTATCCCAAACCTTCTAAGCTCTAATTCTACCCATAGCAGAAATGGCCATTGCCAAAGATAAAAAATCATTTTGAAACATATTTGGAAGAGAATTCCTTTTGTGAAATGATCAGATAATACACAATCTTTCTTTAGTAGTTTGTAGCTCGTAGCTCATACTGACAATAAAACCTTAAGTTTCTGCTACCATTCAATACGCATTCGTGAATAAAGGAGGTATAAATTAGAGAAAACATAGCAATCTAGCAAAGGCACTTTCAATAGAAAATAACCAGTTAAAATTTGAACTCAAACCAAAGATAACATAAATAGAAGTGTGCAAGCAAGAAAAAGAAACAAGAGGATTTATATGATAACATTCATGCAATTGAAACAAGAGATTCTCAAAATCTGTATTACACGGGGACGCGTCTCCACCCCTCAGACACCTGTCCCCATCCCCTGAGGTGTTTGTGGGGACAACCAAATGTTAGGGGATGTCCCATTACCATCCCCCTAATCTGCAAAACACTAGAAACATTCTGAAATGCATCCAAAAATTTGGGACATTCAAAAACGTTAAGGGGACACCTAGCCATCTTTAGGGACGACCAAGCATCCCCCACGATAAAGCATTAACATTTCAACTTTTTTTTTAAAAAGGCATGTGCCCGACGCTGATTGGGTTGTAAAGGGACATGGGGGTCCCACAGACCCTCCAATGCCCCTTATACACCCCAATCATCCAAAAGGAAAACAAAAGTTACGTTTTAAACTTTTTATTCCTTGTGGACCTCCATCAGCACCCTCTAGTACATGCTTGGAGGATATAACTATGTTCTGCCATGAACTTGCACTGTATGTTGATAATCTTAGGATTATCATGAGAGATGGAAATCTTCCCATCCCTAGTATGTTTACTAAGCCTGCTTTCCCAAAGAAAGGTGTGGTTAGGATTCTACAATAGGATCTTCTTCAGCCTGGGATTAAAATTGTTGACAATGTTAATGCAAGAGAAGCAGCCACTGCTACTGTGTCTATGTAACTCCCTGGGTGTTGGCTTATGCCTTAGGGTTTTTAGTGGAGTAACAACTTGTGTCTTCGCAAGGCCATATAAGTTTTTATAATAAATATTCATTCAAAATTTTGGCTTAATGCCTTACGTATTGGTTTGCTTTAATGTGAAGGGGTCCCTATAGAACCCACAATAATAAGAATACTTTTAACAATAATAATGTTAATACTAATAACAACAGCATGAATTTTAAACAACAATAATAATAATAATATTTATAACAAGAATAATAGAAATGGTTAACCTTTTTTAATTCAAATTCCAAATAAGTGGTAGACTATCCTCAAATTGCAAATAACCACTTAGACCATGTGCTTAATAAAACAATGAAGCCAACCCACAATACCATATTATCAATCTTGTAATTTCCCTAAAGAGGTGTCTTGAATTGAACTTGTAATTTCCTTCAAGAGGGTTCCCAAAGGACACTTAAAACGTTGAAATTGGAAACCTTACACATTGGTATCCAGATACATGATATTATGTCAGTTCAAAAATCTTAAATATTTGAATTCCTGCAATGTTAAGCAATGCAGCATATCCTAACATTCAAAGTTTTTTGCAGTTAAAGAATGATATCTCAATTAATTCAATCCTACAAAATAATTTAATTTCTACCTCTATGCTAAGTTATTCCAAAAAAATATTTTCAAAATATGAATACAAAGTTACGAACACTATTCCAAAATAATAATTTTAAAACCTCACTATAAGTACTGCAATGATATTTAAGAATTTTGTTCTGATATTTATGTATGTAGCAATAATTACTCATGAAAGCTTCTAAGAAACACAAATGAAATAACCAAAGATATACTCAAGCTCCTCTTATACCTTAGCTTTTTTCGCTTCTCAAGTGTCTCTTTCCATTTCCGCTTCTTCTGGTCAAGCCAACCTTGGTAATCAACATTCTTATCAATGGTTTCATGCCTCTGATCACTTTCATTTACATCAGACAACACTTTACGATGCTTCTGAATATTTTCTGGCTCCTGACTGCAATTTTTATTCCTGGATAAATCTTTTTTGCTTTCAAAGTTACGAACTATAGGCCTAGGACCCAAATGAGGCATATTCTCTTTGTTGGCCATATCCTCCAAATCTCCAACCAACTCATTATCCGTAAAATGATTGGATGCAGGCAACTGGTTAAGTGATTTGTTCTTTACGCCAAACATATCTCGAATATTTCGTTGACGAAATTTGTCTTCCTTTTCACGGACCTTCTTATGTAGCCAGTCTGGATGTGCTACTCTTGGCACAGGATTAGCAATCTGTTCAACATATAAGAGTGAGAACAGATTTTCAGGCTAAAAGAAAATTTAAAATTTAGAAATGTATATAATGTTTTCTAAAAGATAATAATGACCTTTTGCATGGCAGCAGGAATTGTAATAATTTTCTGGATTGCAGAGCTTAGGCGTTGCCGATAATATGACCAGTCAACAATAGACCTAATAGCTACGTCAGTTGATGTTTTGCACCACTTCCTTATGTATACTTTCATTATTTCTACAAACAAACAACAAAAATCATCATCATGCTCATGGGGATCGTGTACAAGAGACTAAAAATGCATAGTAAAATGTTCTGAGAGAATACCAGGTTCTGTTTCAAAAATTGCAACAGGTATAGCACGCTCACTCACAGGAGCACCCTGCGGAAGACAATAGACAGACATTAAGAACCATCCAAATCAAGTTGATTTCTTGTTATAAGATATCTGTAATATACATGTTCTGAGTGATCCAAAAAATATTCGGTATTTGTTTGTACATAAACTGTTTATAAATTTAAACCCCAAGAAGAAATCACCATGACACCAAAAATTTACACCAACTGTGCATTGATGATTACAGTTCATCAGTGACCTGAAAACTTGCCCACAAAGAAAAACAAGATATATGCGAAATGTATATGTAAACAGGTTGTACTACAAAACAAACATTTTATTGTTTACATTAATCAGAGATAAGTTCACTCATGAAAACATGCAAGATGTGGCTTATGAATTTAAACATGGCCAAAAGAACTGAAATAGAAAGCACATATCAACACTTTAATTTAAGGTCGTTAAATGCCAGTTGACTTAGAATTCACTGATTGTTGTTATAATAAACCCATTATATAAGACCAGGTTCATGAAACATTTGGAAGTTGACTCCTTTAAGTTGATTTTTAACAATAGAAAGCATACGACATACCAGTCAAATTCCAGCAGCCTGTGACAGTACAAAAGAAATTTTGAAAAGTAGAATTTGGTAGAGATTCGCTAATTTTGACCTTAGACAAGCTTGTTCACTGGTACCTCGAATCTAAAAGATTGTTTTATTGTGGGGACTCCTTTTACCAGAATTTTCACAAAGAAAAAAGGGCAGAGAAGGTAAAGATAGAACAAATCCTAAAGGAGCAAATGAAGAAACAAACCAAAGATGTGAGTGGTGACTTCGGTTTGTATGCACAAAGATTGGGTACAGAAAACAACTAAGACATCTTGAACAGCAATTGAACAACTTCGAGAGTTGGAAATGAGAACTGTCTAAGAAAACGAAAGCAAGAACTATAAGGAATTGACAGTGAAAGTGAATAAACTAACTATGTATCCAAGAAGTATAAAGATGGTCTCATATTAGATCTACCTAAAAAAAGATATAAGCCAGAGAGAGGAAAAAAGCTGCATACTGTTGCATCTTGACCAAATGTATTAAACACACAAAGAATAAGAAATGAAAAATAAAAATGAATAGAAAAAGGGCCAATGTTATTGCATGTAGATACAATTCCCATAATGCTCAACCAACAGGAGAAGACTGACCTGATGAAGTAAAGTGGAGGGAGGAGCATTATGCTCTCATGCTGAAGAAAGGAGGCCAAGGAGGGGGAAGTGAGGGAAGAAGGCCTCCAGAAATTCATGCCTACATTAGGGCTCAGACAACAGGAGATAACCTTCAGGTGAAGAGGCCAAGGGTGAGGAGAATATGGTGTAAACTGTAAACAACAGCAAACCATTTGACCTTCAAGTTGAAGACCTTTTGGTGTTCAATCAACAAAAGACTTAACCGACAGGAGAGAACTCCATCAACAAAGGGGGAGGAGCCCAAGGTGTAAGCAACAGCATAATGCATGTGTGCTCATATAGATACTTCGATAATCTAAGACTTGCTTTACAATATGAACTATAGTAAAATGCCTGCTCAGATACTTAAAGCACCATTAAATGCTCTACATATACTTAGTGGCTAATCTGTATTCTGCAGAAATAAAATATTTAAATTATAAGTGCCTTACAAATAAAAATTATCCACAATATTATTTGAGAAATACTTTGACATAGAACTTTGATCAAAACTTAAAATAATCATAATTGCCAGAGTAAAACTTGTTTAAGTCCAAAAGACCTGTGGATTTCGTGCAACTATGTATCGGCACATAAGCCCTTTGTCTTTAACCATCGCATCTCCAAGAAAATCAGCAAGCCTTCTTGCAGTAGTAACAGCACACGACTTTTGCTCACCATAGTCCAACAGTGATTTGCTCATGGTACTTGATTCAGATATAAAATCCAGCAATTCACCATCAGAAACATCAACTCCTTGGTTCTGGACCAAAAGAAACACAACTGAAGTGAGATACTGGAATTTTTAGATGCCCACGTCAAACATTTTATTTTGTGCTAGGAATATAAAACTGGGCATTTACATATCAATGTCAAAATACTAGAAGTTGGTAAACAAAAAGTCCTCTGTTGAATGCCAGATTTCTATGTTCATCTTACATCAAGAAGGTCAAGCCACCGGTCTGCCACAGAAGCTACTGCTGAATAACATTCCTCTAAGGTTGTTCCATGAAGAAATCTATCAAACACTTCAGCCTGTTTAAATTAGCCACAAATTAGCATCAGAAAAGAATAAGATAAGTTTCATTTGATTAATGCACAGTAAATTATTTTCAAAAATAGTTTCTAGCAATGCCAAAATATCAACTACTTTAAGGAAAAATCAAATGCATGGCACTCTGGGGAAAAGACTTGGAATTGATCATTACGCACATGTTGTTAATATGCAGGACACATAAAATCACTAATTGTAAGAAACATCCAAAGATCAAAATTTATTGCAGCCAAAATTTTATAAGAGAAGAAAAAAAGAGGCCTTGAAAAGAAACAATAAATAAGATATAAAGGCATCAATGAGCATCATTGGAATAACACAATAACACTGCTTCTAAAATGTTTTATCTGGTCTATATATAGATAGATAGCAAGAAGGAAAAACAGAAGTAAAAAATGTTATTTCTAGTAGGCCATAGAGCCAATCAGCTGTTTTCACTGTTGATGGTCCAGCAGGGGAATAGTTTGAGTTTTCCCGGGATGTGGTTAAGGGCAAACAACAGAACTCATCTCAGGAAACCATTCTTCAACAGTCTTCAATTGAACCTTCCCAGGAAGCAGCCACAGGTAAGAAGCATTCGTCTCAGAAGGCAAAGCACGATGGGGGCATTAAACTTTAAAGCCTCGCCAATTTCAGGTCTTCTTTTGGAGAGTGAAGACATATCCTCCATAAGAGAGGACAGACCCATCCCTCGTAATCAGGTGTTAAAGCCAAGCCATTTTCAAATTCCTTATTTTCCCCTCCTTCAGAGGATCACTTTCAAATGAGGGACAACAAAGACTGGAAGGTGGTGCTAAAGAAAAAGGTTTCTCCCACGAGAAGAAGCCTACTGCAAAATGCATCTGCAGTCTCATTCCAAATACGATGTTAATATCTTGAGTTAATTTAGACAGATTTGGTTGTGCTCCTGCTTTGGGATCCCTTGCAATGCAACCCTGTTTTTGGGTTTGTTGATTTTGTCCTCTTGGCCCTCCATTATGGATTTTCCCAAACATTACTTTCCTTTAGTTTTGTAATAATTTTAGTATGAACCAATGTGCTTATGCAGTATGTTCATACCGGCAATGAAGGTCCCCTGCTTGTGACAGTTTACCAAACAAACAAAAAAGCCAATCAGCTGTTTTGTGCAAACAGTAATACAAGCAATAAATATTTCTTGGAGACAACTGTATAAAAAGTAAAAATAACATTTTTCCTTGGAGAAAAATAGCAATCAAAGGCCTGCAAATAATATCTGAGAAAAAAAGAAATTATATTAATGTCCACAGATGACCAAAAGTAGGTCAATGGGATTCGGTCACTCAAGAGAACAGCAGTATAAACAGCAAGATAACACAAGATTCGATGGATCAATAAAAAGCATTGTACATTTTACATTGAAACTGGAAAATCTCTTGGCTTCATTCTGCTTTCTAGTGGGATCCAGAATGCAAAATCATGGTTTAGCTCAAAGACATGGAATTATGGTAATGCATAAGTAAAGCATTTGCCAAAACCTTATTAAATTTTTCTCGTAAAAATTATATGCTTTGATGTTCTTTAGCATTTCTCCAAGTTAATTGCCTAACTATAGTAAGATCCACCATTAAGTTAGATTTTCATAACGTGTTGGATGTTCATTACATTGAAACAAATAAATTTTAATCTTGGAACATTTTAATGTAATACATATAGTATGGTCTGGTAAGTGTATACTTGCATGCACTGAGATTATACAGCTTCATTCCTACATCTGTGTACTCAGGTTTTGGCAGTTATCAGCTGAAACAATACCCACACCCTGCATACCCCAAACCTACGCTATACTTTAAGAACCTTTTCACATACAGAAAACCAGCAAGCAAGATGAGCAATGTATGTTTAAAGGATTAGGACTGACAAGCAGGTAATGATTTGAAAATATCAATCTAAGAGAATGAAAGAAAGGAATAAAGACAGATAACGGTTTTCTCTGCAGAATTTTATTGTTAGATATCTTCTAAAACATGGAACGTGATTTAAAGAGAAAATCTTTCCTAAAAAAGATATAAAAGATAACCATAACATCAAATATTTATACAGCTGAAATAGTATATTATTTTTCTACTTTCCTTTCTTGCAATGTAGCTTTCTAGTGGTAACTATACCTGGAAGACTTTAATAAGCTTCAGTTCACCTCGACGCTTTATTTCAAAACCTTTAAGTTCAGCTAGGGTGCCGTCATCATTAAAAACAGCATAGCGCTTCTTAATTAAAACACCTTCTTCCTTAGAGGCTGGTAGAATCATTGCCTATTGCCCATTGAACAAAACAACAGATCAACACGAATCACCAGCCATAAATACCAAAACACTAAAATTATTAGATGAAGTACAAAATTATTACCTTGTATGGTCCATCCACTTCAAACTCAATAGAACATTCACTTCTTGTTGTGTATGTCCGCCGGATAACATTGTCCAAGGTCTGAGGAGTGCGGTAAGAAATTGTTGGCCAGTATTAAGAACAGGGCACATGAAATACAAGATAAATAAATGATCAAAAAAATTAAATTAACTTTCAGAATTTATTATCGCTAGCAACCTTACCTGGTATTGGTCATTAGTGTTGTTCCTTGCAACATCAACATTAAGCATAACACATGGATATGATATTGTGAGCTTCTTCTTGGGATCCCTAGAATATGCACAATATAAACATGCCATTTCAACATTTTTTCTAGGAATGATAGAATCTGGATATAGCAAGAATTATAAAAGGATAGCAAATAGAATAAAACTAGAAAAGTAATTGAAGCTTTATTCATTTATAGACGATATTTTTTAATTTAAAAACTATTACTTAAACCATTTAAAATAAAAATCAGTAGTAAGATGACAAGATTGATGTCCATGGAGAAGCAAGAACACTTTTGATAATGCATAGCAATTATAATACATAAACTAGTTACAATCTTAGTAAGGATGCCAGCAACCAGAGTCCAACTAACCAAAAACAAAACAACTTGTATTATAATAAAGCTTCAAGGAAAATGATACAGATAAACTCAATGCAATCAGTAGGAGTTCAAATTATTAAATTCGTTGTCCTGCTAGTAACCCCCATTATTCTTTTCCTCAACTTAAATTCCTGATCCTCTCAATCACTACTGCAGCTGAAGAGATTTGAAGAACGGCCAACTTGTCATCCAAATGTGTGTGTTCTCTAGAATATACTCAACAAGAAAACTTCATTTGCTTTGTATATTCAGTGGCCATATGATCCAGGTTTACTTTTATCCGGCGTATATTTGTGGCAGCCTGTCTTCTTCTGCTCCCCCAGTTGAAAGCGTATGCTTCCATTATTTATAGTCTTTTATGTCCATATGATGATATAGGACCAGAGCCCAGAGAAACATGACATGTAATATCCGGGCCAGATACATTTGATACTATAGTATTCTGGCCTCCTGTGCTATTAACCTGTGTTTTGGCCTTGATACAATCATACTTGGGGGTTATTTCCCACATCTACAATGCTGAATAGTACTTGCTTCTTTAGTCCACCATCACATTAGTCTATAATTTTGTAAACTAACATCCCTGATCCACTTGACTCGTTATAACTTGGGAAACTATAAAATCCTAATTTAATAGTATTTTTCAACATCTAATTTAATTAGTTTAACCTTTGAATACATTTTACTTCACAAAGCTCTGTAACATTAGTCCGTGAACCTATATATGTGCTAGTCTTTACATTGACAAATATGCCATGATGGTTTGAGCAAATTGCCTCTGGAAACAGTATATTATTCAGAAGGTGGTAAAATGCCATAATGGTTTGAGGTTTTGGGCAAATCACCTCAGGAAATGGCAAATCATTTGAAAGGTGAATGTACTTACGATGTTTTGAAGGTAAAGTTCTCAGGAAAAGACCCTGGCAATGCACACCAAATACCATCTGTATCCAGCTCTAAAGGTTTTCCAATTTTCTCCACCAGCAATCGGGCATTTTGAATTATCTTAGCTCCAGTGTATGTAACCACTCCAGCCATCTCCATTGAATACCATCTGGCCCCCCTATATACAGTTCACATTGAAACATGTAAAGCTAGAAAAATTAGTTGCACAACATATAAAAGAAAGAAGCGCTTACATGCAACTCCAAGAACTTAATACTAAAAACACAATCAATAAGTTTATTGAAGGCATACTTGCGCATGACATAGCCGTAAAAGGAATTAAGAATACACTTGTGTGCCAATTGAAGAGAATCATAGACCACTACCATATCCTGTAAACAAACAGACACAATGGTATCATTTTTAATTGATACCATCAAGCAAGAGCATTTCAAATGTCACAGTCATTCTGTCAGTGACTAGATTAAGAACCCCTAAGAACATAATAGTCTGTAATTAGTAACCCCCTCACATACTCATATGGCTAAACAAGCTATGCCATCAGTAATATGAAATACCTGTGCTTCTTGAATCTTTACTGGGTTTCCAGAGGCCTTGGCTTCTCCAAATTTCCCTTTCCAGACCTTATTGAGACCTTTATACTCATATCTTCTGTCTCGGAAGCTGTTTATAGGAAATAACGCATTTAGCCAACAACAAAAGGGGGATCAATTTAATCCAGAAACAAAATGAATATAACAAGCAGACCTGCGCACTGTGTCTGCATAGAAAGGATTCTCACGCATGCATATCCCAGCAACCCGTTGTTCAGTAACAGGCTTATCTAAGACTCGTTTGTAAACCTATAAACAGTTAGTCAAAAAGCTGCTATCAGAATCGTCATTTTATATGCAGTTGCCAATATTTACTAACCAAAATGAATATGAAACAAGCTTTACCTTTTGGCAGTACTTCTTAAGACGATCTTTAAGTCGTGTATCTTGCTCTTCTTTAGGCAGATCACGGAAAAAGCGAGATAACTGACCTTCTCCAGTGGCAACCTGCTCAGACTCTATTTGATTTTTCAAATGATAGTATTCGCTGCCATCATAACACAGTATCCCCTTGTATTAAACAACACGACCCACTTTCTCGAAGTTTATAAAAGATCAATTAATATGATTTACAAATTTAAGAGTAAACACAAATACTTAAACATCAAAATGCTCAATTTCACATATTATAGAGCTGCAAGCTATTAGATAACCTTCTTTTTGCCGTATAGGTTTCTCCTCGCCAAACCCACTCAAGATGTCGAAGGCATGTTTTTCCAGGACGATTGAAATCACATGCAGCACATACATCATCTGTAACTATTGAAGGGGGCTGGAAACAGAGACAACAGATCATGCAAATTCAGTTTTATAGTATTTAAAATAGTCCATCACTGAGATGGTTAGGGATTTTTTTTGTTTTAAAGTAAATGGTAAATTTTTAAATGTACAAGCAACTGGCACTTACGCAGAGAACTAACCATATGCCCAAACATTATCTGTGCTGATAATTTACAATTCCTAGATCAGTTTTTAGTATAGAAAACCCCCACAGTACTTTATATATTTATTTTAATTTTCAAACATTGTAACCACCTCAGAGAACACAGTGACTGTTGGTTGTAAGGGAATTACATTCATAAAGCAATCATTTTCAAGACATAAAATAAAACCATGATAACAGAAGAGATAATAGACCACAAAGACTGATTCTATTTCATAAAATATTTATATTATACCTTTGAATATGCAAAAGTTAAAAGCTTCTCAAGTTGGGCACCATCTATAAAGCAAACAAAATCCGATTTTACAAAATACAGGAAGACATTACTTTTAATCAGCGAGGGCCTACCAATACAAGAAGCATCTCTATGTTGTCTCTACCATGGTTGCAAGAAATACAAAGAAGTGTGGACAGCAATACTACATCAGCATGGTGCATATGCAAGAGATATTGCTTAAAAAATATTAGCTTTTGGCCCCAATTTTACTTTCAGGACATTTCTCACTTAATTAACCAATCTCTAATAGAAAATACAAGTTACAGATATAAACTACCACAAATTTCCATTCATTGTACCAGTAAAGCATGAAAAATCGAATATTATCGGTAATAAATTTGCATTGCACAAGATAAACAAAGGTTTCTACTTGTAAAGAGCATAAATCTGAAAGCTTGGTATAAAGTTCTTCCAGGTATATACTTAAACTCAGATTTCTGCTTGATAAAACAACAAATCTGAAAGCATGGTATATGTCATTCCAAGAACAAACCTAGCCACAGGATTCTATTTGACAAAACATACAAAAAATTAAATGACTGCAATTGCCATATATTAATTGATTAGAGAAATGCGACAATCTTAGTTACCAGGAGTTTATGATAAAATAAAAATAGAAAACAAAGTACTAATTTAATAAGTATACCCAATTAAGCTCAAGCTGACCACATGGTCTTCTATAAATAAATGAATTTGCTCAATTCAACTGATTACAGACTACCTCCCAATTAGAAAGTTGATTGTTAGCATACCTTTTCTTACTCCAAAGGGGAAATAGTTCTTAGGTAAATATTCTGAATTACAAATGTTCCATGAAATGGATTCAAAAAAATCATTGTTTTCAAAATGCGTAACACTTCTAGGTAAAACAACTATTTCTTATTTTTACATAGATCAAATGTATAAGTAGTGAACAACCAAGGTGACTAATCATTAATGTAGCTCTCCATCAATAAAATCCTACCCTATACTGTTTAAAGAAAAATGTTCCAGAAATCTAACCAAACTTGGTAACAGTGATCTCTAAGTAATTTGGTTATAAAGATTGTTCCATTTGTTTGTGTATTGCATTGCAAGTTCTGGTTTCTGACCAAACAAGACTATTCTTTGACAGAAAAAATTAAGACCAAGAAGTTTATTGTTTTCATTCAACATCCAAGTTAAATTGTATATCAATCAGTTACTTTAACATAGTTGCCAGGAGACGTAGGGTACTGGTACTGGTATGGGGACGGGGACGCCAATAAAATTAGGGTACGCGAGTTAAATGAATAAGGAGACGGCTATTTTATATGTAAATGATTCACCAGAAATTTTGGGTACGGGGACTGGTATGTTGTCTATGTTCCCATAATGGAGTTTCCCGGCAACTATACAATCAGATAAAGAAAATATTTTGTCAAACAATTCAATACATTTCAAAGCAGCTTGGGAGAAAAAGAGGAATACTACGTTAAACAATTCAATCCTACATGTGACCATGAGCAAAAGGATATATAGGAGCAGAAATAAAATGGAATGCAAAAATGTTGAAATAGATTAGCTAAGGACTAGCTCACATCATCTTAGGTGTGAAACTAATAGTGGACAATGCCTAAAGAAGAGTGGACACATAAAATACATTGTTTTCACACTTTTAGGATTTGTGGAAATGAAATGTCCAGCTTGCAAGGACATCTAGATCAATTACATCGATATTTTAAATGTTGACTCCTTGACCAACTTGCTTGAGGAAGAAAGGCTAACAAAAGCACAAGACTATTTGATCAAAATTCATAGCAGAAGGTCCAAGATTAAAAAGGAAATAGATGCTAATCAGACATAACTAGTACAGCCCACTGTTTGGGGCTTATCTACGCTGCAGTGCAGCTTGTTATCCTGAGGTCCCATAGGCTGCTCAATCTTGTGGACATTATCAAAATCTTTCATTTCAATCCTACCTTTACAACAGGCCTTAGAAGCCTTTGATTTTACACTTCAGAATTGTTGAAGTAATTATAAAACTGAATAGTAAACTTCTCATGCTAAAAAACACTTCAAGTGTAAGGACAAAGGAAAGACAATCATCAATACCTGAAGTCGATTTGTGAGAATAATATTAGGATACATCGCTGCCACATCTAGATGATATATAAGAGGATGCTCTTCTCGATTTGGAACATCACGCAATGCTTCCAGCTGCATATTACAAATAGTATAAGTTAAAACATTAAAGGCATTATATTTCCACACTCCATGTAATGAATTTGTAAACATATTATTAAACATGCATATAGCTTACATTCATAAGCTCCCAAAAAGGATTGTAAGTACTTATAAAGATTATGAAAGAAAATTTCTTTCGATTTGCAACTGAGCTTAAAAACAAAGCAAAAAAGGGTTACTTTCAATAACCTACAGAACATATTCTACATGGTAAACAAGATTACTACCATTATTTTAATATAGTCCTCTTATATTGGGAACACAGATTTGAGGAAACAATGTGTGTCCTATATTTTCATTGAGATATATCTTACGGTTATCATTCATATCTTCAAACTGCCAAAAGTCATTGATTGCTCTATACTAAGGTCAAAGAACAAGATAGGAAAGGAGATGCCCAATTCTGTGGATATTGTCATCTGTACTAAGTTTTGCCTGACGCCTTCTTATAACTTCCTCATAAAATGAATCAAGGACACTACAAAATATTTGTAGTGTCCTTGATTCATTTTATGAGGAAGTTATAAGAAGGCGTCAGGCAAAACTTAAAATAGATGAGGTTAAGATGGCAGTTTGTAGGAGATGTTTCTTTTGGAAGTAAAGCATGATGCAAACCTTATCAAGTTGAGGGTAAAATCAATAGAAATGAGATAGATGGCAATTATAATAAATGGAAAACCGTGATCAAGATCAAGAGGATGTTCAGGTTTACATGTTACAAACATGTCACCCCATGAATGGAGTCAAAGGCCTTAGAGATAACTATAGGAAAACCAAAATCAATACTGGCCACTACCACAGAACATCAAAACTGGTTAAATTTGCTCAAGTTCAAGTATGGAACAACATTAGAATAGAGCCTCTATAGGCGAAATACATCACATGTAATATGTCGATATAATATTTGTATAAATTTTACCTTGAAACTTCATTTGTTTCATGAATCGTGAAAAAACAGGCACACAACATTCCATACAATATTAAGGAAAACAATATAGGGATTTAAATCTTTTGTAATGTTCACAGTTATAAGCAACCAAAAAAATCAATTATGCAAGCTCCCTAGAAAATGAATTTCAATATTAACAAGTCACCTTGACAGAACATACCTGCAGCATTATATCATTTTTAACATCATCATAATTGATGACAGAATTCAAATCCATCTTCCCCTCCACTTTTATGGCATATTGAAGATCTCGATCTAGATTGTCAATTAATTGCTACACAAAACCAAAAAACATATCAAAATAGTACTTATGCTAAGATAGAATATATTGAATGTTTTTCTATTTATTCAGAAAACAGTTCAGCCACTAATCTATTACTAAGAATCCCAGTACATACAACTCAATGGGCTAAATTAAAGAAAAGTGACATAAAATGATACTTGTATGCACAAAAAACATATAAGAAAGGCTTAACACGCCAGAAATCATTTTTAAGTTAATATATGTTTGGGTCCTAAGAGTTTCACTTTATATTCTGTTGTATGAGCTATCTATCTGACACTTTAATACTTGAGTTATAATCAACAGTCACGAATAAAAGGTTGATAACTATTATCGAACCATCAAAACTTACAATTTGGATCAAACAGTACCCTCCTCTCTAACATTCAATTGCATATATATTTAGAGGGATCACTCGTTGTGGAAAATTTTCTTAGATTTCGATTGCTTACACCATTGTAGAATACTTGTGCTTTAAATCTCATCTATCTCTTTTTGTGTGGTAATGTCTTTCAATTCTTCTTGCTCATATTTTTCTTATATTGACTTCGCATGTGTTGGCTTGCACATAACTAAGCTCTACACTATTGCGCTGATACAAATACTTATGGATGGCAGTAATGGGTTTTCTAACCTTCTCAAGAAGCATTTTGAGTAGTTTGCAATTTGCATATTCACCTCTCTCTTGGATAGTGCAACTCCAACCTTAAAAGAAAGATATCTGCCCTATTTGAAATTTTCATCCTATTAATATTCTTCCATCATATTCATATCCCAACCATCACTCAAGACAATTCCTAGCATATGAATAATCTAACTCTAGCAGTTCTAGGTCTAAAAAGTGAAATCTCAAGCAATTATCAATTATGCTAAAAAAAGTGGCCAAACTACCAAATGGACTCTTTAAAGTTAAGATGGCTTCAGTCCATTGACAAAATAAGAACTAGCATCACAATATCAAGCGCATCACCCTCTCCTATCATAAGCTCATCACCTTCTCCTAGCATGAGCTCCTAATTATATTTCACCTTCCACTTTCAAAGAGTATAGTTACCTACTTTGTGAATTCACCTTCCACTTTCAAAGAGGTTACCTACATCGTGAACTAATTTATATTTAATTAACTTAGTTGTTGAGCAATATGAATCATTTCCACTATGCATGCCATGAGAACTTGCAGTTAACCGATTGTGGACATGCACTGTCTACAGTATTATAAGGCTATCTGGCACTGAAAATGACATAAGCTAGCCAACATCAATATCATTTAATCCCAAACACATACACCATGGCATCAATTGAACATCACACATGCTCATTATAATATTGATCCCCACTGCCAATCTAGCCAAAATCACATGATTTAGAAAGCAAGACATAAAAGGATAACATTTTAACAAAAAATTCATAGCATCCTGGTGTCTGAAAACTTCTATTAGAAGTTTTTTCATTTATTGAAAACTTTTCCTGTAAAAGATATTCTTTCAAAAGAAATTTTGACCAAAAAGGCACCTGATAAGCTGAAGGTTCAAGACGAAATTTTGTAGGAAGATCAGAGCGGAAGACACCACTTTCTAGACATTCAACATGGCCTCCAATATATGTTTCACTCTCAAGTAGATGCCCATTGTAAAACTTTTCTGGTTCTGATTGATGTTTGTTGGGACAAATGATATTTGCCTTGAATGCCTGCAAAGGTAATTCGTCAATTAAAATTCATGAATAACATTGACAAAACCGTATATTATAATCATTAAAGCACAAACAGCCATGTATAAGCTGCAAAGTTCATTTCAAAAAAATATGAACAAAAGGAATGAAATCGCTAAAGAAAATAAATAGATTATTCTTTAACGAAAAATACAGGACTTGAATAGTTGAAGAAAGCATTTAAGCATCATAACACTGAAGTCAATAAATTCTAGCTTGGATTTAACCCATGTTATACAAAAACATAAGAGAATAACAAAAATACATCATTGAATTTTAGCTTTTCAAAAACCAATGTAAAGGAATTTTCACATCCTTGATAGACTTAATGTTCCAAATTAGATTGGAACATTTTATAAAAGGTCTCAAGCTATTGAAAGATTAATCACCTGAACCATAAGCAACATTTCACAAAGAGTTCCACTGCCTTTGCGTAAAACTTCATCAGGGGGCATAGGGATTATTGTTGCTAAAGAAAAGATAAAAGGATGTACATATGTCATGTAAAGGTAATATGTTGCAACTGCATCAGATACTGAATAGGAAGCCATTGTCTGCACAAAAAAAGCATCAAAAGAACATATCATAGCGTTAAGAAATGGAGAACAATGAAAACAATACACTAACAAGATATCTAAAAAAGCAATGCAATATTATCTTCTACTCCTAAAAGTGAAAAACAACATAAGCGAATCTATAAATTGATATGAATATTCAAATGTCTCATTATGACCGACCTGAGGCTTTTCCATTGCAAAGCGGACCATATCCTCAGGATTTACTTCCAATGGATCATAACCTAACTTTGCTTTTGTAACAGCCTGCATCCAAATGCAAAGAAAGAAAGAAACTGTATTAATGTCCATGAATGACCAAGGATAAGTCAAAAAGACTGGAATATACATCAGATACAATAGCAAAGAACTAGGGTAAAGGGGCCCTTGACTCAAAGCAAAATACAATAAATCAAGATAAGTAAGCGAAACAAAGAAATAGACAAACAGGGGTTAACCCAATAAGAATAACATACAAACTAGTACAAGTATAAATAGAAATGTGAGGGCAAAGAAGCTGAGAACCAACAACCAAAGAAGACAAATCAACATCTCTATGTAATTTCAAGAGGCACATAGGTAATTGAACTGAAATGTTAAGCACTAACATAATACTTTCATATTTCTGATTCATTATCTACAGCTTAAAATGGGAATACATCTGCTAAACATAATAGTAAATACAACTCATATAACGTAGAAAGAAAAAGTATAGAATGCCATGTAAAACATTTTTTAAGGTGTACTGAGAAAAGCTGGTAGGCAAAATACAGGACAGGGCCAAATTAAACAAAATAAACAGCATTTTAAGCTAAAACAAGTTCCTTGGAATAAATATCCACTGAATCATTGTCCTATTATAAACAAAAAGAAGGATTTGTAAAACTACCCAATTTAAAAAGCTTCTTGTGCATTCTGTCTTTTAAACAAACTGCAACTTGAGGTTAAATTGTTTGAAGTAACCTTCCAGAACAGATGCAAAATGAAACATACACTTTCTGCCAGATTTGAATCAGAGATGTTCTTCTTCTGGATTAAGAGGTTCTGCAAGTTAAAAATAAAACTACAGCACCAAAATAAATGACAACTTTTCTATTTATAGTCTTACTACTGCCACAAAGATGGGAAAGGTACATAACAATCTGCCCACTATTTAGACTTGAAGAAATGTATGCACACAAGTTGAGAAAATATCAAGATAATAAAACATGAGATCTTGAGGAAGATAGAAGAGGAGGTTCAGAGAATCAAAATTACAATTAATGAAGAAGAAATCACTTTGGCATGTATGTGGAAAAAGGAAAACTTGCACATTTTAAGGCGATGACAAATCCATTTTAATTTCAAACTGAGCAATACATCTAAGTTAGAGGAAAATGCATTCACCATGCTCAAATGATTAATCATTAAATAATAACTGGAGCGTCTTGATCTATTTCTTTTATTTAAGCTCCTTCCAAACATATTAAATAAACTCTAATTAAAAGCAATTTAACAATAAAAAGTTATAGTGTTTTGATGGACAGAACTAGCACCTTCAGGCCCTGGCTACCTTGTGGCAGATAACTGTCACGCTTAACCCAAGCAAAACAATCCAGGTGGCATGCAAATTTAGCACGGCATTCACCTTGAACTTTATCACAACGGAAGCCAAGTTCCTGTAGTCAACCACATTAATTTCAGAAATGTTATGGTAGAATATCTTCACATAACAGAAACAACTTTAGAATAACAATTTACTGAAGATGAAAACTTAAAAGCAGCCAAAGACAAATTAACAGATCACTTTGAATAGAGTCCAGATAAGAAACTGCTAATCAACCTTCTCATATCCCAGAACTCTAGGCTAAGATAGAATTCTAAGCTTATTTGAAAACATAATTGGAATTTGAAATTTAAACTATATTAATGTTCATGAATGAGCAAAGTTGGTATAACAGGATTGGAGTGCAAGTCTCAAATAACAACCAATGGAAATGACATAGAACGACTGGCTCCTTGAACAACAAGAGAATAAGCAAAATAAAAAGAGAGAAGGAAATGAAAGTGTTAATTTTAAATCTATCCCACCATTGGAAAAGTTAATTCTAAAGCCAGATGAATAACATTTTCTGGAAAATGGACTTAATTAATGGGGTCATGAGAATGAATCCTAGGCAGTATCAATGCATTCAGACCCGGACAAATGAGGAAAGAAAAGAGTAAAATATTCTAGCAACCAAGGCTGGAAACTCTCTGATTAATATGAAGAAGATGTCAATCCATCTGTGAGATGAACCCTCGGTCGATCTAGTTCCTTAACACAAATCAGTCCAGAAAAGAAACTGCTAATCAACCTTCTCATATCCCTCAATCCTGGGCTAAGATAGAATTCTAAACTTATTTGAAAACATAATTGGGATTTGAAAGTTAAACCGTATTAATCATTAATGTTCATGATTGAGCAAAGTTGGTGAATCGGATTGAAGAGCCAGTCTCAAATAACAGCCAACAGAAATGACATAGAAATAGTGGCTCCTTGAACAAAAAGAAAATAAACAAAATAAAGAGTGAAAGAAATATAAATAAAAAATGAAAGCTCTAATTCTAAAGCTATCTCACCATTGAAAGAGTTAATTCTAAAGCTAACCCAACAGCCAGCTGAATAACATCTTCTACAAAATGGACTTAGTTGATAGGGTCATGAGAATGAATCCCAGGCAATATCAATGCATTCAGACCCAGAAACGAGGAAACCCTCTGATTGATGTGAATAAGATGATAATTCATTTGTGATATGGATCCTTGAATTAGTGCATTATTGGATAGATCTAGCTCCTTAACACAAATCAATTTGGCTACCAAAATTTACAGGCCAGGCATCCTATATGATATCAAAATCTGCAAGCTATATTGCATTGCAAAGCCTTTTAATCAGGTGGAAGAAAAACGTAATAGATGAAACTGTCACAAGAGAACTCCAAAGGGAGAAACATACAAGGCATCAGCCTAAAGCTAGGCACCTACAATCAGGGTATCTAAAGAAAATGGATAAATATCTTTCAGTTCTTGAAAAGATAAGTCTCTGTCTATCTCACAATAAACCAGACATCTGTTTACAAAATTCTTTGTATTCTGCACCTCATGTAAAAAGATATTGCAAAAGTTGTTATTTTGAAGAATGTGATGATCAGTCTTTTCCCTCTTCAGCTGAGAACATATACAGTTGGCGAAGATAGAACTTAAGGTTATGCAACCAGAGTTCTTGAAGATAGATTGGTCAAAAACGAGACCATATTAAATCTCAAGAAACTGCTCAAAAATAGAAGGCCGGATTGGGATTAAGATGCCTAGGTGTAATCTAGAAGATCCAAATGAAGAACCTGCAGATATCCCCACAATTTATTGGTAGAGAAGATGTGGATAGTGAAAATATAATCTGTAAGGAGAGAGAAGATAAATGGAAACAACCATTATTCATCGGATTAAAGACTAGTGATGGCAATGGATGGAGCCAAAATGAATGGTCCAACTTATGATAAAAAAGATGAATGCTTACTGCATCTGAAACCAAAGTTCTGCCTTAGGATCAAAGAAGAGTACCTTAGTAAACATTAAAGACTAGTAGAGTTCAACTAACAACAAAAAGGTTTTCTTGGAGATAGTGTAGCCGTGCTTTAGAAAATGGAATATTTGCATTGATATCTTAGTACATATATCTAAAAGATGCCACGAGATCAATCTTGAGGTGGTTATACTGATCTCATCACATAAATTAGACATGCACCTTGAGATTGATATCTCTCAATATCTATTAGATAGATGTATATAAGATATCTACTATACTTTATCTTCATTAATTAATAATCTATATAAATAAGTATAATTGTAGATAATATTATAATATAATGTCTGCCTCATAAGGGGCAAGAGAATTAATGAATTGAAAATCTTTTAAGGTTTTTCATTTGAAATCTGCATTGATGGCAATGTGTATGAAGATTGGTTGATTGGATGACTTCATTTGTAAGTAGGGTATCATATTTGATGAAGTGAAGACTCGTTCCTTCAAAAGATGAGAAGTGTGCTTACAGACTTTATGTTGAGGGCAAATGGAAGAGTTTGGTGTGAGCACGGCATCCATTGATGGCTGAGTGTCTGGTTGAACAATTAGTGCAAGCAAGGCAATGGGTTCAAGGGGTGATTCGACCAAAGGGAAGTGCAGAGGGATAGTATGTGAGGTTTAAGGGTTGGAAGAGGAGACAGTAGTTCTGAATGCAGCTACAGTCTGCAAAACTTGAAGAGTATATCTCCTAAGAGATCATCAACTCAGCTATGAAAATTTGGATATTGCAAATGTGGGCTTTAGCAAAGAAGATGGACCACAAGTCCTCTGTGAATATCAAAGCAGCCATGGAAGATCCCTTGTTGGAACCTAAGCAGTCTTTGGGGCACCAAATGTGTTTGACGTAGCTCAAAGTCTTAGCTGCGCCAATACACTTAGAAAATTCTTCATCACCTACATTTACTGCTGGAGAATCAAGGCAAGCTATCTGGGGCAAAACAAGAATCAGCAGCATATTTAAATCTGAAGCTTCCTTCTTCTGTTTTGGTCCAAGAAAAACTGGGTAATTTGTTCTCCCTTCATATTTTGTGGTAAATGGGACTGTGAGGTGATGGGTAAGTGGAACTACCGAAACCTATTTTAGAATTATATAAGGTTCTTTTCAAATCAGATGTTATTGTTTTCGGTATGAAGATAAATTCTTTATGGAGATCTGGTGCACTTTTAGTTACTAGAATCTGGTACTTTGATGCCCTTTCTTTTCTGGCTCTTGGGTGCCTTACACAAGTTACTAGTAGCAAAGATAAATATTATAATACAACATCTAATTATCTATGTTACACCAAGCTTTTAGGACAGGGATGGCAGGGGAGACAGGGATACATTTCCAAAAGAGATTTTTCTGGAGGCCATTTTTTACTGGATGGCAAGGGATGACAATTAAAAAATAGGGAAAATATAAGAAATTTCAAATATTTTGTTGGCGTAATAACTAACACCTCTAGAGTGTAAGTTAGTACGGACAGCTATGCACACTGCGTAATGAATGCTCTTCAAATTAGGAGGGGAAGCTTCCTCTTTTGCTGATATGCTTTCTAAAAGTAAACTATTCTAATTCCTATCTTTTTGTTCTCAGCTGGAAGAGGCACAAGGTTAAAAAAACCTAGACGTTGCAACTAAGGATTTTCTGGTTTTGCAGATCATTAACTACAACTAAACTAACTACTTTAAATCTATCCAATTTCCTCAAGAAAACAGAGCATGAGGAAATGGAGCAAGAATGTTCTTATACGATAAACTTCAGGTACAGTCTCACAACGTGAAGGCAAGGTGGGCTCAACTATTTGCTTGACTGGGGAGTAGTTTATTGGAAATGACAAATATACGGTAAATCGGGTACAGCTTCACAACATGAAGGCAAGGTGGGCTCAACTATCTGCTTGGCTAAATAAGTTTACTATTACACACATCAAACGATAAGCTTTGAGTACAGATTCGCAACGTGAAGGCAAGGTGGGCTCAACTATTTGCTCTTTTGAATAGGCTTATTATAAACAAAACATAAAGTAAGCAACTGGGACAGTGTATTGCATAGACGAAACACGCATACAATAACAATCAAACCAACAACCCCATTTAACTAAGATGAGCATTCACCATCATAACTGCATGAAACCCAAGTGGCATAATAATTCATCATTACAACAAATACTTGTGAACAGATACAGAATAACAATATTACAAGCAAGGTAGGCTCAGCATATATTGCTATTACGTGCAAAAGTTCTATTTACAAAGGTGAACCAATCTTGGGAATAGGCATGTTTGCAACAACGCAGCAATTATCTATCACAATCAAAAGTTAATTACAAATGAGTTGAAAGCTCTTATTTATAGACATCAAAGGTGTAGGCAACCCTAAAATCACCTTGAGTCAACTACAGTCTTGCAATGCATGCAAGATTTTATTGCTAAACCCTAATAAAGCAAACTATACAGTTAACTGGAAAGACACCATCAGTTAACCGGTACATCTAATCTAAATGGACAATGTGCAAGCATGCACATCCTTATTGAAAGCAAGTTAACTGGAAAACTACCATCAGTTAACGAAAACCCTAAATGAGAACTCCAACTGTACATAGGAAACTCCAAAATAGACATGTGAAGAAATGTGACAACAAGTTAACTCAAAAAAGAAACGCTAAGTTTAACTCCTTTGTTTGATGTCTATCCTGGAAAGGTGGGATGCCCTGATCTGAAGTTCATTGGCCCTGATCTTGAGCAACTAACGCCTCCACGAGGTTGTTGACTGCATCACCATCTGAAGGTCATCACATGTTTTAACTGTCAATTCACTGCTTGTCAGCAACTCAAGCAAACTTGGAAAACTCTACACATTTAAACTGGCACTTTATTGATTGGTAACTTTGGCGGCTCTGTAATTGAAGTGATGGCCACTGTTTCTTCTGTAGCTTGACGCTTCTCATGTTTTTCACGCTTTTCTCTATGGAAGAGTGTTGCATGACAAAACCGCGAAGTCTAACCGCGAACACTCCGGCTGTGAGAAATGCACATGAACTTGCTACACATGCAGACTTCCAACGATATCAACCCTCTAAACTGGCCTTGGAAGACAATCAGCTATACGAGGCATGAAACCATGTGGGCTTGAGTGACTATGCCTGTCAACCCTCCAGATGCGCTTGATACAAATCAGTGTCATCTTTTTTGATGAAATCATGAATTAAGACCGATTTGGTCTCAATTTAGTCTGCGTGAACTGCACTCTGAAAAACTAGCATGTTGATTGTGAACACGGCTATATTCTAACAACTTCTCCAGAAAGCCAAAAATGTCACCTGATGAGGCTAAAAATAGCCTGTCGGAGAGCAATTTTCACGAAAAATTCTGAGACGTGGGTTTTGTCCGGAAAATGTTTCTAAGACAACCCACAACATCAAAAATGTGAAAAAGTGTTGTTTAGCTTGACATGCAAAGGCTTTCTTGAAAAAAGCAATTGAGGGCAGCAAGGGCTGCGGGGGCAGATTTTTCTGGAAAAATCTAAGATATGGGTTTTGTGCAAAAGATGATTTCAAGCAAACCCAAATCCTCCATTTTGAAAAATATTGTCTTTAACTCCACCATGCAAAGGAATTTCAGTTGAGAAAAACAAAACTTCGATAATTGAAGCTTCGAGGAAACTTTTCCTGAAAAATTCTAACACATGGGTTTTGTAGAGAAAGCCATGCACAACCAACCCAAATGATTAAAACTGTCAAAAGTCGTCGAATTCTTGGACATGCGAAGAAAACCTAAGATGAGAATAGAAGAATTTAATACAGAAGATAGAAGTTTTTTGTTTGTTTGTTTTCTCTGCTTCTGTTGAAATTCACCTATGTTTGTCTGAAGGTTGCTGATTATTCTGGACCTGTATCTGCAAGGAATTCTGAAAAATAATTCTCGCAACGCCTTCAAATGATGCTCGCACAAGAGAAAACTCATTGCACTCAACTTGCTACGAGAGAAATGAACGCCTAAATGCAAGTGACAAAGAATTTAAGATTTATGGCGCCAACTGCAAGTAGAAAACCCTGATTTCAAAAGAAGTCATCTGATTGGACCCCACTTCATGCAATAGAAATTGTCTTGAAGTCTCAAAAGTATTAAAATATTAAAATATTTAGTTCAACTCAACATGCGAAACTCAATGATTCTCAAAATAGGCGCCAATATTAAAAATATTGAAGAAATTTGCCCTTTGCACAGCTGACATGCGAGAACTGAAAAATTAATATTATTTTAATCAGTTAACTGAAATCTCTCCTTCTAGGTTACCTTAGAATATTTTCTTGATTCTGAAAAGTCAAAGTTTGACTTTCTAGTGGTCCATTTGCAAAAGTTGAGACTTTTTGCTAACTTCCTACTTTGTAGCTCTTTAAAAACCTCATGGCAGCCTCTGTTGAACCTTGATTTTTGGATGCTCGAGTGATGTTGGAGTTGAGCTGAATGATTCATTGCATAGCCAGATCAAAACTAATGAAATACTTGCTAAATGTTGTGACCTCAAAAAACTGAATCTGGTGCCTCTAAATGAAGGGCGCCTTTTTCAAGGAGATATGAAATTTCACAAGAAATTCCATACTTAGCCATTTTCCTAATTTGTCATTTGACGCTTCAATCTGCCGCTGCCGGTGAACGATGACTCCCGTCACCTGGATGTTGGATCCATTACATGACTAGAAGAATTCCGCATCCAATGACTGTATGTAAGATACTTGAAAGTTGGATTAGGACCCCCAAATGCAAAGGCGCCCCTAGCCTGTGAAGGTGCAAACACCATTTTGACAACAGTGTAACTTTCATCCGGACACCATACTTTGACTCCTAACATCAAGAGTTGGAATGCTCCGATTCGCACACCGTCTGTCTCTCTGGGTAGCTGGATCAACTTACAAGAGATGTCTCTGGAGGTGACGAAGCAAGAAAATTGCTTCTAAGACCTCAACAAGAGGGGTGCCTTTTTCAAGGAGATGTGTACTTCCCATACTTAGCCATTTTTTGGTTGCATTCACTTTTCAGCATTCTCATACTGACCTCGCACGTACAAGCATTCGACAAATCCCGGAGGCTGACAGCTGGACTCGTTGGATAGCTGGAGTAATTGCGCACAAGTCTCATGAAAATTGTGAATGCTAAAAACCCCATCTGGCAAGCCTAAAGGCTGGGCGCCCCTGGCCTATAGATGTGCAAGCGTGTATTGCTATATTTCTCCACCCTCTGATTTATGTGTACGGTAGAACCTCTGTCACGATCACTTAGCATGTCAGATCACCTCACGGACTGATGTGTTGCAAAGCTAGACTAGATTGAAAAAGATCTTAGGAAGACCCCATCTGCAAATTCATCAATCTGAGAGGTCAAATTCAAGGGCGCCCCTAAGCTACAGGGGCGCAGAAACCATAAATTTGACAGCCTTTGCAACTTGCATCCTCCTCGTGGCCTCAGCTTCTGACCTCGTTTACCAAAGTTTTACACTATGTACATCTTCGCTTGATAGCTCATCGGAAAGCTGGGCTAATTCTGAAGAGATTGAATCCATTAGCAAGCACATGCAACAAGATTTGAGCCTCCAAAAAGAAGGGCGCCCTTGGGCTATAGGGGCACAAATTCGTTTTCTGCTTGAAATCTTCATCTGTCTCCGCTCTGAAAAACACTCCTCCGGCCACTGAATTGACCGTGTAAGAGCATAATATGCTCGTGAAATGCTCCTCCATCATAACATGCTTTGCTTTGGATCCCAAGTTCAGGTACTGACCAATTGTTGTTGACGACTGACATGACACTGACCAAAGTCCATACTTGACCCATCCAAAAACTTGTATTTTGACATCATTTTAACAACGTTTAGACTCTTTAAGCAAAATGCCTTAATGAAGCTAAAAATTTGGTTTGGGTACAACATATTGATATGATGAAATTGATAAGGCATTTATCCTGTACATTATAGAACCTTATTACATATAATTAGAGCTGAATTGAGATTTCACATGAGAGCTGACACACAAATGCACAAAATTTCATTGCTTTCATTGTCAACATGAATATATATTATATAAAAATTACAACAAAATGCCCAAAGGCTACAGGTTTCAACTACAAAATGAAAAAAACATGAATAATTTGTCACTGCTCCTCATCAGCATCTGCTAATATTGCACAAAATCAGAATGCAAATCTGAGTCACTACCTGTAATGATCACCCCTGATTTTTTTTGTTTGTATGTGTTTTCAGAATTAGACAGAATGCAGAAGGGATTCTGGTTTCCAGATTTCATTCAACATTTATAATGTTTTCATTGTCAATAAACATAACAATTATAACAGCTTGCATAACCATAGTTGGCTCACTCGCCAAAAACTCGCGAGTTTTTGAAAAACTCGCGAGTTTTTTTGCCAAACGAGTATTTGCAAGTTTTACTCGCCAAAAAGTACGGCCGTACTTTTCACAAAAACTCGCCTAAAAACTCGCCGTTTATTTGCAAAAACTCGGAGAGTTTTTTTTAAAAACTCGGCTGCTCAGCAGAAAAAGACCCCCGTTGTCAGAATAAAGGCAATTTTCATTCATTTTTTGCCTCCACCAGTTGCTTTGTCTCTTCCTTAGCAAAAACACTTTCCCATGAAGGTTTTTGTGGTTTTGGAGGTCTTAATTTGGGCTTGGTGGCGGGGGCTCCGCCCCTCGACCCCGCCCTGTATCGCGACAGGGAGCGCGCCCAAGGCGCTGCCCCGGGACCCTGCGAGGGGCGCTGCCCCTCGACCCCGCTGGGGGCGTTGCCCCCAGACCCCCATGAGGGGCGCTACCCCTCAACCCCATTAGGGTCATTGCCCTCAAAATCAAATTGAATTCATTTGGTTTTCTAGGTACTCTCCAAGTCCAAGTTTCCAAGTTTTCCTACAAGTCTTCATCTATAATATCATCTAGTTCTACCTCTCCCCTAGTTTTCACTAGACATGGGAAGAGGAAGATATAAATTTGTAAAATATATTAATATAGTATTTACTTTCATTTTTACAATAACAATTTGCTATTTTCATTTTGTTTCAGACTATTATCATATCAGCGCATTGAGCATTCCACATGAGGATGCCATTTTGTATCCAATTTCTTTCAAATCAATCAAATACAACTTGTTTCTTATATGTACTCATTTATTGACTCATTGGATGCATCTTATCTTTGAATATTGCAAAAAAAATGCGTTTTTAGTGAAGTTTAAGCAATTTTTTAAGTTGCCGAGTTTTTTGCCGAGTTTTTTCCGAGTTTTTGCCGAGTTTTTGCCGAGCCGAGTTTTTCGGGCTTGCCGAGTACTTGAAAATGCCGAGCTTTCCAACTATAATGCATAACAACCAAACACTTGATATTTTCAACCACAAAACAAGAGAGATAGCTCACAAATAAATACTCAGACCTGCTCACAGTCATTCAAAGGGTGTCCGTACATTCCAAACTCCTCACGAACCAAGCCTTTGCAAGAGCCATCCATTCAAAACTGTTCTCATTCATTAAACCACTATGTAACCATGCAATGATGCCCAAAAAAGGCAACGTATAGACCTGCAACTTCTGATTTCAACTCAGATTTGGAAAAACCCAATCCCAAAGTAATGGTCCTGCTCCCTAGGAGGGCGATTGGCTCTAAAATTCAGATTTTTGCCAAATACTGCAAGTGAATAGTCATTTTGGCCCAGCCATGGAGTTTCCAAATAAGCAATACCCAGAAGAAGTCTCTCACACACCACGGAGATATGACCTGTTTGGCACCTTCCAGCTACTCAGAAAATGCAAATTTCAGACCTCAGAAGTTTGTATCAGACCTCAGAAAATGAGTGGAATCAGCTACAAACTCACACCAAAATGTAATAATCCACACACCAAACCCAAACATCAAAATACTGAATATATCCTCATGTTTCACCATCCAAAATGCTCAACCAACAAGCCAAAACACTAAAAGTCTTCAATCCAAGCACCAACCAGCTAGGGTGGATCTTTCACCACCGAAACCAGCAATTGAAGGAGAGGTTTTTCGTCCTCAGCCAGCAATGTATGAATTCTCGAAACAATCCAGCAAAGTATCTTTATGTTGTCAAAAGCTTGCATACCCAAATGAGAGCTCCAAAAGGATTAAATAGAGAAAGAGGGAGAAATTAGGGCAACAGAATTCAAATTCTCCTTTTCCCTCCAAAAGCCACGCCCCTTTCTAGCTCTCCAAAGTTTAACTTTAAACTTAAGGTGTGATCTTTTTATTCCTTGACTTGTCCTCTCTTAGTGGTGATGTCATGTGTGATATTCCCCAAGGTGTGACCTTTCATGTATTGAGCAAAGCCTCTTTGTTATTTTTGTATATCACCTCTTGTGTTGGTGTTGCTATAACACCCGTTGACTTCTTGGCCTTTTCCTATCGTCATTTATGCATCCCTTGAGGTGAGTTTTGTTTGTCCCCTGAGACGTTTAACCTTGTGCACCCCCCAAGGTGAGTTTTGTTCGTCACCAAGACGTTAAACCTTATGCACCCCCTGAGGTGAGTTTTGTTCATCCCCTAAGACATTAAACCTTGTGCACCCCATGAGGTGTGTTTCATTCGTCCTCCGAGGCATTAAACTTTATACACCCCCTAAGGTGAGTTTTTGCAACACAGTTCATGGATTCAACATAATGGAGCTTGTTGGGTCATGAACTTGAGCACCCCTTTTTAACATGGCCACCTAGCATAACACAACTTGCTTGCCAATGCAGCCATGCGTTTCGTGAGTGACATGGCATAACACAACTTGCTAATCCTCACAAGAGCTAACATTTACTCAATAAATGGCATTTGGTATTTGAGACAATTTAAGACTGAGGTCTATTTGCCTCACCAACTCAAAGCTTTTAGTATTAACCTTGTGTTTTTGTGTGTTTCCTTCGTGTTCACATCATGTCCACATCATGATTGTTTTCATTCCGTCGTCATCTTTATGTTCCATCATGTCATATGTTTTCATTGTACATGCTTTGTGTTTTCTGACATGTATATTTGTGTATGTTGTCTTGCTACATTCCATACATGTGTGTTCCTTTTGTGCTTTTGTTGGTTTGCCATGGGATCTTGGATCCTAGGGGCTTGATCACCTCCCTAGATCCTTAGCCATCCTATATTTTCAACATTTGGACAATCGAACCCCTCTTGACATAAATTTTCTACTTTAGTGTGAGTCTGAGCGTAAGTTCATACTCTCACTAAAGTGGGGGCTAAATGTAACATCATAAATTGTCGACCTTGACAAGTTCACACTATGTTTTGCTCCCCCTAAATTATGGACCTAATTGGGTCCCTAATTTCCTTAATTATGCATTCTATAGTCCATTTGTACCACTTTCTTGTTGGCCCCATAGTTGTCGTTGCACCAAAAGATCGACCAATTAATGCCCAATACAATTGCCAAAGTTAACGGATCCACAGGAGGCGATTAGTCCATGTCACAAATCCCGAGGGGAGCACTGACCATCTGCCAACAATCTCCCCCTCAACGTTACCCAAGGGGATTCGAACCCAAAACCTTTGGCTCTGATACCAATTGTTGGCCCCACAATTGTCGTTGCACCAAAAGATCGACCTATTAATGCCCAATACAACTACCAAAGTTAACGGATCCACAAGAGGTGATTAGTCCATGTCACGAATCCCGAGGGGAGCGCTAACCATTTGCCAACATTTTCGAGAAATTCCAAGCATTGAACAAATGCATCCAATTAATATTTTGCCCCCAACACTTAATGTCTTGGAGAATAGGGTCACGACCCATTCGCCTTCCCCCTATTTTGTCGAGGACCAATTTTGGACATGTCAAAGTGGCCATCTCAACATTCAAAATTCAAATTTCAAATGTCAGCTATCGGAATCTAATTATCAATAAATTGGATAAATGCCTATAAATACCTAGTCTTTTCACCATTTGAGATCTAACAACAAGCATTAAGGAAAATTTATGAGCAAGCATTATTGTCAAGAGCAACATTTCAGTGATTTATGGCAACAATTCAAGATCCAACCATCATGTTGAACTGTATGTGAGTTCATGTTGATTTATTATCATTGGTTTGTGAAGGCTAACCCCTTTTTGTAGGTTTCCAAAACAGTTCAAGCAATCAAACGAGCAAGATCCAAGACCTTGAGGTGATGTGCATGACTTCAGCCCTTCATGGAAGCCATTGAAGGGTGGTGAATTGCAGCACTTTGTGATTTCATCATTCCTTCCTATTCATTATCATTGACATTGCCAATGTAGAAGTGGAACACTTACATTTTCACTCTCTTTGAATGTGCAAGTTTTAGGTTTGAAGAGGATCGAGGGAAGCTTGAAGACAAATTGTTCTTTGTTGCATTTGATGCCTTACATCTTGTCAACAAAGAAAAACTCAACTACAGAATCATTTGACGGTGTTCCAACAATTTTGCAACCGAAAATCAAAAGCTCGGGTCTGTCATCAGAGGACCCCAAAAACAAAGCAGAAGTGTCATACAAAGACCCATTCGCCCAAAGGCGGCCCAATCCTGCTACAGCACTCAGATCCAACTTTTGGTGACAAGTACACAATCCTTTGCACTTTCCAGATTTGTCTGCAAGTTATTGTTCCAATCTGTGCATTGCCGAGATCTTGCATTTTTCATATTAGGTCATATAGTTTAATTAGGTTAATCATAGCAAATCAATTCCAAATCATCATAATCCTTAATAGGATGGAGGTTCAGGTCTAATTGGCTCACCTTCATGGTTGAAAGTCAATCTATTCACCTTGTTAATCTCCATCTTAATGAAACATAAGAAAAATCCACACCGAACAACTCCCACAAACCAATTTCAACCCTAGGTTTACATGGTAGCCCTAGGGTCTCTTATTTTCTATGTTTCACATATATAATATATTTTATTAATTATATAAATTATATATAATATTATTATTAGCAATAAATTATTATAATAATATATGGATAGATAATCTATATAATCATTAATTAAATAAATTTAATATTAATTTTAAAGGGTAACTAGCCTTTTATATTTAAATTGTTTTAATAGTCATGAGTTTTGTTGGCCATGCACTACATATTTAAAATTTTGGTATGTCAACAACAAAGGGGTTTTTCTATCACCACAACTATGAACAATATTTTGTCCCATGCTCGTCCTAAGGTCAAATGGAATGAGTATGAGTGGTAAATGAACAAGGACACATGACAGAGCCATGAGTTCAAATCACCAAAAGACGTGTTAAGTGCTAAAATTGGAAAAATACTGCATCCAACTCTGTTCCTAGTGCAGCATACCCAAATGGGCAAAGCCAAGTACAAATCCTAGGTGACTTTGATGTACAATATCCATGATCATCCAATCTAAACTAAACATCACCTTGCAAGGACATTCATCAATAAAGAGACAAAACTAATATACAAATAGAAGATGCAATACTAGATGCAAATAGAAAATTTATAGCATCATTAATGAAACAATCTAGTCGTTTACCTTCTATCTGACAAATACACAATCAGATTAGGGTGAAAAGCAATCTTCCTTATAAAATATAATGCCCGGAGGACACAATCAAAACATTTTATTTATGAGAAATGAGAAAATAAAATAAATATATGATTAAATATAATTAAATTTATAGCCATCATGAATAAAACGGTCTAGTCGTTTACCTTCTATCTGACAAATACACAATCAGATCAGGGTGAAAAGCCATCTTCCTTGTTAAATATAAGGCCCAAAGGACACAACCAAAATGTTTTATTTATGAGAAAAGACAAAATAAAATAAATATTTGATTAAATATAAATAAAACAGGATCATAGTAAATTAGTCAAGGCATCTAGAACAATTACTCTATATATAAAGACTTTAAATGGCCATTTTCTGAATCAATGCAGATTCATGAAACCATCATGAATCATGAATTTTCTTCTCAATAGAAAGTAATCCAAAAACCACCAATAGTTTTCTAACTTAAGACATTTTTATATTTGATAAGGAAAATTACTTACATCACTCATTCTCATTCCATAATGATTAGCTCGTTGCTCCAGGAAAGGCCAATCAAAAAAATCACCATTGTATGTCACATAAATCCCAGGCTTCACTTCATGCATATGATCAAACCACCGCTTAATAAGCTCTCTCTGCATATATATATCAAATTTCAAGGTGATCAATATGAATTTCAGAATCACAAGCTTTATGATAAAAAAGAAAATAGCCTAAACTACCTCATTTGGTACATTGGTCACTTTGAATATCCCTTCAAATTCTGGCTTTGGTGTGTACTCCAAGTCTTCAATGTCCTCCCCAACGCACTACAAAAAAAAGGGGCAAGATTTAGAAAGCCAAAGAGTGGGACTATATTCAATCAATGCACCATCATTCTACAGATAACAAAACACATATTTCAAATACATGAAAGTACAAATCCATTTGAATGTTATCCACCATAGAAGGATTTACAACATTGTGCCAACTAGTTCATCTCTCATGGACTCAGCTACAGCCCATATGTTAGGAGGAGACAATTTAACTTATCAAATCATTGGTCATCAATGATCATAATCCCAGACTACAATTAGCTTAATTATGGAATGTCATGCTACAATAGCGAGTAGGCATAATGCAAAACACTGACAATATGCAACACAACAACACAGTCAACAACCTCAATTAGTTCTGGAATTTCCTACAAAGGTTTTGAACCAGCTAAAAACATGAGGCATAATGCAAACAACTGACAATAAAAGATATGCCACAACGTAGACAGCATCCTCAATTAGTTCCAGAACTTTCTACAAAGCCCTCGAATCAGCTTGAACTCATTATCAAAATAAGACTTGCAACTAGCAGCACAAAACATAATAATAGTGAAAAATCTTAGCGGTTACAGCAATATTGCACCTGATTGGAAGATGTAGAGAGACAATGAGAGTCTTATTGTACTCGAGCAAATGCATTATTGACAGAGAACTATTTAGATAAATTTTCACATTTTTGAGAATAATTCCTGATTAACAGCCAAAAGTCAAATACATCTACAGCATGCTCAAACTCCCAAAAGGAATACCAACTCAATCAATCAACTTCCTAGATTTGCAGCATCTTCTATTAAGAAAAAGTTTTCATCTGGCCCTGAATGTTTTCCCAATGAAACATCACATTAAGAAGGAAAAAAAATAGTTGAACCTCAAAAGCATAATGCACAAGTGCTCTGAGATGACCATGTAGCTTGTCATTATTTCTAAAGGTCCAAATAAAACCAATCCTCTACATTTTCAATCTGATGATTGCATAAGTCATGCCCTTGTAAGAGATATGCCTCCTTTTGGTCCTACAGTGCTAGTACTTTCAAATCTATGACATATCACTTCAAAGATACCCCTCTTCAATAATCAATACTGTTATCAGGGCTTCAGTTTCTATAGGCGTAAGGTTTAGGGCCTTAGTTTGGGGTGTTCTCAATAAAAACTAGTTTAAAGAGGGCCTAAATTCCAATGCTTCAACATCTGATTCAGTTTTGTGACACAATGCCTTTTGCCTTTAACGTATTTAGAGGCTTGTTTTCTGTAACGCAAACTCAAATCCTTGTGTTATTCAGATTCAAGCTGTGAAAGATACCCCTTCTTAGCACTTTATTCTTCAGAGGGTTGTTCTTTTGGCCCCACTAGATATTGGCACTGATGGCATTTCTAGAATCCTACTCCTTCAATCTACCACAGCATTGAAAGATAAACTTCTTCTATTCAAGTATGCCTTAGATGCACCTACTAGTGTTTGACCCTCGAATGTCATCAATAGGATTGTCAAAGAGGATTTTTTTGTCAATGCATTCAAGTCACTGCTCGACCCCAAGTTGGTTTTCTATGGTAAACATTTCTTGTACATTGTAGATGGCATCATAATTCAGCTTAACTTTCTCCAACAACATTGATCACTTTTTCATGAAGATTCCCCTTGGCCAATAGAGGGTATGCTTCCACAAGTTATATATTGAAACAAACCACCACATCTTGTGGGGTAATAGCATCTGCCACTCTACCTTCTCTTAGAGGTCGACACTGAGGAAGACATAATTTTTAGTTGTCCTATATGCTTTGAGAGGGAGAGAAAGAGAGAAATGAACAGTTTTTTATCCTCCTTTTCAATACCATGTCTGGCCCTTTTTCTCCAAAAGGTTTTTCTCGCACATAAATCCTTACATCAGGTCCCAAGAATCACCAAGCTAATCAATTGTTCCAACTCGGTACGAGCATTGGAATCATTAAGCACCTCTTAGAATTGGTCAACTCATGCTAAGAGGACAAAATTAGTAATATAACATGCCTCTTTGTATATTATTATTAACATATCCCACACAGTATCCCAACCCAAGCAAAGCAATTAGCATTAAGAAACCTCACCTTCTCTTCAAGGAATACGAAGCTTTCTTCTAGGATTGCACATCCAAACCCTATCATTTTTTGGCATTCTCCTATGAGAAATATAAAATCCTAGTTGGACCATTTTGTGACGGTAGCCAACATTGTTAATGATTCTTCTAGTCCAAGCCTTATTGTGGACGTGTGATAGAGTTTGACTCATTTCTTGGTCTCTCGTTTGATCCTCATTAACTCAAAGTTCCTTCCTGTGATCCTTATCTTGCATGGCTATTTATATGTGTACCATATCCTATGGCTCGAGGATTAATCACATTCACTTCATCCCTCTTGCTTTGTTCACATTTCTTGAGTATTCTATTTTTAGTTAGTATTCATATCCTAAAGTATTTTAGTATTTTACCTTAGAACTTTAGCTAATTGTACTTTGAGTCCCTTTTACTTAATTTGGTTATTCTTGGATATGAATATAATTTCATTTTTTCTTTCCTTCTTTCAATTTTATACCTTCATTTTCAAGTCAACAGTTATCTCCCAAGTAGTTTTCCTCAACAAATGTTGTATTACTTTATTTTCTTTTTTCCCAAGACTCCAACTACCCATTTTTCCATTCATAAAAAAACACAAACTATTATTTCATCTATTAAGCATTACCACTCTCTAACCAGCCAAAGCTACAATAAAATAAAATGTTAAAACATATATTGACAATTACATCTAAACAACAGTACTTGTTTGTTTTCAATTTTATACCTTCATTTTCAATTCAATGGTTATCTCCCAAATAGTTTTCCCCAAATAAACATTTTATAATTTTCTTTTTTTTCCCAAGACAATAAAATACAAACTAAGCATTTCCATTTTGTAACCAGCTGGAGCTGCAATAAAATAGAATGCTAAAACATATATTGACAATTACATCTAAACAATGACATTTGTTTGTACCTCACGATTGATAATAAGATAGCCTTCACCATCCACCATGTATGAAATCATCATTACCATATCATACTCAGCATCAGGGAATTTCAAAGGAAGCTTGGTTGTCTCTATATCAAAAGCACACACATGGACCTCAGCACGCTGAAGAAGATCAGCCCTCCTTTCTAGGGTAACTTTGGCAGAGTCTACTTTGACAGTATACCACTGTCCACACCTGACATCTGTGTGATTTCAAAACAAATGAGTATTACAAGGTTGGAGTTTCTTAAAACTATTTTTTAGCGCTTTGCCACAAATACCAAAAAACAAAAGTAAGATTGCTACAGATTCTTGCCATTCTTACCCCAAAGAGTCACAATATTATAATAATACACTGCCACACATGATTGTATGTAAAGTTCAAACTCTATTTAGTTAAGATATATGTCTCTGGATTCTTATTAAACCAGCATCAAATAAGGACTGTATGACCAACTAACAAACACTGCAATCTACCAAAGGACATATGCGAAACAAAGCATAGATATATTCAAGTACATCATCCCAAGCTTGTAATTTATTTTCATGTCTAAGGAATGTGAAAACAATAACCAAAACTGCACATTCATAATCTGTATCATCCACTTCATGCAATATGCTCTATTATCAGTAAACATTAACCTGACAGAATCCTCACCATTATCAATAGCAAAGCGAACATGGTAGGGAACATCATACTCCCGCATGTCAATAATGCAATCCAAAAAATCTTGTATCTTTTGTTTATTATCACTGTATGAAGCACCAGAAAATCAAACTTCACACTTTAGTTGAGTGATATACATACATTATTAGTTTGATCAACTTTTAAATGTCTACTTTGTTAATCTCATGGTGTAAAAAGCAAATTGTAATTATATTTAGAAGTCAATGAAAAATTGCTACACATTCCAACAAACAACTATTTATGTCAATGAGAATTCTGCTTTGTAATACAAGTGCACAGCAAAAATACAGAAAACAATAAGTTTATCCAAAAGAACATTTCCATAGAGAATATGAAAACTGTAAATAAGCTAATTCAAAAAATAAAATTAGTCTTCGATTACATCTGAAGTTAAACACTAATAGTACCTCTTGCCAGTAACAAAGGATTCATAAGCATTTGTTGCTTCAAGCTTAGCTCGGTTCCTTTCAACAACAGGCAGGAGATCACTTTTAACATGCATAAGTTCCTGAACAGTGTCGAAACTGACTTTGAGATATGTCTTATACAAGCCTGACAGATGATTTTTCTGCAATAACGAGATACCAACCTATAAATGTATTTCTTTGGCAACATCATAAGTTTGAAACACGTGAACTACCACCATTCTTGGAAGCAAACAACAATAACAAACAGAAACTTAATCTAGTTATGCCATGTTGATTCAGTAATTTCCAGAATTAAAAGGCCAGCTGAACAAGGTATTCAGCCAGATTCTAGCATATAAGGTGTGTTTATTGCTAGAAGCATATCGAAATCCAATAGTATGGTGTGCCCCATACATGAGCACGTTTAACCAGATGCACTCTAACACCATTCACTGATAATTTAGGATGAAGTTCTTTATGCAATTCTAACAGCAATGCTATTTATGTAAGCATGTTATTCATCATTATTATTGAATAAAAAAAACCAAGTAACCAAGAGTTATGATTGGGATTCATAACAAATTCCCTACAACATTGGTGCAAAGTACCTAATCGTGTATAATTCACACTAAACACAATAATTGAAGTTAATTTTGGACATGATAAATGATCATAACTAACTAAGCACCGAGGAAATTTTATTTATGCCCACAATTACATCAAACATAAAATTTGTTCAATTGTTTGCCAATAGCAATGAATGTACAAAAACTTATCCCTACATTAAAAAAAAATGCTTCTAGAATGATCACATGTAAACCATAGAATGGCCTGTGTAAAAGAATATGAGATTCAAAAGTGTCTAGTGTGCTACAATCATCTATAGCACACCTTCTGAGTGTGGGAAATATTAATAAATCCACAATCAAAGAAACTGAACATATAGACCATGTCTACCCACCAAATCCAAGTCTTCTTTGTCCACAACTTCTATATCAGAAATGTGACCCTCATATCGACGGCGCAAGTATGCCTCCACATCCAACTCCGTTTTTTCCTGCATGTTAATAAATGCAATGGTATAGTTTAAAATAAGCAAAATAGAAGAGGAAAAGATGCCATATATCAGGATTTGATCATATCATCATTCTCAATAGATTAACATGTTTGTGCCCATAAAGAGGTGAAAACATAGAAGAAACTGAAAGCTTTATAAGTAATCCTCCAGAACAAAAAATTCAATTTCCATGCAACAAGCATAGAAGAAAAAAAAAAATTAGCAGTAATTACATCATGCATGATTTATTATGGAATTAATATTTATTGGTTTTGTAAACTAGGCACATGATCACTGCTATATCAAGCAAATAAAGTAAACACTGTCAGATTATGTGTGCATTTTTAACCTTTGTGGCAACATAGAAGTATGGAGCAAACTTAAACTTGGATTTGAATGTAGATCCATCCTGCCATACAAAAAGCAACAAACATATCAGGGAGGGAGTCCAATCAATGCAACAAATTTACAGAGATGTTCTCAGTAAAGCCACTCAGTAAATTGTGGCAGAATAAAACTAGCTATCAACTCACCTGACATACAAAATATAGATCAACACAGCTGAATGTTTTGTTGTCGTCTTCATCCTCAAATGATGACTGCAGAAGATATTAATCAAAATGATAACATTTCAGTAAAGATGGGCCACTCTGAGAGAATCAATAAAAAAACAAAGCAAATCAAGCGATTGTGGCGTAATGTTAATTAAGTATATTCATAAATAAATTGATTCAAGTTCAAGTCCCTTTTGGTATCATGTGCTCTAGCATGCCTTGGGGGCTGTGTCCTCATTTGCATCCCAATGGTTGTGAGATCCATCAAAAAGCCCAATTTCCCAAACAGAAAACATCAAAGCAAATACAAAATTTTCTATCTCCAAGAAGACCTATTCAAAACAAAATCCGAACTACATATGTGCAATCATAATATATATGGACTATGAGTGGATCTTTGGCCTCGACTCAAAGATCAAACTATATGGTGCTGATAAAAGAATGTATTGTATAGTTTACAGAGTCTATATTAAGAAAAAAAAAAAAAAAAGAAACTAGGGGCTAAGTTTAATCTTTACATTTTAGCATAGGGAGAGAAAGAGCACTTTAATAACAAATTCTTATCTTGACTCGAAGGGAGAGCACAAACTCAAATTACTTGTTTGTCTCCTCTTGAAAACATTGTTAAGGGAGGAAGTTTTGTGGAAAATGATCTCAAATAAGTACAATTTTGTATCACACAAAACCAAAGCATAACGATATCTGCAAAATGCTGATATGTGATTTTTCTAATATATCAAACATTCTATCAGCTTACCAAAAAAAACTCATGGGACTTTTTGACTACCCAATGCCTGTTAGTTAATTGCAATGTACCAAAGAAAGGATGCTAATTACAGATGTGACGTCATTAAATAGTGACTTATAAGTAAACAAAAGTATGCTAATTATATGTTTCCAATGAACTCTTTTCCATCTCACTGTTTTCCTTTCTTGTCCCAGTAAATTTGGTATTTGGTTTCTCAAGCATTGACTTCGTCTGGGCAATATCCGGCACCTGATATGCAAGAAATTGGATGTAAAAGTGCCTCAAAGGCTGGATTGTTTCAGATGATAATGAAGATAAAATTGAACCTGCAAAAACAGAACTTTGTTGACATTGATGACTACTCACATTGAGCAGACCTAATACTATACTGCAAAAATTTAATTTTTGTTTTTTGGTTAAAAGCTGGGTTTGATTTTGATAATTTGGCAGCAGACTCGGGGTGAAAAAATTTGAACTTCCTTTGTCCTTTTTGGCATACCATTCTGGTCTCCAAACTCTTGTTATGAGGACAGATAGTGGAAATTGTTTTTCACATTAAGTCCTCTGATGGTTTTACTGGCCCTTTCACTTGACCCTGCATTTGTAAAGGCCAAATTTTCTATTCAATTTATCATTATCATATGGTTCAGTTTGTTGTTGGCATCCTTCACAGTCACACCATAATCTTGGCTTTAAAATGATATCTGATAGGCACAAGAATTTGAATCTCTGCAACATTGTAAGGGTCCCTCCTGCATAGTATAATCTTTTTAGAGCATTGAGAAATCAAGGTCTTGCAGTGGTATGTTGGCAACAAGGATTATGCATTTGAGATAAATGGTACTCTTAACTTCACTAACATTTCACTCAATAACAGTATTTGTGGGCTGTGCCTACACCTACCATCCCTTTAAGATGTCTCATGTTTAAAGGAAACAGCAACAAAGCTTATAGAAATTAGATGATAGTGATAACATGCTCGACTTGCTGGCTAGATTCTTCTTTCTTGAATAATATAATTCATTGCCAACACAATCTATTGCAATCAACCATTACTTCTTTTTTGTTAAGGGTTAATGCAGCACATCCAATTTGATTAAGCCAAAGACTCAAAACTATAAAATGTAGTCTATATTCTGCAAAGTTTCGAAATGGGGGGACACAGGGACAAGTTTCAAGGACAGGAAGGGCTATGGACCCAAATTTGGGGATAGGGGCATAGTGAAACAAATATATAATGTAGTACTTGAAAAATTGGTTATAAAAAAATGTATAAGAAATAGCAATTGAAATTGTAAAATGCTAAATTCAATATATTGAAAATATCAAATAGCTATAAATTATATTCAAAATTCCAATATGATTACAATGAAATCCAATGAGCCAATACCTCAATAATGTAAGACTCTAATCATCATCCCCAAACATTGTGGCAAACTCCTCATTGCTGGAGCAGTTGGACCCATCTAGCTGAAGCTCCTCTAAATGGACGCCAACCAATCATATTTGTGCCTAATCCTTGTCAACTTGTGTTGACTCCTTTGGATCTACATCCCATCGTGTTGATGGATTCTCCTTGCATATTAGCATGTTGCAGTCCATCAAATGCAAGACATTGTGTACAGTTACAAACTTCTCTGCTCTCCTAGAGGTAAGTTTGTTCCTTTTGATAGAGTGGATGAAATTGTGTGCAAACCAATTCCTCTCAACGATAAAAGAACTAGAAACTTGGGAGAAGAGGCAAATGGCTAGTGTGGTTGTCAACGAATGAGGCCTGTGCATAGCCGACCATAGTGTTGAATCCTCATGTGCAATATTCTCACTATTTAACTTTGCATCTTCTATATATATCCTCTAAGTGTGGCAAATTTGGTCTAGTCATGACAAATGGTGGCAACATTCTCAATATTGTACATCTTCAAAATTACCTTAATGAAGCCACTCTTCACCCCAACATCTGCTATAGAGACAATTCTGCCAATGCTTTGTACATATCACTTTGGGTTCAATGCATAAGCATCCATGTGCAAGTGAGTGTTGAGCTTCTCCCACCTTCATTGAATGATAGGTTAAATGTATTCATTGTAGAACTATAAGGCGGGGCCCTTCAAAATAAGCAATTGTCATTTGGACAAATTTGTCAAAGCACTCATACAACTTCCCAAGCTTTGGAGCATTTGAGTTCCCATATATGATCACTATGAAAATTGGAGGTAGGATGGAGACAATATATTTAGAATGGACCCAAATACTACTGATCTACACCACTTACTTCACCCTCTTCCCTTACTCAAACTTGGCTTGCCAATTCCACCCCTCTATCATGACCATTAGTTGCAATGGCTCTTGCAAATCAACCATTCTCTCTAAGAAAATGAATAACAAGGCATAACTGGTCTCAACAAGTTTGAGAAATTCCTTATAAGAGAAAACCCAAAATATTGCATGCAATGTGTGGTAAATGCAAATAAACATTTGCACATCTCTCAAATCAAATATTATCTATTTGATCCAACTTATTTTCTCCATGTCCTTAAGTGCATTGTTCATGGCATGTACACAACAAGGAGTCTTATGCATATGTTTGCATGCTACTTCAACCAACTCCATTGCTGCCTTGCACATATAAGTTGTATCTATCACAGCCTACACCACATTCTAAAGACCATCCTCCTCAATAGCATTTCTAAGGATGTGAAACTAAAACTCTACATCCTTGTGTTGCCCTAAACAATCAATAGCCTTAATTATTCATGTACAAAGGGCCCTAAACAATCATTCTTGTGGTACATTTTCACAATCAAGCTAGTTTATTCATCAAACCCTAAGATGTGGGCTTTGATTCAATGGAGGAGCTCCCTTCTAAGTCCCTAGTCTAGATCCGCCTCATATTACTTCCAATGGAATTTTGGGGACTTGATATTCTATAATCTATAGTTGTTTTCCTTGGGAAACTCTTGGGCTCTTGTCACACACGCTTGAAAGAAAGGTACCAACCTATGCACGTATTTGTGTTGAAATTGATTTGAATAACACGTTGTCTGATTCTTTAGAGAATAGACTAGGGAACATGCAATGGATCCAACAAATAGATTATGAGGCTCTTCCTTTTAGATATCATATTTGCCATGCATATGGGCATTTACAAAAAAATTGTCCAATGAAGGTCCCAAAGGCCCTTAGTTTATCCAAAGAATTTTGCAGCTAAATTCAATGCAAAAGGGAAATCCCTAGCCCGTGCAAAAGAGCCAACTTCAAATGGGTTTATTCCTAAGAAATCTCCATATAAAGGAAGGAGTGTTAACCAACAAAAACAAAAACAAAAAAAATCCTCCCAATAGCTAACCTTAATAACAAGCTTGATGTCCTCAAAAATTTGAAGAACCTAATTCCACTATGTTTGAAAAGCTCATTGTTGGCTAGGACTTGGATATTCTTGATTATGGTACCTTGTGAAACTCAACAAAAGCTAATGCCTCAACTAGCATACAAGTGCTACCCAATGAAGGGGTTCTTCCATTTCCTAATCAAATTGAGGGGTCTATTGGACATCAAAAAGCGAATAATGTTGATATTGGATTAGTTGCATCATCTCCTCTTTTGAAAGCCGCTCCAAGTGAAGATTGTGTTGTGCCAAAATCTCCTCAAGCCCTAGGTTCAAAGGATGATTTTAAAAACAAATATCCACCTTTGTTAGGACCCCAATAAAAAAAAATCTCAAAAGGGTTAATCAAACAAGCTCTCCAAAGCAATGAGAAAAAGAGATCAGAAGAAGGTGAAGATGATAGGGGAATCACTTGTGAAATCTAGTGTCATTTGGACATTAGATACTCACTTCTCTATTTCCCAAAATGATAGCGATTTTATGGAATTCTAGGAGTCAAGGTAGCACCCCTCATCAAAAGATTGTTCAAGATCTCATCTAGGAATACAAGCCCGATATCATCTTTCTTAAGGAAACTAAACTTTTTGTGGAGGAAATGACCACTCTATTATCTAAGATTTGGTAATGTAGCTAATGTCAATGAATTCGAGCTCTAGGTTCTACTAGAGGACTAACTTGCTTATGGGATCCTCATCGACTCACTCCCTCTTGGTGGATACAAGCAAGCATTCCTTATCTTTGGTGGGTTCCAACTTTGATTCAAGTAGCTCCATTTTCCTCACTATTGTGTATGCACCTATTGACTTTCAAGGTTAGGCTCTTCTTCCATCCCACATTAGATTTGTACACTCTATGGTCCCTTCTAGGATTTTGGCAAGAAATTTTAATATTATTCTCGACCTTGAAGAGAAACTTTGAGGATCTAGTCAACTAGACTCCTCTTCTACTATGTTCAAAGGTAATTTGTCTTTCTTTAACCTCATGGATGTTAAACCAAGTGATGCAATTTTTACTTGTAATAATAGAAGATGTGAACATGCTTCCATCTCTAAACTTGACATTTTTTTAGTCTCTAGCTATTGAATTGGTGAAACTAGGTCTCTTCTTTTGACATTTTACAATGGAAGGGATCAAATTGTTGGCTTATCAAATTTTCATCTTTATTTTCCATTTCAATAAAGCTTCTTTCAAGTTTCAATTAATATGGCCCAAAGATCCAACTATTCATGAGTACATGATTGCTTGGTGGTTGGAAGGGAAACACTCAACTGATATGGTTGTGCATTCTTTCTTCAAGCTTAAGAAGTGGAACTAATGTTCTTTTGGGATTATTTTTTGAGAAAGGGCACAAATGCAAGAAAAATTGGATTGCATCACTTTCAAAATTAAGGAATGTGGAATGACCTAGGAGCATCTACTTGAGGAGTCCTTGTGGTCCAAGGCGCTTAATGAATGGGAGCTCTGAGAGGAGATTTTCTAAAAGCAAAAATCGACAATTCACTAGTTCCAAGAGGGAGATAAGAACACGACTTTCTTCCATAATTCAATCAAGGAAAGGAGAAGTGGCAATGTTCGATTGCCTCTTTCTAGAGGCTAATTCTTTTATCAAGGGGCATCCTTGGATGTCGCATCCACTTACCACTTACACATACTTATGAGTCCAATTCTCTAGTCCCTCCTTCAACATGAAGCTTGCCTCACATTCACATCTTTGTAAGGGATATGTCTCTCTCGCTCTCTTGGAACATCAATGTCCCCTAGTGGAGCAAAACCTAGAAAAAATTCAACTAACCTAAGTGCAATTATCTAGTGATTACGTCAAAATAAATGCCTCACCTTGGATAATATCAAAAAGAGAGGATTTCAAGGCCCTTCAAAATGTGTGAGTGTGGCAATAATGAAGAAAGTGTTGCTTACCTCTTCTTTTAGTGTTCCTTCTCCTTGGGTATTTGGGGGCAATAGTTGCAACGATGGAATGGGCCTATTACTCATGCTACCTCTTTATCTAAATTACGAGCAAGGTTGAGCTGACCTCTTGCTTTAGTTGCTTTCATTTTGGTTGCCTAGAACCTTGGTCCCATTTTATCCTATGGTGATTCTAGTTAGAACAAAACAATCAGATTTTTCAAGGGCATCAAAGTATCATTGTGCAAATTTTGCAAAAGATCATGGATTCAATCAAAGAAACTGTTGCAGCCAACTATTAATTTGATGAGACCCTTTCTCTTTCTAACTCTCATCTTTCAAGACGCATGGGGCTATTTTCCTTAGCTATTACCCAAGCTCAATCTTGCTCTAGTGTAAAGGCATGGATTCAATCAAAGAAGCTATTGCAGCCAACTATTGTTTTGATGAGACCCTTTCTCTTTCTAACTCTCATCTTCCAAGATGCGTAGAGCTATTTTCCTTAGCTACTGCCCGAACTCAATCTTGCTCTAGTGTAAAGGCTTCTAGGAAGGTGAATAGGACCAATAAGTGGTCTTCTCCCCCATTAGGTTTCTTCAAAACAAATACCAATTGCTCTTCTTGAGGCAAACTAGGTGGTGTTGGGATTGGAGGGTTCGGTCATGCTAGTGATGGGATGGCTCTTTTCTTTTTTTCCTCTACCATGGGGATCAACACCAAAAATTTGATAGAATCTCAAACCATTCTTAAATTGGAATAATTAATTTCTACGAGTTAAGGAATTCCTTTCTTGAAAAAGTCTTGAAAAGAGCAAGGTGTGGTGGTTGCAAATGAACATTTGTATGTTGGACCACAATTGTTGTTGCACCAAAAGGTCGACCTTGTTAATGCATGATACCATAGAAGCATAAATCTGCAAAAAATCGTAAAAATCACGATTTTTAAAAAATCTACAAGGTTCTCGATTTTTTCCTCCAAAAAATCGGTTCCATTGACCCTGCAAAAAAATAGTTGAAAATCACGTTTAAATCTTGATTTAAATGTCAAAAAAATCGTTTAAAAAACACGAAAAATCCGGAACCCGAAAACGCATGAAAAAACCCAAAAAGCACGTGTTTTTTTGTTATTAATATGTTCGCACTAGTCGTTATTTTCAAAAATTTCATGAAAATGTTCAAAAAAAAAGTAGGTTTTGTCTATTTTTTACATTTTTTTAACATTTTTTTTTCAAATCCGATTTTTTCATGATTTTTTGGTTTGCCGATTTTTTCCCCAAATGATTTATGCTGCTATGCCTGATACAACCGCCATAGACAATGAATCCACAAGAGGCGGTTAAGTTGTGTTGCGAACCCCGAGCATCATGTTGCACAACACATGGAGACCAAGGGCATACACCTTGCAACAATCTCCCCCAACGCAAGCAAGGGATTCAAACCTGTGAACCAAGCTCTAATACCAATTGTTGGACCACGATTGTCGTTGCACCAAAAGGTCAACCCTATTAATGCTCAATACAACCGCTAGAGACAATGAATCCACGAGAGGCGGTTAAGCCATGTTGCAAATCTTGAGCGCCGCGTTGCACAACACAAGGAGACCAAGGGCGCACACCTTGCAACAATGTATGTCTCACTTTCACCACCATTGTCTTCACCCAATTTATCTTGCCTAGGTCTTTTCAATGCATTGTTCAACACATGAACACAACATAGAGTCTTGATAACTTACACAAACAAGCCAAAATGGTGACCATCTATATAGCACTTGAGGCCCCAACCTCCTTTATGGCATCCTTCAAAATGTAAAATTGGAAGTGTGCATCCTTTCACTTCTCTAAGCAATCAATAACTCTAGAAAAATAAGAAACAACTAAACATGTGACTATGATATTAGTGAGCAGTCAATATCTAATATTGGTACACCCATTCACGATAATAGGGCAGCCCATCCTTGACCAAGTTTGTCCCAAGTTCTCTATCACCAAGCTCACTTTTGAATACTCTTTGTCAAGGAGGTTGGTGCATGGTTTATGTTCTCATGGGGGGCATAGGAAGGACCAACAACATTTGTTTATAGGAACAATGTGCCACATGACATGCAATGGCATGGTCAAAGAAAAACTTGGCAACTAAAAACTGACCACTTCCCATAATTGCATATTGAACATCCTTACAACACTAGTAGTCCTTCTCATTCCCTTGGTAGAATCCTCTCCCCTTTAAGCAATGGTATACTAGATTGTGTAGTATGTATTGGCATTCCTCTATTTCTTGCCTCACTCTTTGTGAACAACCTCGCATCAACCTTCTTAACTAGTGTTATTATTTCACATTATTTGACCTATGCCACCTATGCACAAAAGATTATTGTAAATCCTTGTGTAGTTTCCACTATAATCCTTGTTGTACAAATGATATAACTAAACTCTACTCCACCCTAATTTTTTTTCTTGTCTTTTACTACAGATTTTACAAATTGCAAAAGGATTTTTTAAATATCGAATGGATTGTTTGCATAATATTTTAGGAGATTGAAAGGGAATTCTAGTTCTTTGTTGAATCTCAACCTCTTTACTTTCATTACCCTCATTTTTGCTCATATTGTTTTTGTTATGTTTTTCAAACACGACTATAAGTGCAAACATTAAAAAAATACACGTGTTTGAAAGTTTCAAAGAAATAAAAAAAACACCACATGCATTTGAAACTTTCAACGAAATTAAAAAAAAAAATCAAAAGGATTTGTGCAAATGAACAATATATGGTAAACTTACCTCAAATGATATAGTTTCGATGCTCTCTTATCTTCTTCTCACTACCATTCTCTTTCTCTGTCTTCTCACAAAACGGCAAAATGAGGGAGTTTTGTTTTTTGATGTTAGTGTCTTTTATTTAGGTTTGGAGTTGTCATGAAGGGGTGTGGAGGTCCTTGTTGACCCTCCAAACCTCTTTTTTTCATTTTTGGGTATTTTCAAAAAAAAAATTGTAGGCTAGGCTATAGAGGACAACTAGCCATCCATGGGATGGTCAATGGGCGCCTAGGCATCCCTTATCATTTCCTAACACCCCCACATCCCAAGTGTAAGAACAAGTGGAAAATCCAAAGAGGCAAATCCTTGTGGAACATTGAAAAAAATTAACCATGGTGAACTTTCTTAGTTTTGCTTTGAACTTGAAGGCTTGATGAATGATTTGAATGATTAATTGACTAAGATTGTTAAAGTCTTGCTCTCAATGCAAATGGAAAAATGTTGAAACTTGATAGTGATTTCAATCAAGAGAAGACTATGTTATTTTTTTAGGGGAGTGAGGTGTTGGTGGAGCCCATTTACACTCTAGAGGTAGGTTTAGATGTTTAGGCTTTTAAAATATTTTAGTGTGTTGGGCATTGTGGGGGCTACCTAGCATCCCCAAGATGGTCAAGAGACATCCATGCATCCCTTGGCCATCTCAAGGACATCGGGGCATTTTGTGTAGAGGGAGATGCACCTAAAACATCCCCTACTTCTACAAGGGCAACTTGGAGATATCCCATCTACTGGTGGCAATGGGTGGGTTTGGGAATGGGGGTGCCACCAAGGGCACATTCCACCTCTAAGTACTTGAAACATCCCAATCTCGAAAACATTAATTCAAGGGGGGAGGATGAGTCCTTGTGGAAAATGAAATGACTATTCAAGGAGATACCATAAATGTTCTCCATGGTTCCTTGCGTTGTAAATTTCAATCAACAAGCATTGAGCAAGGATTTTTGCTTGCTTCACATTGCATTACTTATTTGCATGTTACTCTTGACATCCTTGTAACAAACCAATCCCATTAGAATTTAATCAACAAGGATTAGGTAAAGGACGACCATGTTGTGACTTCAATCAAATTGACTTGGTTATAATTTGATTGGATTTGATGTTTCAGTTTACTCAACTTTGTTCCAGTCAAAGATCGATAAGATTCCAAAGATTGAGTGAGGAATGTAGAAGATATGTTTTTGGTCTCAACAACCTCTTTATGTTTAGGCCAACACACAATTGCATGGGACAAATTCTCTTGCCAAGTATTCATAGGTCAGCATGTTGGTATTTTAATATTCAGACATGAGTGATTCCTCCAGCAATAAGGTGCAATACCCAGCTTACCAAGATCAGCTGTTAAGGCAATCAATCAATGTCCCCTAATTGAAAAATCTATCAGCCAAGCTAGAACCCAAGCAGCTAGCAGGCATACATTCAGCCTTAAGCTCAGCAGCTTACATTTAAAATAAAATGAATAAATATCATGTGTTTCACGTTTAGGCTCCTTTATCAAAATTTAACAAGATAATGTGCCAAAATATCCTTCTTTGTGCTATCCAGCACAACCACCTAAATTAACAATGGCATCAATGTCAAAATTTCACATGTAAACTTGCAAGTTGCAACTTCTTAGTATTATGGCATGGCACCAGAAAACAATCTGAGATAGTATTCAGCGTATTGTATGTTTAATAGTCAAGCTAACTTTTACACTTCCGCAGGGGTTATAAACTATTGATTTTTACGTTAGTCACTAGTTTGCTGTAGGATGTCAAGATATACGACCTGGAAAGCCATTTGGAGTCTGTTTCAGCTTGCATGTAGCTTCCGTTTTCTAAGCCTTTATTTTATTTACCTATAGGAAATAAAAAGTCCTCCAAACTATGATCTAATGGCTGAGAAGAGGTGTCAAATTGATTCATGTTCCGCAAGAAAATATATTCTTTGTCTACCCAGAGGCCATGAATCTAGCAGTTTGACTCAAGGACTCTTGTCGAACAAAGGGGACCAGTGCTCATAGCTCTCTTACGGTTGAGAAACAGACAAAAGAAAATTGCATATGTTAGATTAACTTAAAATGGAAGAAAAGAATCCATCTACCTGTGCTCAAAAGGGCATTGGGCATGGCAAGGATTCAAACCCTGGCGGGATAAGGGCTCTTATATGTGTGAGGGTCTTAATTTGGGAGATTGACTTGAGAAATCTTCAGAAGAAAAAGGAGAAGAGTATTTACTAGAGTAATTTTCTAAAACAAAGTGAGCATGTACGGGAGCTTACCTTACGGATGCCATTGGTACTCATCCAGCAATTCTTTTGTCTATTCTAAGCCAGCTGTACTTTTATAGGTTCATTGTTCTGTTTGTGCATATTAGTATTTTTTTTCTTCTTTCAGTACATAAAGAAGAACAAAGTGAGTTCGTCTGTTAGCTGAGATGACAAGCGGCGAGTCCTTGCATGGGTGAGTATCTTGAAAAAGGGAGTTTAAATCGAAGAACTTTTCTTTGAATAAAGGGAAACTGAGGCCTCAGAGTTCTTCATCTGTGCAATTAAAACGGAAACGTATGTTTGGCAGTGTTAAAAAAGAAGCGTATGGGAGCTTAACTTAGAGCTATGGAAAACCATGTTGGTCATACTTCAGATTTAATGAAAAATGTATCCCGTTTTCGTACTTTTCTAGTAATTCTTACTACGCTTTCATAAATCCCATTGAGTGCTCCCCTGATCTGTTCTAGTCCAGCTGTAATTTTTCTCCCCTACGACATTTTATATACTTGCGTACACTAACATAATTTATTTACTTGAAGAAGAATTAAGGTTGTCCATCCTATGGTCTAGTAGTGTGATGAACTAGGGAAGTTGACAGAAAGAATATTTCGTAAAAAGGAAAAAAAAAAAAAGATATCTCATAGTTCTCCATGGCTGCAACTTTCAAAAAAAGCATTTGCCATGATCTCAAACGGAAAATAAAAGTGCGCATTGAAGCTTAAACTTACAGATGCCATAGTAAGAAGCCATCCTAAGCGAGGTTCGCCTTCAGTGAAGAGATCGAACCCTAGCTTGGCCTCTAGCTCCTCCTCTTCACCACGTTTGATCTTATTCAGACCGGGTCTCCTGCCGGAAGCTCTGCCACCACCGCCTCCTCCTCTGCCTCGTCCTCCCCCTCCTCTGCCGCGCCCGCCTTCGGGTGCATTGGATCTGTACCCTGCGCCTCCACCAGACACATTTTTGCCTCTGCCATAAGCGCTCATGTTTTTCTCTTTTTGGTTTAGTTGAGCTTAGAGGAACTCGAACTCGGGATGTCAAGCAAGATAGATTTTCAGTGAGAGATGTGAGTTACTGGTTCAGAATGGATTGAAGTGTAGGAGAGAGTAATTTGGCGGCAAATATTACGCGCGGGAATATCAAAACTTTTTTTTAAGTTTTGTAAGAAGAAGTTTCGCGGGACTCGTTCATATGTTTCTTTTTATCAGTTTGTGTTTCTTCTATTTCCTAAGTTAAGTCCTCAAAGTGTGGATTAAAATTCAGAAGTATTTGATTTTGTGTTTTAATGTAGAATTTTAGTGTTTATATAGTTTAAAAATAAATAAGTGAACTATGTTGTTTGTTATTTAGAGTTTTGGGTTTTCAAATAATTTAAATAGTGTATATTTTTTAGGTTTTATTTTTATATATAATTAGTGTTCATATTGATATAGTGCAAAATCTAAAAAATAATTATTTTATCAAGGACTTTAATTTAGTCTTTGAGTATCAATTTGTTTTCAAAATATTTGATTGTTAGTTCAAGTTCATTATGTGAGGTCAAACATTTCAGCTTTGCAAGATGTGGCTTTATCTTAGACTATAGTTCTCTGAAGGTGGTTATTTAAAAAATTTGAGCAATTGATGTAAATAAAAATTAGGAGTTTTTTATATATATGTGATTCCATAGATTTTCCTATTCTTTCTTAGTAAGAAAAATAAAATGAGAAATTATAAAGTCTGCATTTTTTATAACTTAAAACTTTAAAAGGTGTTACGAAATCTTACACAAACATAAAAACTTCATTATTGGGGGAAATTTTCATCCACTCCCCCTAAGCTAGCTTGAGGAAATTGTATATACCTACTCCCTACCACCAACTAAAATGTTATGTATGCAATACTCTTTTTTCATATATATTGCAACACTTTTCTAATTTGATGAGATTGTCTTAAGAATAAAAACAAATGCCCAAAGCACTTTTATGAGACTACGGCCTTGTTCATTAAAAACCCAAATCTTGATGGCTATGTTAATACCTCATCTTTTTTGCTTCATATTAACCAACAAATTAATTGATGTAGGATCTTGATAATGTCTTGACTTTTTTTGTTTTGCTAGATTAATTGTTGCGTGTGGGGCAGCACCCATAAAAATAAATAAAATAGAGACAACTTCAAACCCAAGAATGGGGAGCACAAAAAGAAAAGCCTGATACATACCCACTAGTGGTGAACACAAAGTGGCATGGGGAAAAACCTACAACACCCTAAGAAAATTCAAAAGAGGGTACCCAAAGATTTTTTTAAAAAAAACTGAGACCAATCGGCCAGCAGCCACAGCACATGAAAATTCTACCCCCAAAGACATATCCTAGAGGGCCTTCTTGGCCTTTGCTTTCTGCATACTCCTAGTGAGGAGGGCTTCCATTGTCCATTGTTTTCCTTCGTCTACAGCATCTTTTCCTTCAATCCGGAGCTTCTCAGCCTTAGATTTGTGCCCCTTTCTCCCTTTGGTTGGGTAGTTTGGTTTGGTGATGGCACTCATTGCTTGATGGACACCCAACTCATCAAAGTCCAAAAAATTGGGGTAATCCTCATCCAAGTCATCCATGAAAGGATACGAACCCTCTGAGTCGTATTTTTCATTGTCCACCGTTGTTGGAATGGGAGGGATGGTTGTGGGCAGAGGGGTCGAAGCCTCATCAAGAGCACCAATGGGTGAAGAGGAGTGAAGTTCCACCTCTAGTGGAAGCCCCCAACGGGGCCTTAGAGGCATGTCTAGAGTCCTCAAGAGCAGCCATGAATATCCCGTGATTACGCCAAATGAAGTTCGCGCCTAGATTGCCCGTCTTCTTAACCCATTGCCTGAGTTGAAAATGCCTAGCAGTGGTCGACTTCGGGGAGGAGCAGCCAACAATTTTGTGCCCCAGCATGTTGCAACGAAAACACCTGAAAGGGAGGCCTTCATAATTAATAAATTGAGTCCAGGTGTCGTGAGTTGAATGGAATAAAACTGAGTGACACAAAGGTTTGGAGATGTCAATGATAGCGCAAACCCTTGCAAACTTGCGGTGGGATACACCAAGATCCAGACTGACAAAGGTTCCAAAAATGCTCAATCAATTTTTTTATGATTTCTGGCTCATGCAGGATTGGCGGGAGGTTATATAACCTAATCCAAATGGGAATCAAAGTAACCTTCGCAGTCGCAGGATTGAAGAAGGGAGTCTAATCTAACAGGAAGAGGCCAGATTGTTCATAAAACCAAGGCTTGCCGATTTGACAAAGGTGCAATCTTCAACAGAGGCGAAGCGAAGCAAACAAAAAATTGAAATCAAGTATGTTTATGGCTGGGAGTGGAATATTACTCCACAAAGCCCTCATCCACTCATAGAATTTATCAATTGGGGGCGTTTGCTCACACAGCGAACAAGGAGGGACCTGCTCCCGATCGCATCCGCTAGCTCTGCAATGCAAGCATCTGCTAAATGGAGCTCAGTAGGGGTATCCATCAAATAGACCTTGAAATCCCCCAAGAAGCAGTGATGAATGGAATCTGCATCAGGAGCAGCATTCGGTGGCGCCACTGGCGACGAAACGGAGTCCTCTGAATGAATTTGAGTTTTGCGAAAATATGTGCATGAGTGAAATGGATTACTCTGGTTCCTGCACCCAGCGATGAAGAGAGGGACCAATGGTGATGGATCTGAGGCAAGAGAAATCTTGGGCAATGCCTCGGGCGAGTTCGCACTCTCCTTTGAAGCCCTGAGCGAGGCAGCAACCTGCCCACCCTTCACTCTCCTGTTTGCCTTGGCCCATGTCTTTCCCGTCTGAGAGCCATGGGAACAAAGTAGTGTCAGGCGACCACCTTCGCCATCAAACCCACCAGTTCCTGCCTGCGCACGACCACCAAACTCACCCTCACCAGCACCTTCGCACATTTTGTTGATACAAGAATTAGGATTGATAATGTCTTGACTATTACTATTAGGATTGAGATTTGAAAACTAATATTACTTTTCATAACTCTTCCTAATTAAATTTGAGTGATTTTTAATTTTCTATTTTTAAATGTTATGGTTTTCTATTATTATATTGAATTTGATAATTACAATTCAAAGGTCATGCTTCAATAGATATCAACTTATATGTTGAAGTTAACTAACCTAAAAATTTGAAATATTTTCAACTCTTTGTCTTGTCATTTAAGGATTTGCATTCATATAGTATTTAGTGCTAAATTTAAAATAAATTTCATGCATTCTAATTTTTGTGGAATTAATGCAATAGTTAATAGATCTAAATTATTTATGTTTGTGTTAGATATGTGTTCATTATTTTGCATGTTTTATATTCTTGATAATTGTATATCCTATCACAAGCAATAATTGGGTCCAATATGGAGTTTCTTCAACCTATGGTTTTATACCAATTGTTTTATTTGCTACATAATAGGTCTTTATATCGACATGTTATAAATACTCATAAATGGATTAAGGTTAGCAACAAGTGCAAAAGAACTTATTATATTATAAATGGTCGAATTGATACGATAAGTGAGTGTTATTTTTACTCGATCTTTTTTAAAAGGGTTTCCCGTGGTAAAACCTCTTGTTACATTACGATTGTGGTATTTTATTTTGTACATTGGAATTGTTTTTGTATGGTTTCTCTTTGCTTGATTTTATTGTTATAATCTCTTTATTTGCTACTGAAGTTGAGGTTTAGTTATTTCTTTCAAAGCAAGGGCATATTGGCTATGTAATTGTAGTTTCATAAATTGTCGCCCTTGATAATTTCACACTATATTTTTCTCCCCTTAATTTATTGAGCCTAATTGGGTCCCTAATTTCCTAAAATTATGCATTCTATAGCCTATTTGTAACATTTTTAAATAAATTACAAACATTGAACAAATGCATCCAATTCATACTTTACCCCTGATACTTAATATCCCAAAGATTAGGGCTAGGACCCATACGTCATTAGGAATATGGGTCCCCCTACTTAGTCGAGACCCAATTTTGAACATGTTGGAGTGGCCATCTTAACTTCAAAATTCAAATGTCAGCTATCAGGATCTAATTTTTGAGAAATTGGATAAATGTCTATAAATACCTAGTCTTTTCACCATTTGAAACTAGAAAGAGATTTTATGAGCAAGAATTATTGTCAAGAAAGAGCAACATTTAATAGCTTTATTGCAGCAATTCAAGATGCAAGCATCATGTCAAAGTGTATGTGAGTTCATGTTGTCATATTATCATTGTTTTGTGAAGGCTAGCCCCTTTTATAGGTCTCCAAGGCATTCAAGAAATCAAGCAAGAAAGATCCAAGACCTTGAGATGATGTGCATGACTTCAGTCCTTCAAGAAAGCCACTAAAGGGTGGTGAGTTGGAGCACTTTTTTATTTCATCATTCCTTCCTATCATTTATCCTTTCTATCATTGGCATTGCCATTGTGAAAGTGGAAACACTTACACAGGGTTTGACTAAGGCAAGCCCCTAAATGGCACAACATCTCTTCTCTTTGTGAATGTGTAGATCTTAGGTTTGAATAGGATTAAAGGAAGCTTGAAGACAAATTGTTCATTATTGCATTTGAAGCCCTACATATTGTCAAATCATGGAAACACCTACAAATTTATCCGACAACATTCTAACAACTTTGCAAGAAAAAATAAAAGTTCTCATATCTACCACCAGAGGACCTCAAAAGTTGAGTAGGACGCCCCTACAAGGACTCATATACCCTTGGGCGTATAAGTCCTTTTATGCACATTGAAAATAATTTTTCTAGGCAGGTACACAATCTCTTGCACTCCCCAAATCTTCCTGCAAACTATTGTTTCAATTTGTGCATTGTCAAGATCTTGCATTTTACATATTAGGTCATATATTTTTATTAGGTTTATCTTAACAAATCAATCCCAATCCATTTCCAATTCCTCAAATAAGGAGATTTGGGTTTGATTGGCTCACCTTCATGGTTGATAGTCAATCTATTCACCTTGTTTCTCCCTCTTTAATGAAACATAGGAAAAGGCCCCTTGCAATCCTAGGTTCTTTTCATTTAGGACCTAGGACCTCCCCCCCTTTTCTTTGTTTCATTTTGGAAAACTTGACGTATAATCATGGCCTTATGAAAAACCTTTGCAAGACAACTTACTAGTAATCGTGTGTCGCATCAACCAAGTTATCATACTGTAGCTCACACATATAACACTAGAAACAATAAGAAACCAAAACAAATTCCAACATCCATCCCATTGCCTCAACCATACCTACCACCTACACCTAACATTCTGCAGTGTAGTGGTAAAGAATTTGATCTTATTGAGCAACTTCACAACACTCCTGCTAAAATATCCTTGTGGGATTTGATTCAAGCATCACCTGCTTACCCTGGCATGCTTTAAAATACTTTTTAAAATGTTGTTATCCCTCCTAGTGTGCAACAAAATTACGTGGCAACTTTGATTGAGAATATGATTACGCCTAATTTGGGCTTTGTCTTTCATCAAAATGAGTTACCCTTCCTTGGAGACACAAAAACAAAATAATGCTTTGATGATAATGGTTAGTACTGGAAGGATTGGGATTAGGAATACCCTTATTTAAAATGGTTTAGGGATTAATATTTTTAGTGTAAATATTTTGGATAAAGTTGGAATAGACAAAACTTTAATTCAACCCACTGATTTGTCAATCAAAGGTTTTGATAACATGGAAAGAAAGTTGCTTGGTGTGATAATGTTACCAGTTAAGGTTGGTAAGGTTGTGTTAGAAACTCTCATCCATGTCATGCCTCATGATCTTTCATACAATATTATCTTGGGTAGACCATGGATTCATGCAATGAATGGAATGCCTTCAACGTTTCATCATCCAATAAAATACATATACAACTATAAGGTTTACACAATAAAATTTGATCCTAAGTTTTAAAATTGTTTACAAACTAAAACAAGAATGAAGAATCCTCTTAGAGAATTGACACCAACTACGAAAGTGGAACCTTTACAAGTTGAGGATAAATATAAGTGTCTTTCAATTGTGACAAAGTTGTTGGATGATGATTGGGGATCGTTAGATTTCACACCCACATTCATGGGGGAATACAAGATTACACAATCAAAATCAAAGAAAGAGAAATAAGTTGCAATGACATCAACGTAACTCATCATTGAATCATCCACAACTTCTAAAAAATAGGAAAACACAAAGTACACATCCACCTATGATGAAGATGGTCATGAAAAGCCACCTTCTTTGAAAAATGGAAGCCATTTATGGAAGAGGTTATGAAATTTTGAAACAAATTGAATATAATGGAAAAGGATGTGGTGTAAAAGAACAAGGAATTCATGTTCTAATAGAGCCTAAAACATAAGAAACAATAATATTTCTTGGTTATTGTCCTTCAAAATTAACAAAAACATCAAAAAGCCTTTCACTTAATCAATAGCACTAGTTGTTGCTCCTTGTCATGTGGTAGTTGTAGTATCACACAATGCTCACTACCATGCATGGGGGTATAAACTTGGCTTTATTCAATCATATTTCATTTTACAAGGAGTAGCATATCATAGCCATCTAGGCTCATCTTTGTCCCTACACTTGGGGGGCAAGGGGTTAGGTAGCCTTGTCCTAGGTGTATTCCTTCTTGCAAGGTATCCATTTATTTCTCCTTAAAATGTTAGTGTAGCAAGTACACTAATATTTTAAGGGGGGCATATAGTCCCATGCTCATTATTTGCATAAGAATAGTCCCTTCTTAGTGATGACAACATACATATCCTAGGAAGTGTGACCTTGTAAATCAAAGTGTGGTCTTTTTGATCTATGCAAGTATCTCTTTGGTGATGATATTGGTCTTGATATCCCTCAAGAGTGTAGCCTTTCTTGGCATATGATGTTCCCCTTGGTGTTAATTCTATGGCTAGTATTCCCTAAGGCATGAATTTATTTTTCCATGAATTTTCCTCTCTTTGTGGTGATATCATGAGTGATATCCCCTAAGGTGTGACCTTTAATGTATTAAGAAAATCCCCTTTATTGTTCATCTCTTGTGGTGGTGTTGTTATAACACCCCTTGAGTTTTAACCTTATCCCATTATCGTTTATGCACCCCTGAGGTGAGTTTTGTTCATCCCCCGAGATGTTCAACTTTATGCACCCCCTAAGGTGAGTTTGGCAATTTTGTTTCACTTTGTTCACGGGAGTTGAACTTAGTGTGGCATTGGCATAGTATTTTGATCATTTTTTAGTGCCTTATCAAGGTTATCATGGAGTATAAATCTTGTTACGGTTATCATGGGTACACACCTAGTGAAAAATGGTCCTCACTAGACCTAATGTGTCTCTCATCTTTATACCTTGTCTTGGGGGATCACCTAGTGAATTTATTGGACTTCACTAGCTCATGTGCCTTCAAGTTTGTAATTCAACTAGAAAATATCAGACTTTGTTATGGTGTGAGTTATGAATACCTTTTATCATGGCCACCTAACATAACACACCTTGCTTTCTAGTGGATCCATGTGTTGCATGAGTGATGTGGCATAACATAAATTGCTAGTCCTCATGGGAGCTAACATTTATTCGATGGATGACATTTGGTATTTGAGACAATTTAAGATTGAGGTCTCTTTGCCTTACTAACTCAAACCTTTTAGTACTAACCTTATGTTTTGTTGTGACATGTATTCTTGTGTATCTTCTTTGTGTTTACATTGTGTCTACATCATGTTTATTTTTATTTCATCATCATGTTTATGCTCCATCATACCATATGTTTTCATCGTGTACGCTTTGTGTTTTTTGACATGTATGTTTGTGTATGTTGTCTTGTTGCATATTGTACATGTTTGTGTGTTCCTTTGTGCTTATTTTGGTTTTCCATGGGATATTGGATCTTGGGGGCTGGGCCATCTCCCTAGATTTGTTTCCATCCTATTTCTTCAACATTTGGACAATCAAACCCCTCTTAACATAGACTTTCTACTTTAGTGTGAGTTTGAGCATAAGTTCATACTCTCACTGAAGTGGGGGCTAAATGTAGCGTCATAAATTGTCACCCTTAACAATTTCACACTATGTTTTGCTCCCCTTAATTTATTAAGCCTAATTGGGTCCTTAATTTCCTAAAATTGTGTATTTTATAACCCATTTGTACCATTTTATAAATTGCAAACATTGAACAATTGCATCTAGTTCATACTTTTCCCCTGACACTTATTATCCTAGAAAATTGGGGCCAGGTTATATGCCCTTGAGAATATGGGTCCCCCTACTTTGCTGGGACCAAATTTTAGACATGTTGGAGTGGCCATCTTAAAATTCAAAATTCAAATGTTGACTATCGAGATCTAATTTTTGAGAAATTGGATAAATGCCTATAAATACCTAGTCTTTTCACCATTTGAAACTAGAAGGATATTTTATGAGCAAAAATTATTGTCAAGAGCAAGTCAAGAGCAACATTTCAGAGCTTTATTGCAACAATTCAAGATGCAAAAACAGTGTCAAAGTGTATGTGAGTTCATGCTATCATATTATCATTATTTTGTGAAGGATAACCCCTTTTGTAGGTCTCCAAAGCATTCAAGCAATCAAGCAAGAGAGATCCAAGACCTTGAGATGATGTGCATGACTTTAGTCCTTCAAGAAAGCCACTGAAGGGTGGTGAGTTGCGACACTTTATGATTTCATCATTCCTTCCTATTATTTATCATTTCTATCATTGACATTGCCATTGTGAAGGTGGAAACACCTATATGGGGTTTGACTAAGGCAAGCCCCTAAATGGCACAACATCTCTTCCCTTTGTGAATGTGTATATCTTATGTTTGGAGATTATTAAAGGAAGCTTGAAGGAAAACTGTTCATTGTTGTATTTGAAGCCGTGCATATTGTCAAATCACGAAAACTCACCTATAGAATTATCCAACAACGTTCTGTCAACTTTGCAAGTGGAAATGGAAGTCTCAGATCTACCACTAGAGGACCTCAAAAGTTGAGAGAGACACCCCTACAAGGACTCATACACATTTGGGCATATAAGACCTCTTATGCACATTGAATTTTATTTTTTGGGTAGGTGCACAGTGTCTTGTACTCTCCAGATCTGCTTGCATATTGTTGTTTTAGTCTATGCATTGTCAGATTCTTACATTTTACATATTAGGTCATATAGTTTAATTAGGTTAATCTTAAAAAATCAATCCCAATCCATTTCTAGTCCCTCAAAGGATATCTAGGTTTGATTGGCTCACCTTCATGGTTGATAGTCAGTCTATTCACCTTGTTGATCTCCCTCTTTAATGAAACATAGGAAAAGGCCCCTTGTAATCCTAGGTTCTTTGCATTTAGGACCTAGGACCTCTCCCCTTTTTTCTTCATTTCAATAATAAACCTTTTATTGAGTGGGGACTCTATTCAAATCAATCTCATGTGTGAAGGAAATGGAAAACACTTCAAGTATGGAGATGAAATTTTATGGTAAAAAAATTGAGTTATAGAAGCTTAAGATGGAAGACCTTCTTGTGAATATAAATTAGTGAGTTATTATGCTAGTAAAGAATCTATTGAGTATGATGATAGAATATTGGATTAAGATTGATAGGATGGTAAAGATATTAATTTTTTTCTTTTAGGTTCAATATTATTGAATGTCTCGAGAGAAGCCATTTTAAAGAAACTATGATAGAAGATAAAGAGTCTTTGTGTTAGACAAAGTCCTCAGTGAGTAAACTTTGTATTCCAAAGATGTATTCTCATAGGATGAGTGATGGAAACTTTATGGTGGACCATACAAATGTTTTGAACATTGTGGTAATTCAATTTACCTTAATTGTTGTTATAATGGCATGAAGAAGATAAATGTATCACTTTGTTATGTTATTTATCAACTTCATGGGGTAATTTAGTTATGGTCATAGCATTACTCATATAAATTAAAAATTGAGGGGCTAGTTACATCCTTATTTATTATAAGAAATGAGGCAAAAATCTATGGAGGATAAAATAAAATATGTCTTGTTAACCAAATGGTTCTACCAAGAGAAATAAAAACATCTTAGGGGATAGATAATTAAAATCCAATGAAGAAATGTTAGAACTATAGTAAAATCAAGATTTTGAATAGTTCAAATACAATAAGATTGAAAAATATAAGGCACCTAAAGATGTCCCTTTCACATAAATGAAGACTACCCTTAAATAATTAAGGGACGTGTATTTAGTATGCTCAATAATGCATCCATTTTGTGGTGTGTTCTCAATCAACTAAAGTGATTTCTTTCATGTTAATCCCCACATAAGTGTTTTTGTGAATATGAAAGTTCAATATGGAGATGGTGTCTTCTTGTCGAATAAATAAACAAAAAAATGTTATACAATGTAGATTATTTAAGTTGGTGTTTAAAGAGAAAAACTAAAATCCTCATTTGATTTTTACATATTCCAAGTCTGGCTAGAAATCTAATACATGTAAGTAAAATGAGTGATGCATGTCTCTAGGTAGTTACACCAAGAGACATAACCTAAGAAAACAAGGGTTTTTAATGATATTTTTGTATGTTCAAAAATACACTTGACAACTAACGTGATAAATAAAATGGTATAAATAATTAAAATTATGCTAAATTTCATTTAAATTGTTTCAATATATTTCTCAAGTAGTTGTGTAACAAAATTTTGTGGAATAATAAAGCATCTCCTAGATACTTGTGTAATAAAAATAAAGATCACCAACTCATCTCCAAGAATTATCCCGCATTCTCTAGTAGGGGCACAAAGCACTCTACACAAGATCAAACATATATGAGGTGACCATACTTTTGTCAAACCTTTTATGGTTTCTACCATGACTTTAGTTGAGTCAAGTACACCTCCAATCCAAACCACAAAGTATAATTTGCATGATGTTGTTCTAATAATCACACATTGGACCTTGCATAATTTTTTCAATGCAAAAATCCACGGGGCTTCCTTAAGGCTTACTCTATGCTAGGTCATCCACTAACACATTAGGAGCATATCAGCAAATTGTTCCAACATCATGCAACCATCAAGAGATGAGAAAACATATAGAAGAATGATTTCACTTTAATAAGGATGGTTCATCTTCCATAACAACTCTTATCCTCCACAATATGAGATATGTATGATCTACATATACATATGTGTAACATAGATTTATATTAATATACCAATCAATGAATCAACATAGGAAAAAATATATGTAGATATAAGATACTAGTTATGCATCTTTCTCAAGAGTATACCTTGTACATTAGAAGAAAATAACTAATAATACATTTATTATTTTATTTCATGCACATATGAAAACCATGGTGAGAATTAGCTCAAAATATATTATAATTGGTTATAAGATATTACATAATGGCTCACTTCCAAGTGGACTCACTATCCAAATAATAGAAGGAGTGGCTCATTTCTAGGATAGAAAAGAAGGTGGATCATTACCAGAGATTAAACTGATTATAATGCATCTACAATATGCTAAAGACAGTTCTAAGTAGGATCGAAAAATTAATTAACGCACTTCACACTTCACCACTTATCAACCCCTTCACACTCAGCTCTACTCCATATCTCTCACACACTTAATTGACTTGCATCTCACATCACCACACAAGGAATTAACCTTATATAATCAACCAACAAAAACATAAACTAGGTCGACCTAATTGATGTGTCGTGCAACACCACAACCTATCGGCCAAAAGAAACGAAACACAAACCAAAACATATACATAATCAAATATAGGTCAACATGACCCATAATCACTCCCATAAATCCGCTCCAACTCTATCCAACTTCACATGACCCCAAAATACTTAGGTCAGTTCAACATAGCAAAACTTATGAAGTAAAATTGAGTGAACCAATTGTTCATCCACACCTTGACACATAGACCACCAAAACACTTACCACTTGGAATGTACATAGCTTTGACACCTATAAAAACTTCCACAAATCTACATAGCAAAATATTCATTTGTGGTGGAATGCAGAGCATTCCCATCTTGTACTCTACACCACTAACACTACCATTGCAAAGCTTGATACTTTGTCAACATTACCTTTGACTATGAAAGACATCAAGTCGTGAAACTTTGGATTTAGACTCTTCCAACATGCACCAACATTACCTCAAAACCACACAACCAAATTCCTCATAGCAGATCAATGCAGACCCAAAAATTGGTTCTTTGAATACTAAAAACTGTACTCTAGACTTAGGCAGTTATTCAACACATTTGGTCTACTTTGAACCAACACATCTACAAATGTGTAATAGGATGGCATCACTAACAACACCATACTCAACCATGCTCATCAATCTTCAACTATGTATCAATGTTGGCATCACATCAATGTCAACATCAATGACAATACCGTATTAACATCATATGCCATACATCCATCAATACCATATTAACATCATATGACATAAATCCATCAAGATTCTCAATGACAAACAAACTTCCAAAAATCTCCCCCTTTGTTATTGATGGCAACACTCTCTCAAAACTCTTAAATCACTCCCCTTTTAACATCAAGGGAAAAGGGTTCTCAATATCAAAATTATCAACCTACTTCATTTGTTCTCCCTCTTTGTAGATATATATGTATATACATGAGTATGGCTCCTTATTGCTTCACTCCTATACTAGACACTTCTCCAATAATTTACAGTGTTATCCATAAAAATTGACCAAAAATGTACTGCAACATTATCCACTACTTCTACATATGCACAATGAAATTTAAAATTGCATAAGTAGAACATAAATGTACATTTTCAACTAGAAAATGACAAAATACTCTTGTAAGACACCTTCAATTTTGCAAGTTGTGCCTCCCAATCTGTCTTTCCAACTTCCCAATCCTTCTATGTGAAGGCAAGCATGCAACACTAGCTCTCAAATTGCATAAGGAGATCTTCTCCTTGATTCAATGAACTAGGCATTAGATTATTTTGTCCCATCTTCTCAACACTTGCTAATAAATCAGCTAAGAAGGTAAGACTTTCACTTACCAGATCTCTAAGATGACTGTACTGCATTATTATCTTTTCTTTTTGTTCTTCTATCTGGAGAAAATTTCCATGCATATTCTCAATTGTTATCCTGGTTTTACCGTTTGCATCACTTGTTGGATCATAGACACTGGAGGCCTGAGCAATCTGTGATTCTATTGAGTCCATTTGTTCCTTAATATTCTTTGTTGAGTTAGGCCATTTTAGACAAAATTGAAACAAGATCCTTGCTTCATCTAGACACTTCCACACATTTCACATTCTCTTGTATTTTTCCATGTGCAATACTACACTTGTCAGATATTTTGGTCAATCTCCTATTATTAACATTCTTTGCCATTTATTTTTCCAATCTCTCTTCTAGTCCAGTAGAATAACCTTTGAAAGAATCCAATAGTAAATTTAAAAACTCCACACCAGACAAAGACTCATCAATGGTTGCTCCAAGAATGCCTTTCTGCAACACCTTAACTACTTCCTCAATTAATTTTGTACTCTTTTGGTATGTTTGTAATATCTCCTTCCTTATAGTGGCAAGAAAAGCATCATCAAGTTGAAGTTTTTGTAGGGGAAAGATCTTGTCCGTGTTACATAGGAATTTGTAGCAGTTGTACAGATACCACTAGCTCAAATTGTAACTGCATATCCAATATATTCTTCAATGAATCTTTGAAAGCTTTGAAGGATTCACCAATAATATTTGCACTTTCTCCTTCCTTTTGCTCCCTTTTCTCCTCTTCACCACTGCCAAAGTGTTCCTTAGTCTTCTTCTCTTCTTCAATAGATTTTTCATTATCCAGAGGAGGCAAGTCTTCAGTATTTTTTGCCTTTGATTTCTCTGGGACCTCTTCTTCTTTTTTATCATCATCTTTCTTCATATCCAGAGAGGGTATATTTTGTTCTTCTTGTGATTCATCCTTCTCCAAAATGTCTTATTTCTCTTTCTCATTTTCCTCTAGAACCATATTTCCCACATCCGAAGGAATAGGATACTTCCTTGTAGCCATATTTTCAACCTCCAAGATCTACCTCAATGATCGGGCCAATTGAAGGAACTAATCTTTGATACCAATTATTGAGCACCTAAAATACTAAGAGGGGGGTGAATCAGTATTCACTGAAATTCATTAACTTCATCAACTTTAAACATTCATTAAATGCATCATATTAAACTTGCAGTAATGGAAAGAAACATAGAGAACATGAATCACATTAAAGTACACAAGAACACCAAATTTACATGGAAAACCCAAAAAGGAGAAAACACGGTGAGGATTAGCTCATAATATATTATAACTGGTTATAAGATATTATTGAATGACTCGCTACTAGGTGGACTCACTACCCAAAGAATATAAGTGGCCCACTGTTAGGATAGAAAATAAGGTGGCTCACTACCAGAGATTGAACTGATTACAATGCATCTATGATATGTTGAAGACAGTTCCAATTAGGCTCAAAAAATGACTTTAACACACTCCATACTTCACCACTTATCAAAATTTTCATACTCTTCTATGTTCCAGATCTTGCACACACTTAATTGACTTGCATCTCACATCACCACATAAGGAATTAACCTTGTATATATATCACAACCAAAAAAAACATAAATTAGGTCAACTTAATTGATGTATCGTGCAACACCACAACCCATCAGCCCAAAACACCAACACACTCAAACCAAAACATATACATAATAAAAGATAGGTCAACATGACCCATAATCACTCCCATAATTCTACTCCAACTCTGCACGACCCCAAAATACTTAGGTCAATCACACATAGAAAAACTGAATGAACCAACTATTCATCCACACCTTGACACATGGACTATCAAAACACTTGCCACTTGGAATGTACACACCTTTGGCACTTACAAACACTTCCACCAATCTTCATAGAAAAACATTCATCCATGGTGGAATGTGGAGCATTCCCATCATGTACTTTGCACCACTAACACTGCAATTATAGAGCTTGATACTCTGTCAACATTATCTTTGACTATGGAAGACATCAAGTCATGAAAATTTGGATTTAGAATCTTCTAGCATGCACCAATATTACCACAAAACAACACAACCAAATTCCTCATAGTGGATCAATGCGAATCCAAAAACTGGTTCTCCAAACACTAAAAGCTATACTTTGGACTTAGGAAATTATTCCAACACATTTGGTTTGCTCCAGACCAACACATTTGAAACTATGTAATAGGATGACATCACTGAAAATATCATACTCAATCATGCTCATCAGTCTTAACCTATGTATCAATGTTGATTTTTGTCACAAGGATTGCACCCTAGATGCTAAGCTCAAAACTCAGCAATCCCATGAAACATGGAAACACCTTTGAGCCTATGGGTATGCTCATAGCGAAGGTGAATCTCTAGATTGTGGGTTGGTTCCCCTTTTGATTTGCTATGAAATTAATGATTTATGTAGGTAAAAGGATAGAAGGCTTCTAAAATGAAATGCAAAAAAATTGAAACCTAAATGATGGTGATACACCTAACCATTGATAAAACTCACAATCTAATTCACAAGGAACTTTCAATGTCTCTATCTACACAACTAAATTTGAACAACTCATTCACATAAATATTTCTTACAAAGGCTTTGAAAAAATTATACTTTTCAAAGGAAAAACAGTGTTTTCACAACAAAAATGATAATTTTGAATTATATGCACAACGTATAAGCTGTGAAACTAAACTTAATTGCATTCATAAACTTATGAGCGAGACATAAAAATAAAGGTTTCAATATTGAAACACAAAGAATTTCTTATCAAATCAAACATAAAGATGACACCTAAAATAAGGAAGGCAAATACTTGACACTATTGAAAGATGAAAGGAAAAAAATGCAATTGACAATCTATGAGAACCTATAAAAGTTGTTGTATGTATTAAACTATAAAAGTAAGTTACAATATAGTCTCTTTATAGAATGCAAAGGCAAAAAACAAGAACTAGGAAAAAGACTAAGTCTTTTCCAATAAATAGAAGAGATGGTAACTCCAAGGCGCTAAGAGGTGAAACTGCAAGCAAACTAGAAGTGAAAAATATATCCAAAACCCTTCTCACAAGCAAAGAAGAAAACACATGAAAAAGGGTCCCACAACTGAAGCAAACTGAACTACAAATGTTGCAAACTCCTCCCCTCAATGTGCATGGTCAAAAGACCTCCAAAATTGATGTAAAACTAAGGATATGTCTTGAAAATCTCCATGAATAATGACCTTAATAGATGTGATCTCCAAAAGACTGAAAAATGATTCCAATTCAAAGAAAGCATAATAGTCTAGATGGCTCCTACTGACTTCAGTTCTACTTCACTTGTGTTTCTCACATGATTTCGGAAAAAGGTAACTGTTTAATTAAACATTAAAGATAATCAATTATGATTATTTTAATATTTTTTATGTGATAGTTCTCCCTTTAATACATTTCAAGATAAATATTAAGGTAATTAATGAAATATTTCCCTTAATATTAATACAAGTGAAGTTCACCATTTCAAAGTCAAATGATAATCTCAAAGGTAATATTATTAACTTTAAATTCATGGGCTCCCTAATGGTGATTAGGTCTTTTGACTTAAAATTCATAGACCATGGGCAGTTTTTGAATGTAATGATTTTGATTTAAAACATAAGTCAAAGTCACCCACAAATTAGGGCAAGTAAAATCTTTGAAACCCTAATCATTTCTTCATTCTTCACTTAGCAAATCTTTGAGAAACTTGCAGTGTCGCCTTGCTGCAAGTAGGGTTTGGACTAGGGCTTGAAACTTATGTTGTTTCTGATGAGTTTTTTGAAGATTTGTATAGGAAAAATCATGGTAAGTATTACTTTGTCACAAATCTAGGCATTTCTCTCCATTTTGAAAACATTTTCAGGCTTTATAGTTGCAACCATAATCAATTTTCTAATGTATTTTGTTTCTCCATTCTTTGTTAATATCTTCTCTTATTCTAAGGCCACCATTTGAAGATATTTTGAATCTTTTCTTGAAAGTATTAGAACACATTTTCTTCACAACAAGAAGAGGTAAGCTTTTTTTCCATTCGAGCTCTATACTTCTTTTCCCATTTTCTATTGAATAAAGCTCAAAAAGAGCTTAAAAAAAATGAGATGTTGAATATGTTGCTTTCTGTGGAAGAAATATAGAGGCTACTGTAAATTTTCTTCATGATAAGCCGTGGCCACAAGCTTGTAATATGAACATCATTCTATGTAGAAATGGAAAACTACCTCCATGGTCGTGGTCATTCTGATTTCTGAGTGCTTGCTAAACCTTGAGCAAGTTTGAGGGTTCCATAATTTTGAATATTTATTTGCCTTGTGATTCTTATATTTGCATTTTCGGAAAATGGTTTAAACGTTTGGTGATTTTTATCTCCTCCAAAAACAATAACTAACTCTCAGGCCACGACCACATTAGGGCATATTGGGTTCTTTTCTTACCCTCGAAAACGCATGAGGGTTTCTCCCTCTTTCTACGTTTGTGGTTTCTTTTACTTGCATTCTTTCAAAAAATTTGTAAGAAACCTCTCATCTTCAGTTGACTATTTTTAGACATGGAAGAAAAAATAGAACTCCTAGCTGCGACCTGCACATTTTTGGGTGATAAGAAAAACAAACTATTTATTTTCATCGTAGCTCAATGCAACAAACTATTATTGATTTTGCACTTTATTATTTGTTCTTATGTAATTATTATAATGTTATTTTTTTATGCTCTCAGTTGCATCAAAGATCTTTGTAGAGACTATGAATAGTCTTTTATGGTTTTGTGGCAATAAGCTAACCAGCTGCGCTCAGGAAGGAAAAATGGCTTGCAAAATGATTCAATACTTTTACATAGTACATGCATAATTCAAAACCCTCATATATGGTTGTCCTCTATGTTGTTTAATATTTTCAAAGGAATCCTTTCTTTCACTGTCTATTTGATTCATAGTCATCACACTTATTCATCACCATGACTACTTGGAACTCCTTATCATGTGTGTTGAAGTTTATGATAGCATAACTCTAAATGATAACAACCAAGTCTATCTCTTTACACCAACACTAGATAAATAACATAACCAACTTCATTGGTTTCCACTGTAGATGATTATTCTTCTTGTTTTAAACATGCTCCTATGAACATAAACATTAGCTTCTGCAACTTCATTATCCTTGTTCAGAAAGTGAATATAATATCATACATTTGCTTTGGAAAATTTAATATATCACTGTATTCTTAAGAGCATGCTCTGCACCCAAAATTTTGTCCCTTTGTGGAGCATACACAGATTTAAGCTTTTATCTTCCTTTATGCACTTATGATTGCCATATCATACAACATGTGATGATTTACTGTACATGGGATTGTCTTGTTTTTTTAGAATACTGCTTGCATCCATTATTATGATATACATTGTACTGCTTTTGACCTCTATAAATATGTGATCCATGCTTATTTTTTCCATGTCATTGGCATACTGAGAGAGTATCGCTTGGTAACATATATTTTTTATTCATTGACATGTGAAGACTGTAGTCCTCTATTCCTCTCTTGTAAATGAGAGAATGCAACATGTTGGGATCAACCCTTATGGGAGCCCATTTTCCTCCACATACTGAAATGTTGAACACGATGAACCAACAATGAAACATGTACCTGTACCTGCGCAATCAACAAACATGTTAGATAAAATAGATACATCTCTTGATGATTTGCTTTGGATATCCGCATATATCTGACAATGGTTAAATTGAATTGATGCTTCATAGTTGTAGGTTATATGTTTGTTGATAAAATCATATGATGAGTTTTTATATCTTGAGCTCCATGTGAACAAAATCTTTCAATCATTGCAAGTGCATCTGAAGATAGGGTATGAGAGGAGCCAAAGATAAGAAGACCAAGCTGAAGATAGGAGGATCAACACCAACATTACCAACCAATGACCGATATGAATTATCCTTATGTGTTTTTTCCTTATTTAATCTTCAAATATATAGCTTACTCTTTGTTTTGTATCAATCCAATTTAGTCATTCCCATGGCTTGTGTGGGAATTTTGAGCACTTTTTTTTTATCTTGAATGGACAAGACAACAATATTGTATACATTTGCATCTCAAAATGAATGAAATACAACATATTATCATGCAAATTTTGTAATCTCTTTTTGTTGTAAAATTTTGCATAATAAGAACTGAAATTCAATCTAAAAACTTCATATGCAAATGATTATAATTAGCAAAATTTTATGTAGTACCTTTCACCTTAAAATTAATCAGTTGTTCTAGCTCTACCAAATTGAGTTAAGGTGAATTTTTTGTTAACATTAACATCACATCAATTTTGACATCAATGACAATACAATATTAACATCATATTCCATACATCCATCAATCTTCTCAATGAAAAAACAAACTTCCAACATCATGTGTGTGTATGTGTATGGGTAAATCTGCAATAGTGAGTCCCAAACTTGTGACTCTAGTTTTTTCATCTTGGAAGTGAGGAAAATTTTGAAAATACCTTAATTTGAAGGTGTAGAATGTAAAAAAGCCTTCAAATGAAGGTAATTTCAAAAAATGTGGGAAAATGGACCTTCAAATGAAATTCCTTGAACACCATCGAAGGAAGACCCTAAAAGTGACCTTTACACCTTAGGCCTCAAATTTATTAAGTTTTTTATTTCCAACCTTGGGTTGGACTAGAAAATGAATTGAACGTGGCAAAATAATTTGGAGGTCCATAGCACTCAAAGTAAGCTTTCCAACAAGTATAAAATTAAATATATTTCATTTGATTTTTATATTTATTTTCTATTTTCTAGTGAAGATAGGTTTTTCAACAACTATGAAGGTTTTTGTTATGCACACATGGAAAAATAGTAAAATTGATTAAAAAAATTAAAAAATATTTATGCACTAAGTATTGATGTTCTTATTTCGAAAAAAGAAGAAGTTTAATTTGAACAAACACAAAAAAAATGCATTACTAGAGTAAACTATGTTTGAATTATAGTTAATCTCACTTCAAAAATTAATTAAAAATAATTATGCAACATAAAATAATGAAAAATTATCCTTGCGCTAGATATTGATGTTACAAATCTATATTTAAAAATTTATAATTTTATCCTTTCTACAAATAAAGTTATGCTTTATCGAAGTAACATCATTTTTTAGAAATACTATTAACTATTAAAAATAAGTTATTAATAGTTACGTACAAAAATCATAAATTATTTCTTAAATATTTATAATTTACAAAGAAAATCTCAAAAATCACAATTCATGTCATCTTCAAGTTATTAACAGTTTGGTTGCTATAGGTGTCAGAAAGTGAAATTTTGGTGACAATTTATGATTTCAATGTCCTACTTTGGCCAAAAAGTGGGACACACTATTGCGGGATCACCCACATATATGTCTATACACACACACACACACACACACATATATACATATATACATATATATGTATACATTTATATACATATACATATATACATGTGTATACATACATACATATACACATATTCATACACACATATTCACATAAAGCTTTTGCACACGCCTGCAACTTCCTGTAGATCTTCACCTAGATTTGTCCATTGGGATTCAATATGGGACTCAAATCATATTTAGAGTGGTCATGTGAAAATTGTAATGGGTTTCATTACCACTGTATTTTTTTTGTAATCCCATAGATTGATGGTACATGCTTCCTAGTATAAACAATGAAATTCTTTTTATTCAATGTTAGACATTTTATAGAGAAGGAAAGATTCTATCTAAATATTTTCTTGATTTAAAGTTGCGTAGCTATATCCAACAATTGGTCCAAAGATTGAAGTCATAGGCTACACATTTCATACAAATAATATAAATAACTAGTGAAAAATTATAAGAGTGTCCACACTATACATGGATGGTCCCACAAGCCTTTCTTGATGTTCACCCGAATCAATAATTAGAGGCCTTTTATTTTATAATAAGCTTGGTAAGTATTTTTTTATGCATGATGAGGTGACAAGTAGACTAGTAAGAGATATCCCTTGAGAACCATAGGCCATAGTTTCAAATCTCAAACTATATTCAAAAAATACCTTCACAAATTCTTCAAATTCATTAAACCTTTGACTACCTATTTTCATACAACACTCATAGCAATGGTATTATTTCCCTTAGGTGGACACAAAAAAATTAGATATTATTATTGTCCTAATGACATCAATTTAAATGAGAGAGAATGAACTCAAGCAATTAGTTGTTGATGTGATATGGCCTTTAAGTTTTATCAGATATAGAGATAATGACATCTACCTAAAGGTACCTACACACCAAACAATAAAACCTATGACCTAACATGTAACCAACGATCTTTGTTGGTAGTGATTTTCCAATTAAAATTTAACTCATTAGCATGCACAAACAAGCAACACTCTATTATGTATTTATAGTAATAGAATTACATACCCTACTTCTTTTACTATGTTTTGCACTAATTTTAAGTGTCCAATTTATATGTGTTTCTATAGGTTTTTTCATTAGCCCCACGATGGCCCAAGGATCACTTAGCATTGAAGAAATCTTTCATCCAAAAAACAAGCAATGGAAATACAATGAAGCTAGAGAATTCATTAGATGAAAAAATGAAATTGGTAAATTACAATGAGAAAATTCTTATAGTAATGACAAGGATGAAAGCATAAGACATGCTAAGATCATGACAAACTTCCCAATCATATAATATGAGAAATAAATATTAAATGACCTAATTAAGCTCAATTATGTAAGTGTGAACAAGACCTAATAGGAAACCAGTTAGGTAATAGACCATGTTCACTCTAACACCTCACTTAAGTGCAACTTAAGAAGTATGATAAAATGTAAAGAAGCAAGGATATATGGATGGGTCCTAGATATAATTCCATGTTAGGTACCCATGTACAAACAAATAAATATCTTGCATATGAAGTAGAGGAGAAATAAAACCCTCCAAAAAGAAAAGATAGAAACAAACATGTATAATTGAAAGAAGGAAAAGAGCACTCAACGTAACCACCAAGGACCATTTATATCACCACTATACAATCAATATTATCTAATGAGAAATTCAAAGAGATTATGTATCCCCCCATAATGTATGATCTCTTGCATTGACATGTGAAATAATCAACAAATGATGATGATGAATATCTAATCATGTTGAACAACATTCATCCCCTTAGGAAGACACAAAACCAAGTATAGATGAAATATGTTTGATGATTTCTTTAATTTTTTCTCAAGTATCACCATGTCGACATGAAATTATGCCACAAGAAAATCAAGTACAAGACCAACAAATAAAAAAGGTGACAAACCAAGACCACGTGCAAATGAGTGAAGAACAAGATCCAGAGATGAAGGTGTCGTGATAATAGCTATGATGGAGTTGTTATCAAAGAGGAAATGTATATCCTCGAATGTGTTCTTTAAACATGTAAAATGGGACTCACAAAATAAACCTATAATATCTATCAAGTACTCATCCCAATATATCAATTTTTAAATAATATGATGTACTTGTTATAAATAATTACTCAAAGCAATAAAAGATGTAGATGATGTGATATGAATGTATGTCATATAGCTATACTATCCATCCCATGATAATGTTTCCATACATGATGTATGAATATGAACAACTAGAGATGATTTTGTTAATGATATTATATAGGAATTTTTTGCCTCGAGATAGTGATTCATAGATAAAGAAGATGAAGCCTCAAAATCTAAATCAAGAGTCATAGAATGTAAAGAATTAATGAAGATCTTTTTCAGGAGAGGAGTATCAGGTGAAGACTCAATGTCATCGTAACTATCAAGACCTACCAATAATTAAAATGATCTTTTGTATCATCATCATATGTAGGTTATTGCATTCATCAAGGGGTAGGATTAGAGAGAGATGCAGGTCTCTAAATATCTACAAAATTATAGTCCAAAGAGTGTGTAGGCACTCAATATGTGAGATATAACACATTGTGTCAAAATCAACACTGCTACTAGCCAATAATAGGATATTATCATTCTTGATATCCCATACTTCTGTTTAGGTAGGATGTCATCTTTCTAAGACTTGTAGTTCCCTTTGTTGAAGGTGGTTACAAAAGGATGAATTGAAAACCATGATTTAACAATGATATATTCCTTATATATAGATTATAGATAAAAACACGAGAATTTTAACAATGATAGATTCCTTATATATAGATTATAGATAAAAACATGAGAAATTAGAATCATTACAACATAAAGAATGCCCCATATTTTACAAGATATCCAAAGTACAAGTCAAAATAAAATATTAACTTTAAACTAAAATAATAGGTACTATTAGAAAATCTACAAAGACTAAGTAGATGGTTGCACAATATACAAAACCAACTTTTGAATGCCTATTTTTTTGTAAAAATTAATACCATATACCCACATTATGGCTCTTATAAAAAATCCCCTTTAAGGCTTTTAAAAAAAACACTAATTTCATTGAGTGTTAATCACTCATATGAGCAAGTACTAAAGGCCTAAGGGATGCTAAAATTGTATTAGTGGTGTAATATATCTAGCAATGACAATGGTGTCTCAATAGATGAGTTGGCATACAAGTGGTGTGCTAGTAGGGTGGCACTAATCGATGGTGGTTGATCCCATGTCACCCATTGGAGTTTTGTCCCCTCAAAATCATGGGCTAGAGCCCTATAAGGACTAACCATTTAAAAAGGCCTTTTTGTAAGAACTTATAGTGGATGATGATATTACCCCTATATTGACAATTGTCATATCTAGTACCTGTAAAAAACCAAAATCATACTCATGCAAGTGTACAACAAATATTCCCTGTTATGATTTTGTTTCTCAAACACCTATGGAAAAAAAATGGTACAATGACTGTATGTATGTACAAAATCATATATATATTTGATGATAAATTATTTAAACTTGAAAAAAGTTTTTTTTTTGGTACCAAACCCTATCAATTTTATATCAATTTATAGATTTTTGGGCCTTCTAAGCTCAACCATGGGGTCCTTTTTATACCAAGATGTAATGTAGGAAATATCTTTCTTGAAATTCTCCAAAAAGAGGGAAGGGAATTATATATATGGAGTTGATATTCTATGTAAGAGTTTTTGATTAACCTCATTTTAGCCCAAGGATCATCTAATACCAAAATAACCTTCCGCACAAGACAGAAGTAGTGGAAATACTATGAAGCCAAAAAAAAAAAGATACAAAAATAAAATTGATATAATATACAATGAGAAAACCCTTATTATAAAAACAATATTGAAACCCTAAGGCATACCAAGGTCATGGCAAGTGTCTTGATCCTATGTTATGATACACAAAAAGTAAATTACCCGAGTAAGCTTAAGTATGTAAATGTAAATAGGACCTAATAGGAGACTAGTTAGGTAATATACCACATTGACACCGATATTTTAAATACTTTTTTTGCCTTGCTTATCCTTATCTACCCTTATTTATCCTTATCCACCTAAGATTTAATTTGTGTCCCCTAGTATGTGTTTATCCCCTTATTAATTCCTTAACTTGCTCCTTGGTGATCACAAAGACATGTAAACACCCTTGACCATTTTATCTTGATCCCCTTGGCATCCCTTAGAAAATTGGGCCTCATAAAATTAAATTCCAACCACACTCCTTGGGCTACATCCTCGCTATTTCCCACACCCCTAGACCAATTGGACTAGTTTTGGTGATTTTTATGACCAAAATTAATATCTAACCTATTTATGACCCACCTATTGTAGCCCCCAATATTCACTTACCCTAAAAACCTTAGAAAATATATAATTATATGTAGCATCCTCTACTTATCATAACAACACAACACAAATATAAAAAGAAATGGCATTCTCGTGCAAGTGTTCTCTTCATCTATCAATTCTTACAGGTGCTTATTGAGGAGAATAGGTTGAACCTTTGATATTATAGATCTAATGCTTTATATTTTTCTTTATCTGTTTGATTTGACCCCTCTTCACCTCTTAACTTTTCTCCTAGTTGCTTTCTATCCATTTCCTCTTTATCTCAAGCCTTTATAAACACCATTCTCATGCCCAGTCTTTCATACAACTTAATTGTTATCGCTCTTACCCTAATCTATCCATAAAAACCATTTACACTATCCTTTTGATCATCTTTTTTTATCTCCTTGTTAACTGATGCACATACTACCTAAACCTAGCTTTGGTTTCCTAGGGTTTTATTTTGTTTGACCATCACTTTTGCACTTTTTCATCCTCACTTGGGTTTACATACACTCTATTTTTCTATTATAAGTGTGGATTTTGTTGAAATTACTCACAATGAGGTTGATTGAGGTAAATTCTCTCTAATAGTTTTATTTTATAGGTTTTTCCATTTTTCATATGTTTCTTTGTGAAATTAGAGGAAGCAAAAAAAGGACACAAATGCATTATAAGACCTAACAATTATTCTCTAAAAGTTGCAAAGAATTTTGACATTAGAAATTCACTGTAGGTACATTTTCACCCCCTAACGTGTCCCCTCGATGATATATATTCCCCTCAACGCACCCCTTTTCTAAAGGGTTCATCTTGGAGTTTTGAAAATTTTCCAAAAACTTCTCTTAGTCATTCTCAATTCAAATCAAACTTTGATTTTAATTTATCATACATGTATTGTTTCATTTTTGTATTTTTTATATACTTTTATAGTGTTATTTATGCACTTTGACCCACGTATATGTATTGGTTTTCTTAATGTATTGCAAACAAGTTCAAGTGATAGGCAATTCCATATCCTACAATGCCTAAAAATAATTAGTTTTAGTTATATTTTTTTGGCAAGGTGCCAAAACTACCCCAAGGTACATTTGCACCCCCCTGTGTAGTTGGTAGGATATTCATGCCACCTTGCATAACTGACTATGCCCCCTTTCCACAAGATACCTCTCAAACTTGCCAAACTCACAAAGTAGCTTCTTTTGATCATATACAACCTTTTCCAACTCCCCATACCCATTTTGATAGGTGTATATATATTTAGTATCGATTTTATTATGTGTGTTTCTGGTTTTGATTCCTTATACTTATCAAAGATCATATTTAAAAGTTTTATGATCAAAAATTTGATATTTATCTAATTTACAACTAATTTATGTTGAACAAGACAACTGAGAGGGGGGGTGAATTAGTTGTCACAAATTTAAACCTTAGTTCATTCACTAGAACTAATCCTTAACATTGCTTAAATGATTAAACATTAAATGCAAGTGCAAAAATTGAAAACCATCACACAAACACAATAACACCATATTTACATGGAAAACCCAATAAGGGAAAAACCAAGGCGAGGATTAACTCACACTATAGAGAATATCAAAACCGATTACAAAAGGCTCACTACCAAAATAAGGACTCACTATCCAATAGGGCTAACAACTCGAAGGGCTCACTACCACAAAGATACAAAGAAGATAGAAGAGATATGTTACAGAGAGAAGACAATCTCAATGCAACAAAGAAATCCACCATAATTTTCTCAACCACTTGTAGACATGCATGAATGATAAAGTACACCTTCTAATCACTTCATCTAGAAACTCGACATTTAGGCTTCACACTGATCTACCACACTTGCATCACACGCACTCACTGATTTGCATCTATCTGCTCTATTTCTTTGCACTTATCTCTTTTCGCTTGCTTTCCTCTCTTTTTTCACCACTAACTTATTTTGTATTCATACCATCTTCAACTTTGAAACATATTCAAAGTCGGTCATCCAACATTAAATTCAAATTAGGTCAGTGCCAAAACATCCTAGGGTGGAATTATAATGAGAGCGACCCAAACACATGCTTGATAAGGACCCAAATAGATCCAACACGCTTCATCAACTTCAAAGATAGTGTTTAACACAAGGTCAGACAAACTAGTGTAAAACACATAAAACAATTAAGCATGAACCTTTTAGATACCAAAATTATCTTCAATACAATCAAAACAAATCAACTCTAAAACTGCAAGTTGTAAGACTTTACCAAAAAGAAATCCAAACCAACAACATTTCTCCCGGACCTCAACTAGAAGCAGAAAAAACCATAGTTCACAATTGGTGAACATAACTCACACTGTATAATGAATCAATAGCCAAAAATATAGATCTAGCAACTTCCAACACTCATGATCAACATATCTGAACCACATAAACATAGGAGAAAAAATTGGAGCAACCACTGAACACCTACAATCTTTCTTCAATACAATTTTCTTAATATCCTCGATATATATAGCCAATAACTTGCAATCATGACATTAATGACAACAAAAACCAATTAACTAGTTGACATCGATGACAATACCTTTATTCTTTCCATTCTTGCAAAAATCTCCCCCTTTATCATTTATGGCAACACATGATGTGAAAAACCATCAAAGGAAACATACTAGCTCTGAATACACTTCTCAAACAATTTCTTTTTGTTTCTCCCCCTTAGTAGATAGTCTTTTATATTCTTCCTCTTTTGTTTGTTCTCTTTTTTTTTTTCACATTCTTCCTCTCCCCTTTGACATCAATGGCAAATGCAAAATATATTTTACATTGATTTCCCCTTTGACATTAAAAACAAAATACTCACAATGGCAACACTTGACACTACTTGCTTCCCCTGATATCTGCAAGATTTCCCAAGACATGAATTGTTTATGGATGTTTCCTTTTCCTACCTGGTTTCTTAAGAAAGAGATCCCTTACTATTTTAGTATAGATAGAGATGTCTTTGATAGCTTGGATAAGTGAGATTTTGATGTTGACATCTTTCAATTGCCCTAAAATGTTTGTCTTAGCCTATGTGTGATGCTTTTGTAGAGCTAGGAATTTAGGAAAAGGTGACTTGGGATTTTTGGTAGTTTGGTGTACCTAATTTTGTTCAGGCTCCAAAGGTGGTTTATCAGAAGCCTCAATTGCAAGTTCCTCATCCTCCATTTTTGTAATTTGGGGGGATGAAGGTCCAACAAGTTGCTTTCCTTATCTAAGGTGGACATCACTCACCTCTACCCCATAGGTGGGGTATTCATAGCTTTGTTAGTATAATATTGTTGAACAAGCTTATTATTAGGGTTAGGTTCAAGCTGGGCAGGTATTTTCTGCTTGGGTGGCTGGGATGTAGGATTTGATGGAGGCATTAGAGCTTGTTGTTGTGGAGGAGGAGGGAGCATGGGTTGCTAATAATTCATATTTTGTTGCTGCCATTGTTGGCCTTTCTGCCATTGATTCTGCTAGGTTGGAAATTGTGGATTGTAATTGGAATCTTGAAAGTTCTTTTGTGGCCAAGGATTTGGTTGTTGGTTCCAATTTGGCTGATGGTTTGGCCATTGAGGATTTTGCCACTAGTTTTGATTTACTTAGGGCTGAGAGTTCTAGGCAAAGAAGCTTTGGTTTCCAATAGGAAAAGATGAATTACAGCTAAGGGGGTCTTGCAGCATACCTTGTCTCTGCTGCCATGACCTCCTTTGTGCTATATAAAAATTTTGTCCATCATCTCCTTCAATGGGTTGAAAATCAGGCTTCTCAACTTTATCCTGTTGGATGTTGACCACTCTTTTACATTTACAATTTGATTTTCTTTGCCTTTAGCTTGGACAATATTTCATGAGAATAGCCTCAACTTCCTCTTGCTTTTTGTTAATGCGGAGAGTATCCAATTGTGTTGCCAAATGATTGGTTATATCTTCTTTCATATTGGATAACAGATTTCTCAACTCTACTTTAGAAACCCCAGTAGATGATTTACCAAGAACTGATGTTCTATTTTCTCTTGGACTATTTGTGAAGGTCTTGAAATAGTTTCCACACATCTTACAAATCTATTGAAATGTCATTTGTGAGATGTCTCCTCTCCCAATAAGGTTGAGAGCATCAATACAATCTTCATTAACTCCTCCCAAAAAGACTAGCTTGAGAGACTCTTTTGACAACTTGTTTTGGGGTTTTTTGTTAAGAGCAAATTGAAATATTTCAACATAATCCTCTAAAGGATCATCATCATTTTGTGTCATTCGAAATATATCATCCTTCCTCCTGTTAGGTCCTCTATGGTAGTCTTGATACTTCTCCAACAATAGTCTTCATGGTGTCCCAATCAGGAACAACATCTTTACCTAATCCCATAAACCATCTCAAAGTTGCATCCTTGAGAGTGGCAGGAAAAAGCTTCAACCTATGTGCATCAAAATTGTAATCATAAATTTTGCATAAGACATCAAATTCAAAGAGGAATGTATCCGAGTCTCTAGATTTTAACTCATAGAAAACTGGAAAGGCTAAAGGAGGGATGTTTTTCAGAATTGTAGCCCTTTACTGGTCAGTAATAGGAAACCCAAATGTTGGTCGAGCATCATCATCATATGTTGCATCACCCATGGTACAATATGTTCCTTTTGAATGTGCGCTAGAGGTTGGTGAAAAGGATTTTTATTCTTCAATGGCACCTTCACTCTAAGTACTAGGGTCACCAATTTTTGCAATAGCTTCTTGGCATGTGGAGGGAAGGAACCTACCCAAGGGATCTCTCTGCCTCCGCATACATCAAATATGACTTTAATTCTAGCGGTCTTGCACAATGTTAGTATCTTAGTGTTGAAAAGGATGGTATCTAACAGTCCTAATGCTTTGAAAAGAAAAATTTAACCATGAAAACTGTAAAAATGGGTCTATGAAGATAGCACCATCCTCGACAAAAATGCCAAAAATGTAGAGTCTAAGCTAATATTTTGTAAACTTGGTGGTATCCACTCAATTCAGAGGGTCAACTAACTGAATAGTCCACTTGGCACTGCTTAAGACTACATTAAATCATCAACCAAGGTGTGAGATTTTATGATGGTGGAGCATTATATATGCCTTCATGGACATAAAATATCCTTCTGAAGTAATTCTAATTGTTGGGAATTCACAAAATTGTAAAACAGTAAAAGTATAAATTGAAACTAGTTGCTACGAGTACCTACAATAAAGGTTGTGACTGAACTATTGGTAATGAAATGATACTATGTTAACTGAAAACTTGATAAAGACTAATGACTCAACTGAACTATCCTCCAGAGTGTTACTAATAATCATTACATGTATGTTCCTAAGCATTCATACATAATAAGCAAGAAGTGAAATCTCAATTAACTTGCATACGGTTCATGAACAATGATAAACTGATAACAACTATTAATAGAATTAAATAACTCAAAGGTGAAGTGAAGAACAATACCTTGAGTGGCCTGCTCAATTAATCATTCCCACTTTAAATGAACTCAATTTAACTAATATATTTCATGCATTCCATGAATTGATCTCCATTTATTGCATAATATGAAAGATTACACAATATTCTTGCACAAATCATACTCAATAATTTTGAAGATTCGTGTTTCAAACTTAAAGTAATATATAACATAAAACTATGAAAAACCAACTAACCTATGGATTCAACTAACAGTTATATACAAACTGAAGGAATCTTTATTGAAAGCAACAAATTAACCAAAATCATTAACTCCACTCTTATATATTTAGAGTGTGGATTTAAGACTTGAAATTATTCAACCTACAACTGAAAAAGAAGGAGAATTCTATCAAAACTAGAACTCTGTGGAAACATAATGCATGCAATTATATGCCCATCTATCAAAGTCCTGTGTAAGAAAGACCTCTTCTTCAACATTTATTAACTGATTATAATAATGCACATTCTATCTTCATTAAGTGCCTTCAACCAATGATCATCACGTTCAACTATTTTTGCAATTTCCCCTGTTTCGATGTCTAACACCCCTTTTGCTATGGGTTCATCTTGCAACTATTGTGTATCATGGTTCCTTCTTTAGCTGCAAACAATTTAGTTTCACAAAACACATACATAAGGATAATTATCATAATTAAACATATCATTCCATCAACATTCCCATACACATATTCGTATAAAACATTTAATGCTAATATATTAAACCATAATTCCATCACCATGTTTTTGGGTTTAGGTCTGCATAATGGATATAAAAAGGATATATGATATGGAATATTGTTTAGAAAGTATGTTTAAAAGTATCTTAAAGTCTGCATAAAACCAACAAAAAAAAGCTATTATCTAGACTTATCATCTATTTCATCCATAAAACTTGTGTACAACAAGATGCAACAGTAATATACTCAACTTCAATAGTAGACAAGGAGACAAAATATTTCTTTTTACTCAACCATGCCACCAATATGCAACCAAGAAAGAATGCACCACCACTTGTACTCTTTTTGTCATCTACACATCCAGACCAATCTTCATCTGTATAAGCACTTAGTGTAAATTAAGTGTCTCTAGGATACCATAACCCATAATTCGAAGTGCCATTTAAATATCTAAATATCCTTTTAACAATAGAAACATGTGTCTCCTTAAGATCTTTTGGAAATCTAGCCACAAGACATACAACATGCATAATATTCGATCTAGTAGCAGTGAAATACAATAGTCCACCAATCATAGATCTATACTTGCTCTGATCAACCTTAGGTGAATCATCATCTTTACCAATTTTGCAACCAGTCACCATAGGAGTACATATCAGTTTGGAACCATCCATCCCAAACTTCTTCATCTCTTTCACATACTTAGATTGTGAAATAAAGATTCCTTTCTATTTTTGATTAATCTATAGCCCAAGAAAGAGATTCATCTCTCTAAACATAGAATTTTCAAATTCTTTCTGCATCTCTTCCACAAAGATCTTACACATATTTTCATTTCCTCCAAAAATAATTTCATCGACATATACAACTACAATCAAGATTTGGTCATTTTCAATCTTAAAATACAAATTACTATCTATCGTACCTTTGTTGAAACCTTGTTGAATCAAATACCTGTCTAACCTCGCATACTAAGCTCTAGGATATTGCTTTGATCCATATAAGGCTTTCTTCAATCTACACACCATATTTGGTTGATTTGACAACTAAAATCCTTCTGGTTGTTCCATGTAAACCTCTTCTTCTAGCTCACCATTCAAAAATGCAGACTTGATATCCATTTGATAGACCTTGAAGTATTTATGAGCAACAAATGCTAAGAACATCCTTATATCTTCCATTCTTGCTATCAGAGCAAAAGTCTCCTGAAAATCTATGCCTTCTACATGTGAGTAACCTTTACACACAAGCCTTGCTTTGTTTCTAACCACTTCTCCATTCTCATTCAACTTATTTTTGAATACCCACTTTGATCCAATAATGTTTTCATGTGTTGGTCTTGGGACCAATTCCCAAGTTTGATTCTTCTCAATCTGCATAAGTTCTTCTTTCACGTCTTCCATCCAATGTTCATCTTTACATGATTCACTTATAGTCTTCAGTTCAATCTCAAAAAATAAACACAGATTTACTTCAACAATAGCTTTTCTTCTAGTCAATACTATTTTAGTCTTATCTCCAATAATCTGACTTTCTGAATGATTCTTTTGCACATATCTAGGTGTCTTAGGTGACACCACCAGAGCTTATTCTTCTTTTTCATTCTATTCATTTTGCTTCTCTTGCTCATCCTTTTATTGTTCTTCCACAATCTCTTCAATTCTTACACAATCAAGTTCATCAGATACATATCCATAAATGTCAATTGAGTTCTTCATTGTTTCATGAACCTTGACATTTGCACTTTCTACAATATTTCTCAGTATTTTATTGGAACATCTTTATTCTTTTCTTTTAGTAGAATATCCAAGAAAAATTCCTTCATCACTTCTTGCATCAAACTTTCCCAAATTTTCTTCATCTATTTTGATATAACATTTGCTTTTGAATACCTTGAAATACTTAACAGTAGGAATTCTTCCATGCCATAGCTCATAGGGGGTCTTTGTATTAATTGCTCTTGCTTGGACTTGATTAAATATATAAAAAATAGTATGAATAGTTTCTCTCTAGTACAATTCTAGTAAACCAACCTTAGTAATCATTGAGCTAGTGACCTCTTGAACTATTATATTTTTTCTTTCAATAACTCCATTTCGTCGAAGAGTTCTCAGAGTAGATAACCATCTCTTTATTCTATGCATTTCACAAAACATATTAAACTCATGGTAGGTGAATTCTCCACCTATGTCGGACCTTAAGCATTTTATCCTCAAATTCACTTCATTTTCAACCATAGCTTTGAATGTCTTGAATCTATCTAATGCATCTGATTTCTCTCTAAGAAATGTAACCCATGTATATCTAGAATAAGGAATCAATCAAAAGCATAAAGTACCTTTCACCTTGTAGACTTCTCACTCTTTTAGGACCACAAATATCTATATGAATTAAATCTAGTAGTCCAGTAGTAGGTTGTTCCTTTGATCTGTAATGAATTATTGCTTGCTTTCCAAACCAACAATTCTTGTAAATAACATTAACAGGCTTTGTAACCTTTGTAAATATCTTATGGCCTGAACTGCACTAATCCTCACCAAGTTATCAAAATTCATGTCACATTATTCGATGCCACAACCAACTATCATTAATCAGAGTCATAAAGCATCGTCCATCAACACCTTAAGTTGATAAATATTTCCTTCAGATTTATTTCTTGCAACAATCAATGTTCTGGATTCTTTTCGGATTTCACATATCTCATCCTTAAACACAAGATCATATCCTTTACTGCACACCTGTTCAACACTCAAAATATTATTCCTTAAACCCTTAACATAGTAGACATCATCAGTATTATGCTTTCCATCAAAACTTACTGAACGTATCCCACAAATTTTAGCACCAGTATCATCTCCAAGAATAACCAAGCCTCCATCATATTTTTCAATTTTAAAAAACTTACTTTTATCGCCAATCATGTAATGTGAACAACCACTATCAACAACCCAATAGTTCTTTTCTTGTTTAGTATGTAGGGCAAAGATAACAATACCTTCATTTTTCTCCTTCTCTGGAGGGCTTTCTTTCACCCATTTTTCAGAATTAGCAGAAGTACGTTCATCCTTTATAGCCAAGAACAAGCATTCATTGTCATCAGGATCTTCATAATTAGAATCCTCATCAAATATACTAGCATTATCATTCACATAATATGCTCCATTGATCTTCTTTCCTTTCTTTTCTTTCTCGTATCTTTGTTTATTCCTCCTAGCTCTTTCTAGACACTTTGCAACATAATGACCTATTTCTCCATAACTAAAGTATTTAAAGGGTAAGTTACCTTCATACTTTTCAGAGCCTTTCCTCATCCTTCTCACAAAGTTAGCTTCTATTTAATCAAGATTTTCTTCATCTGGATCTCCAACTTTTGTAGCCTTACAAGCAGTCTCTGATTTGCATCTATTCCTTAGATTTGACTTCTTCATCTCATAAGATGTAAAAAATCCCAACAACAAATCTTTAGTGCAGGTCTTATAATCTATGATAACACACACCTTCTCGTTGTAAGCATCAAGGAGAGTCTTAAGAGTATTCTTTAAAATCTTGGTTTCATCTATAATAGCACCAAGTCCTCACATTTCGACTACTATCTCACCCAATCTCTGTATGTAAGCTTTAACATTCTCATCTTAAGACATATGTAGAAGCTCAAACCGTGTCTCCAAATTCTATAATTTTGCCTCTTTGAATTTTCATCACCTTCATGTGTCATTTCCAAAGCATCCCACACTTCCTTAGTAGTATTTAGATTCTAAACTTTAATCAGCTCAGAATGTACCATATTGTTCTTCAAAATGTACTTTACCTTATTGTTTACTTCATGTGCTTTGATCTCATCAACCGTACTTGGATAGCAGGAGGAGTGTAGGGATTCTTGTAAGATTTTTCCACATCATATCCATAATATTCTAGATATTATTCCATCAATATTTTCCAGATAGAATAGTTAGTTCCATCATACCTCAGATAGTCATAAGTCATTTTGCCAGCCATCCCAGACCTTCCTCAAGCGGTTAAGCTCTTCACCAAGGAACCAAGCTCTGATACCAATTGTTGAACAAGACAACTGAGAGGGGGAGGATGAATCATTTTTCATAGATTTAAACCTCAATTCATTCACCAAAACTAATCCTTAACATTGCTTAAATTATTAAACATTAAATGCAAGTGCAAAAATTGAAAACCATCACACAAACACAATAAAACTAGATTTATGTGGAAAACCCAATAAGGGAAAAACCATGGTGAGAATTAACTCACACTATAGAGAATATCATAACCGATTACAAAAGGCTCACTACCAAAACAAGGACTCATTGTTTGGATTAGGACTCACTGTCCAACAGGGCTAACAACCTGGAGGGCTCACTACCACAAAGATACAAAGAAGATAGAAGAGATATGTTACAAAGAGAAGAAAATATCAATGCAACAAAGAAATTTGCCACAATTTTCTCAACCACTTGCAGACATGCATGAATGATAGAGTACACTTTCTGCTCACTTCATCTAGAAACTCAACATTTAGGATTTGCACTAATCTGCCACACTCGTATCACACACACACTGATTTGCATCAATCTCGCATCTATCTTCTCTTTTTCTTTACACTTGTCTATTTTTGCTTGCTTTCCTCTCTTTTCACCACTAACTTATTATGTATTTATACCATCTTCAACTTCAAAACATATTCAAAGTCGACCATCCAACATTAAATTCAAATTAGGTTGGCACCAAAACATCCTAGGGTGACCTAAACACATGCTTGATAAGGACCCAAATAGATCCAACATGCTTCATCAACTCTGAAGATAGTGTTCATCACAAGGTCGACCAAACCAGTGTAAGACACATAGAAAAATTAAGCACGAACCTTCTAGATACCAAAATTATCTTTAATACAATAAAAACAACTCAACTCTAGAACCACAAGTCATAAGACTTTACCAAAGAGAAATTTGGACCAACAACATTTCTCTCAGACCTCAACCACAAACACAAAAAACCATAGTTCACAACTGGTGAACATAACTTGCACTGTACAATGAATGAATAGCCAAAATCTGGATCTAGCAACTTCCAACACTCATGATCAACATATCTGAACCACACAAACATAGGAGCAAATCTCAGAGCAACCACTAAACATTTGCAATCTTTCTTCAATACAATTTTCTCAATATACTCGACATATACATGCAATAAATTACAACCATGACATTAATGACAACAAAAACCAATTGATAACCAATTGACCAGTTGAAATCAATGACAACACCTTCATTCTTTCCATTCTTGCAATAGTTTATACATGAATACAATATAAAATCCTAACTAATAAGGCAGATAACTCTTTTTTGAAGAAGCACCAAGTTTGGCTCTAGAATTGCAGTTTTAAAGTACAAACCAAGAGATAACTTGAGACGTATAGCTCTAGATCAAATATTTTGACTTGATGGAAATGCAGGGCCAACTCTAAAATAGTTTAGACAACCAATCATTTGACAAATTGTGTTGGAGTCTATAAAATAATTTTCTAATTTTGAATGGTAAAATAAGATAATTGTTCTAAAATCAAAGAAATATTGGTCAACCAATCAAAAAGGATTGAATTCCAATTATGCAACCACAATCAACAAAGAAGCACAATGATAAATGTATGTAGCTACATAAATAGAATTTCCCCATACTTCACGAGGGAATTAGTTAATTGTCAATAGGTGTTTAATTGTAATAAATTCATCTTCAAATGGACACTAATGTTTGAATTTAAGATTCCTAGTAGGAATTAAAACCATCATGAATGTGCATGAACATTATGGCTAGATTACGGGTGCAATCAAGTTAATTAATGATTTTTCATAGGGAAACTAATATAGCTTCTAAATAAATTAGCTTGTGAGATTCTAAGAACAAGTTAGTGAAGTTAAAAGATAATTGTTTGTAAACAAATCATATTAGTTAATATTTATAGAGTAATAGAAGATGCCATTATTTGACCATTGTATGCTATCATATTTTCATTAATAAAAAAAATTCAAGTTTTATGCATTTGAATGTAATACTTTAACGATTTAGTCTTATTCATGAGAGAAGCAAGGGCCCACTCAATCAAGGGAAGGAATGTTTAATCTAGTATTTTGTATATTATTTTGTTATGTGATTTATTTTTGTTGAAGTGATTAGATATTTTACTTAATTAGTCCATCCAGTAGGTCCTATTTGCATGTTAATTTTACTTATGTTCTAGGAATATTTCTATAAGTCTTAGTTGTCAATGATTTTTTATCTTGTCTTATCCAATTTACTTCTTGTGTCCTAGGTCATTTAATATTTGTTATATTAGTTGTCTCATTGCATAGGATTGAGACACTTGTCACAATCTTGTCTTGTCCTATCTTTCAACCTTGCCTATATAAGCAAGGCATCACATGTACAATTCAAACCAATGTAATCCATGTAATCATATTGGGCTCTAATCAAATCCATTGTTCTCATTATAAAGCAATATTTTTTCTCTTGTTACTCTCTTGTGGAAGGCATCTTTTGGTTTTGGAAGTGATTTTGGAGGCTTGAGTCTATTGGCGATTTTAACATAGTATCAAAGCTTTAAATCTGCAAGCCCCTTCTCAAATCTAGCATTAATTAGGTATGAGATTTTTTGGGTGTAAATTTGGTCAAAAGGACTTCCCATTGAGTCTAGAAGGCCCAAAACCTCCAATTTTCATATAAATAATTCATCTTTTAGCAATTTTTTGGGTAATTTTTTTTAAAAAAAGGTGACTATCTTATATTTGATGACTAAATGATTGTCACGGAGGACTATGTTAAGATTAATAGTTAAGTGGCTATCATATTAGCACTTAACCTAGTTTTTCAATGCTTGGTCATGTAGATGACCACCCACCAACCCTTATGAGGCTTAATTTTGGCCCATCGAGCTCTAATTGGGCATTCAAAAAAATGCCATAACTTTTGACTCGAGTATTGAATTATGGAAAATGAGATATCGTCGATAAGTTGGTTATGAGCACATTCCAATGGTGTAGGTCTCATTATTATTTTTTTTTTGGTAAATTTTATTGTTATTTGAAATTGGGTCTTCATTTTTGGCTCTGAAGCTCATAAAGTTTTGTCTAGATCTCTAATTTTCACATTTTTTGCGGTATTGGAAAGGTATTGAGGAGCTCTATCAAGCCATCCATATATTTTTCTATATTCAAACCTAGGTACACCTAAATTTTATTCATATTTGCATTCTAAATTATTACTTGGACATGTTGACACTTAGGAAGGTTTTTTTGTTGATCAAATCACTTCAATTAAGCTACATAATATGTATTGATCTCTACTTTTATTATTTGAGAAGTGTATCATTGTAGTAATCATGGGTTATACAAATCATCCTTCTGACTGGGGACAATTATGAGTCTTGAAAAAAAGGTATCTTGACACATTGCAAGTGGCTTAATCTTTTGCCTCATATTTATGGACTCATCCCTAAGCTAGATACACATTTGGAGAAATAAATTAGGGGTAATAAAATGATCATATCATAAGATTAATTAGTACAACCATTGGTGCTAAAATATTTTGGCAGATCTCAAAGACTACGTGCCCAAGTACACTTTAAACCAGAATTTGGGAGATCTATGAAGATACACATAATCCTCCATTCCTAGACAATCCTACATCAGATTACCTTATTCCACCTGATGATGTGATAATCTACCCTTTGATGATGATAAATTAGAGGAACTTGAATATAATGTAGCCCTTGAGCATCTTGCTAATCAAGAGACTTCTTTTGCAACTCCCACTCTCTTATAAAGATTGATCACAAATTCATCTTTTTTCTCCATCAAAGTTCAAAGTTGTTCTTTGAAAGCTTCCAACGATTCTTTCTAGCAGGTAAATCATTATCTTTCATATACATCTTTATGGGATGATTACCTGACAGTTATTTCAAACTTGTTTATGAAGTATCATATATCAAATTTGGGGGACAAATTTGAGGGGTTATATCTCCTATTTGATGATAGCCCCATCATAGCTCTTATCCCATCATATTTTTCTTTGGATATTGTTTATCATCACTTACCACTCGATCATGGGTTGTCACCTTCTTTAGTGATTGAGCATGTACCTGATTTGATTGTGGCATCATCATCTACCATGGACATGACAACACATGAACAAATTTCAGAGATGCCATCTTCATACATTTAGATTCATATTCCTTATAATTCCTATCTATAATGGAAATAATTCCTACATTTGTACTCGATGATGTTTCTTCCAAAATGAAGATAAGTTTTTTGTAGGTATCGGATAATGTTTTGTCTTCAAGCACTCACCATTTCTATAGGAAATTCAACATTATGGGGGGCTACATAGTTTCCCTCTTTCTCTCTTATGGGGGGGAGGGGTAATTGGTTATATACTTGTGATGGATGTCATCCTTGGGGGTTCTTGAGTTCTCCATCCATTACCTATTTATGTTTGTTTCTTTTCTCTCTTATTGGGAGGATTTTTGTCCCACTAAGTTTTCTCCTTTTCTTTGTTCATGAAAGATTGCATTGTACATGGGTACCTAGCATGGCTTGGTATTTGATACCCATCATCATAATCTTTTTATAATTTTTATTTGTTTCCTTCACCCTAGGTTGTACTTAAGGGGGGGTGTTGGTGTGAATTAGGTAATTTACCTAACTAGTTCACCTAGTAGGTACTATTCACATGTTAAGTTTACTTAGGTCCTAGGAATATTTTTAGAAGTCTTGGTTGTCAATGATATCTTATCTTATCTTATATCTCATTTACTTCTTGTGTCCCAGGTAATTTAGTATTTGTTATGTTACTTGTCTCATTACATAGGATTAAGACACTTGTCACAATATTGTCTTGTCCTAGCTTTCAACCTTGCCTATATAAGCAAGGCATTATATGTACAATTCGAACCAATGTAATCCATGTAATAATATTGGGGTTTAATAAAATCCATTTTTATCATAATCAAACAATATTTTTTCTCTTGTTGCTCTCTTGTGGAAGGTATATTTTTGTTTTACAAGTGATCTTGGAGGCTTGAGTCCATTGATGAATGCAAATTCCTGTTTTGTAGCCTAATATGGTGTATATGGTTCTACTCCATACATTAACCTATTGTATGATGTCTCTATTTGTAGCTAATAGGTTATGCAATTTCTAAATTTTGTGAACTATAATAGTATATAACCTATAGGTGTGCTTTACATGTGTTTAATTTGTTTACCTTCTAGTTAGTTTAAATAAATTTTCCTTTTTAGTTTACAAGTAAAATATTATTTAGAAAATGGTTTTCATAAAAAAATATTTGTTTGAATGTAAATTAAATGGATTTTCTTTCCAGTTCCAAAGTAGAATAACTTCCAATTTTAAATACTCAATAGTTTAGATTTATTTTTACTATAATTGTAATTTAGCGTGTGTATTTTAATTCCTAGATTAGGAGAACCATTGATTTAGTTTCTTGAACCTCTATTGTAGATAACCATAGGACACTACCCCTATTTGAAAAGGATAAATATATCTAATTTAAAGTGAAGGATTGCAACCATCATCACTTTTTGGTATCATTTCCAAGGATCTTAGGTGTTATCAGAGAGAACATTGGAATTAAATTTTATGTTAAAGTCATTTGTAAGTCTTTTTTAATGTATCAATATCTTTGCTCCACTCAATTTAGAGTGTAATTAACCATAATGGCAACATATAAACTTTCATATACCATTTGGAGAAAGCGAAGCTCGATAAGAAATCTAGAACTAAGTGGAAACTTAAATTGAAAACCTCAAGTTAATAATTCTTAGGAATACATTTATAATTTAAAATGATCTCTTTTTTCTATATGGTTAAAAGAAGGGACTTAAAATATTTATACATGAGACAAAATTACGACCACCAACAACAATAAACCACAAACACTAATAATAAAGTTGAGTTTGAAATAAAATTAGAGGACAGACAATCATTCAAATACTTTGAAGCATTACAAAGAACAAACCTATCAATCCACCACACTATTTAGACAACAAAAACTAGGTGAGTGACGAGTCCTTAAATTGTCCTCCTTTCCTTGTTTAAGTTTCATAATTTTCATGATATTTATGATGGTTTCAAAGACATTACCTAGACCTTCCTACTTATTTTAAGTATTAAATTATTAATGATGGTATATATTATATTATTATATTGTGTGAACCTATGAATCTATATAAAATTTAATAGATTTTTATGTTGATTATGATTATCAATGGTGAAGAGATACCTCTAAAATAAACTAACCCCTACAATGAAGGATCTATCAACCCACAACAAAGGATGCCTGTCAACTCACAACCAAAGGGGATGATCACCTACAACACATATAATCTTTCATATTATGGGAATGATTTATTTATAGATTATTCTATTTTTACTAATTATGTCATCAAATAAAACTTTTCATGGAGAAAAGAAGATATTTGTGATAATAGTGGTCATGGCTCATAAATTATTATGCCCTGTTGGGCATATTTTTCAGTTGTAATTGTCTTCTTTATGATGCAAATTCTTAATGTGATTATGACACTCTCAACTCTACATGATTAATCTTTATTATTGTTTAGAATAATACTAAGTCATCTTCCTATGTTTTTGGGGATGTTGACAATTATTTACAAGTTTTTTAAGTCCAATAATAATCGAACTCTCATGATCTTGTATATATTTTTGATATTATGAGAGATCAAAGATATAGCATCTTAGTGTTTGTAGATTTAGATATAAAAATATTTCCTATCATTTGATACTTTGTTCTCGATTATCTATTTGAATTGCAATAAGAGACATATCGTGGGATTGTAGCTACTCAAGCAAGGGCCACTTGAGGTAACTGGAATACTCCTTGTAGTTTAGGTTATTATTTATAGTAGAATAAATTTCTAAGATTTATTTCCTGGTTTAAGGTTAAATTGATTTTTAAGTGGCGATTAATTGTTATTATAGTTATTTTAAGTAAGTTGAAACATAGTTGAGTCATTTATCATTGTCTTCACAAGATTATTTACCTATATCAGCTATTATAGTTACCTATAGAAATATTATTTAGTTAGATTTTCTTCTAGATAAAGCTATTCCAGTCAAGTTTTATTTCAATTAAAGTTTCTTTTGTTAACTCTTATATGCATAATTAATTAGGATGAATTTGGATTCTTAGTTGCACATACAATGCTAACATAATCCAAGAAATTACAATTCCTTGGTTGATAAATTAAATGTAGCACATCTAGGTCAGTGAATTGCTTAATAAGAGATTTATTGGTTCATTGAGATGTATGCATACATTGTGTACATCAATTGATTGAGCATAGATGGAGCTAGACAACGAGTAGTTCCTATAAATTTTGGAGCTTGTCTATAAAATATTTGGATCTTATACAAAGTTTACACAACAAGAGAATACACCTTAGTATCTCAACCAACCAATGAATCCTATCTAGAGGAACATAATTGAAAAAATCAACAGGTAGAGGAGAGTGTGGAAACAACTTTGACCTATCCTATTACTTTGAACCTAGATGAGGAAACCCCCATGAAAAACATTTTCAGCTTCTATATTGTGTACATTTAGGGGTATGCATTTTGAGTACTTGGACCAACTCCTCTTTGAATTTAAAGTGTTGTGCGAAACTTGTGACTACAAAATTGATATCCAAAATCTTAAATTTCGTGGACATTAAAATATTTAGCCATGTGTTGGTTTATGGTACTAAGCTAGGGATCCATCCACTCATGGTATGAAATGGGAAATATATTCATACACAAATATTAGACTATTAAAATGTTATAGAATATAAATAAGAATTTTTCAATGAAATAAAAAGAATATGAGAGTATGGAGGGCTATCTCAACCTCTTTATTTTTCTATGATGATGTAATAATGTTTGAATCCAAATCAAGTAAACCAAATTTCTTAGGTGTTTAGAAGAGGAACCAAAACAAGTTGACCTTTTGAGAAAGGGTGATGTAAAAAAAATTCTCTCTAACATCTCAAAAATTTATCAAAATTATTCTTGGACAAGAGGTGGGATTGGGAAACTAAAAAATATAAGGGAACAAAAAAAATAGGGCATACAACAAAGGATAACATTAATTTAAGAAATGATATTTTAGTTAAGTTGAACTCAACATTGGATGAGATATAGGATAAAAATTAGAACCGTTGATCCTTTATACATCCACTACCTCATATGCCATAATAGATATCCCTTGCAATACTATCCTCTAGATAAAATGTGTGCTTTTTACATCAACAAAAATAACCATTATATTGAGCAATGTGATATACTCTATACAATTAAAAATTGCACAAAGAATAGTCCTTAAATTTAAGAGGAACTTAATTGCCTAGGATAGAGATTGGGTGGTAATTTTTTCTACAACTAGCACCCAAATCAAGCTCCTTGGTTTCCACCCATGAATTGGCTAGCTAATCCATGGTCTATAATATGGCTTACCCAATAAATGAAACAATAATAGGGACCTTATTATTGGGGACCCCAAGAATGGACTACCCATTGCTAGCCTGATCCTTAGTGATCAAATCAACTTCAACAATAATGGGTCCCTCCAACGACTTCATCACAAAGGAATCTCAAGAAATCATACAAGGACCAAGATGATTTTCCAACCAAAAAAATACTTTGTTAAATACTCCTTCAAATATAATAAATTAATCTTTAAATTAACTCTATAGTCAACCTTAACTTTCCATGCAACCTATGTCTAATCCAAAAAAAAACAGACATTCACAATAATTTATAGAATGAACCAAGAAAACATAATTAGAATAAGTGTTATTCATTATGAAAACATCCATAGATGTTCAAAAAGGACCATGCCAAAACCCTCTCCTCCAACCATTGTTAAGATTATTAATAATAGAGAAACAAACTCCCCTAAACTTGCATATAAAATTCCTTAGTAAAGGGACTTAATGCTTTTGGATCCTGTACAAATCTCATGTAATGCTTCTCTAGAGCCTCTCTAGAGATATCTTAATGCTTCTATAGGTTCTCTATAGCCCTCTTAATTCTCTAGGAGATTCTCTAGAGCCCCATTTTAGAGCTTCTTTGGAGCCCCATGTGGAGCTTCTCCAAAGCCTACTTTTGGAGCTTCTCTAGACCCTCATTTGGAGATTCTATAAATCCTACTTTTGGAGCTTCTCTGGAGCTCCATCCCAAAGCTTCTCTAAAACTTAACTCTAAAAATTCTTCAGAATCCTATTCTAAAGCTCCTTTGGAGATTGCAACTTCATCCCTATAGCCTTTACCTTCTAATGAGTCTAAAATTATACAAGAATTTGAATGAACAAACATTTAAAATCCTTTGTTATAAGTTATAAAATAAACTTAAAGCTGAATCACCTCATCAAATAGTTGCGTGTAAAAACTATGGGAAGGAAGAAAAGAATCCCAATACCATCCAACTAGAATTTATATTAGCTAATATTCTCTCGACAAAAGTTCTTTCATCAAAATCTGGCGATTCAAGCATCCTTGTGATCACAATCTCTATAGGTATCATAAATATCTCAAACATGCTAGTATATTTAGGGACCTCCATTAATATCATATTAGTTGATATGTTGAATATAATATCCCTAACTATGTTGTAACCCACTTCTACAATTTTACAAATGGCTAATTGGTCAATTTCTATTCTAAAAGGTGTTGTTAAATATGCTCCTATTAAAAATTGAGTCCTAGGAACACCCCATGGATTTCATGGTCCTCCAATTGTGCACCCAAAGTAATGGTCACCCATTGATCTCAGGCCAAATTTGCCTAACAATTGTTTCTACCTTCATGGACTATATATTGGGTGATATGATAATTTCTAATAGATTCATTTTCAATCAAATATTTGTGTATCCATGTATTATACCCTCATTAGACCATGATAATAATTTGTGGGTAGATGAACCAAATATGGATGATGAAACATAAAACATAGTTTGCTTAGTCATATTTATAATAAGACAACATATAAAATAACTTTATGGGGACTTGTATATCTACAAGGAAGACGATGACCTTTAATGACTCCTACAATAAATTATTGTCAACTTCCCCGAGATAATCATTGGGATTTTCTTGTAGCCTTCCATTACCCCTTAACCAATATTATTCCTAAAGATGACATATTTTTCAAGGAAATCACCACCTTTCAAAAAATTTAGCCTCATTCATATCCTTTAAGTAATTTAATGAGAAAGTATAAAATAGTCTCCTCAATTCATCTAAGAACCAAACAAATCTTGATTCCCCCAAAGAAGACATTGAACAAAAATAATTGGTTATCAAAGAACCAAGAAATAAAACTATTTAATGTTTTGATTTCTCATAGAAAACATTTCACTTAGTAGTATAGTGATATGAAAGGGATCTATCATAAAATTTTCACTTACCACATATTCACATGAAAATTGTGAGACTTGTTAGGGAATCACATTGTAAATTAAACCCATCAGTTAAGGATATTGTTTAAACACAAATTAAAAAATTAAAAGTAGGATTCATCTTCCCTATTCCAAATAGCCAATGAGTTCCTCCTTTATTTATTATCCCTAAAAGTAGTGTTAAATAGTGAATTTATACTAATTATATAGATCTCATTAAAATTAGAGAGACTATTTTCCCTTTCCATTCATTGATCAGGTCTTAGATAATTTAGCTCGAAAGAAATAATTTTATTTTCTTGATGGATTTATTGCCCATACACTCAAATTAAAGTGGCCTCAAAAGATAACGATAAAAAATACATTTATGTATGTTTGGTGAACCTTTGATTACAAATACCTTCTCTTTGGGTTGTACAATGCACTAGCCACTTTCCAACAAGCTATACTCACTATCTTCATTGAATTAGTAAATGGATGCACGAAAGTGTACATGGATGATTTTACTATTCATGAAGAATATTTTGATAAAGACCTCCATAATTTAGATAAAGTCCTAGAATTGTATGAAAAGTGTTAATTATCTAAGCCATGAAAAGTGCTTGATAATGGTTAACCAAGGCATTATGTATTTGGAGATATAAAAGTGGATCCTAAAAAATCAAGGCCACAACTTAGCTATCTCTCTTGAAAACTCAAACAAATGTTAGGAGCTTCCTCAATCACACAATGTACTATAGACATTTTATAATTTTTTATTAAAATTATAGTTTTCATGTTTTATCTTATCATTAAGGATATTTATTTTTTATGGACTAATGACTATTAATAGTCCTCTAACATTATTAGAGAAAAAGGAACTCTTCTCAAGTCTTGAGAGGTCTCAATTGGAACCTCCCATTTTACATAGAAATAGATTCTTTTGATAGCACTAGAAGGAAAATATTAGTCAAAATTTAAATAAGGGGATGGCATACATGCTATCTATTGATTTGGAAAGAACTAGCACCATCCAAAAGAAATTATACAATGAAAGAAAATGTTTCCTTGTTTTGGTCTATGTATCAACAAATATTGTTACTAGATTACTTGATATAAGGTGATTATGTATATCTATCATTTAAAAATTAAATAATTAATGTACAAACTATAGTAATTAGAAAATTCATTAGATGGTTATTACATGCTGAAATAATTCAATGTGATGATAATTGAGAAACTTAAAAAAATGTTTTGTTGTTGATTCCTTGTCTAGATTGCATATTTTAGGAGGGGGTCATGAATTTTTTGAAGATTAATTCCTAAATAAGTAATTATTTGTTATCTCAACTCACTTACCATGGTTTTCTGACATGCCTAATCATTGAGCCATGGAGGATTTTCCATTTGAATTCACTAATAAATAGAAGAAAAATATTATTAAATATAATTGCACATTTAAATGGTTAAATGAAATATCATTTAAACATGACCCTAAATTTGTCTTACATATGTTGGGAATAGGATGCCATTTAATTTCAATCCTAAACATATTTCATGTATCTCCTAAGTCCTTGGAAAGTGTCCCCCAACACTAAGATTAGAAAGAGATTAAATTCAAATGAAATGAACATGTAAATTGACATTTGTGATTATTTCTAAATAATAGGAACATGTGGGGACATCCAAGAAGAGCTCCTACAAGATACGAGCACATGGGGCACCCACATGGAAGGTGGAACCCACCTTGCTTTAGTTAACTATTTGGAGGATTGATAACACTTTAGTAATTCATGTTTAGATCCTACAAATTAGGGATTGATATTTACATGAGTGGAGTGGCACTATCAATTCAACATCAGTTTAGTATCAGTTCAATTCAGTTATGGTTCAATTATCTTCAGTTACATGTAGTTATTTTTAGTTGAATTCTAGTTGACTTGAGTTGACTTGAGTTGCATGATAAATAATAGGTGGATACTTTTAATTAAGTGGGGATGAACAATCATGCATAATGTTTGCATGAATTGTTGGAGAGATATGTTTCAGTTAACTAGGATTGACTTGGGTCCACCTCGGGCGCCCAAGTTGGCATCTTTCAGTTAATACCTTTTGCATGAGAAGATATTTACAAGGCTCAGTCAAGTGGGCCCATTCTTGGGTGCCAACTTTGAGGTGAAGTTTACATGATATCTTCTTGACCAAAGTTCAGCTAAGTGTTCAGTTTGGGGCACCTAATTTGAGGAAGACTTTGGTTTGACTTTAGATTACATTGTGGAACTCTACTTTCCCAATCTAGGCGTAGATTTTGGTGAGGAGCTTTATGCTCTTATATTTACAACTCTTATGAGTTTACATGCACATATGATTGTCTATTAATTGCAGCAAGAGTATGAGAGTTCTATGAGAGTTTATTGTAGGTTGTGAAGAAGGATTGTTGAAGGAAAGAAAGCATATCAATCAAGGATTGATACAATATTATTGAAATCTTGTTCTAAGGTTAAATAATACAAGCACTGTTGATTCTGGTGGATTTTTTTCTCGAAAGGGTTTCTCCACGTATATGCTGTGTCACTTCTATCTTCTTGTCTCATTCTTCTACAATCTTTTATCTCTTTATACAATTGGTAAAATCGATCTAAACAAATTAATCATACACAAAGAATTCTAACAAAGAACACTTAATTAGATCTATAGTCTCATAGTTTTACAAGTTTTAAGCTACAATATTACCTTCATTTTCAACATTTGGTATCAGAGCCAATGGTTGGTTAGGGTTTGGGACACCTTTCTCTTAAAATTTTGAAGGTTTTTGGCTGTAGTGGGAACTTTTACTATTTTGTTATTGCAGATTTTTAAAAGAAGTGTGTTACAATGAGTTCTACTTCTCATTTAGATATTGAAAGATTCAATGGATCTAGTTATGAGATGTGGAAACTAAAAATTGAGGATCTCCTTGAAGAGAGAGATCAGTGGTTAGTCGTTTGTAATGAGACAAAGCCATCTACAACAATGTCAGATGAGGATTAAGCTAAGCTTGATGAGAAGAAAAGAGGGACCATAAGATTATGTCTTGTCGATGTTGTTCTCTTGAATGTTTCAGATGAAGCTACCACATATAAATTGTTGAAAAGGATAGGTGATGTCTATCAAACCAAAAGTCTTACTAATAATTTGTATCTAAAAAGATAGTTGTATTCTTTAAAGATGAAAGATGGTGATTCTGTTGCACATCATTTAAATGCTTTCAATTTGATTCTAAGTGAGTTGGCATCTATAGATGTAAACCTAGAAGATGAAGATAAATTCATTTTGTTACTTTGTTCTTTAGCAAAGTCTTGGGACAATATAATTGTTGTTATCAGTGGTAGTGGTGCATATCCTAAGATGGACAATATAATTCCTACTCTCCTATCAGAGGAGATGAGGAGGATGTCTAAAATGGGATCCCAAGATGCCTTGTTTATAAGAAGTAGGCCTAAGGAAAAGGAACCTAAGGGAGACAAGAAAGGAAAGGGTAAGTCCAAAGGATGGTCTAAAACCCCTAGTAAGAGTAAGGTAAAGTATTGGAACTATGGGAAACCAGGACATGTAAAGAAGGATTGTAAGAACAAGAAAAAGAGTTTTGTTTCTTCTATAAATAAATCCTCGGATGACGGTAATGATGCATTGATCATTTCATGTAAAATTGTTAGTGATGACTCTTGGATTATTGATTCAGTTTGCTCCTATCATATGAATCCTAACAAGGAGTAGTTCACTAAGTATACTACATATGATGGATGGAATGTCTTCTTTGGAGATAATAGCACAACAAAGATTGTGGGCAAAGGAGAGGTAAAGTTGTGTTTTAATGATGGCAGGGTTAAGACCCTTAATGATGTTTTACATTTTCCAAGAATTGCTAGAAATCTAATTTCTATATCTAAGTTCAATGATTCTGGAATGCATGTGACATTTGACAAAGGTGATTGTAGATTGGTGAAGGGAATATGGTGGTTGCTAAAGGATCTCGGATTGGGACTTTGTTTAAGCTTAATACCTCAAATTTGAATAAATAAGCCAATGTAACTAAAGCTGAAAATAAATGTATCTTGTGGCACCATAGATTGGGCCACATTGGTGAAAAAGGTCTTAGGAACATTCTTAATAAGAAATTGGTTGACGGTAATCCTGATTATAATATTGGCAAAAATGATTTTTGTGAGCATTGTGTGTTTGGAAATCAATCTAGATCTTGATTTCCTAATGGAATAAATAAAGCTAAAAGATTATTAGAGATTATTCATTCAGATGTTATGGGTCATGTGGATATTGACTCTATTGGAAAATCTAGATATTATGTCACATTGATTGACGATGTCTCAAGATACACTTGGATCTATTTTATGCATAACAAATCTGATGTGTTCAATAAGTTTAATGAATTTAAGGCTTTAATTGAGAAACAATCAGATCGTAAGATAAAAGTGTTGAGATCAGATAATGGTGGTGAATATTGTTCTAAGGAATTTGATGATTATTATAAGCATGCAGGAATTATGAGACAAAAAACTACTCCATATACACCTGAAAAAAATAGAGTAGCAGAAAGGATGAACCAAACCTTAATGGAAAGAGCTAGGCGTATGTTAAGTAGTGCTAAGCTAGATCGGTGCCTTTGGGCTGAGGATGTAAGTAATTCTTGTTATTTAATCAATAGATCTCCTAGTTCATTTGTTGAAGATAAAACCCCTTATGAAATGTGGTTAGGTAGGAAACTTAGTGTTACACATTTAAGGATCTTTGGTTGTTAGGATTTTTTTCATGTGCCTAAAGAAAAGTGGTCTAAGTTGGATCCAAACGCATAAAAATGTGTATTCATAGGTTATGGTGAAAATGTAAAAGGTTACAAGCTTTGGAATCCTCTAACCTAAAAAATTACTTTATCTAGAGATGTGATTTTTCAAGGAATTTAGATCTTATACAGGAGAAGAACAACCAAAAAAGAAGGATACTTCTCGAATAGTGCATTTTGAGACAAAAATTGAGAAGCATTAAGATGCACATGTTGAAGAAAAATTGGATGGATTGGATGAGGAGAGTTCACAAATTTTTGAGGTAGATGCTCATGATGAGCATATTGAGGAACAAGAAGGACCTTCTTTGAGAAGATCCACAAGACAAAAAAATCCTGTTGATAGGTATAGCCCACCTGATTTCTGTTGTATATTTTCTTTGATGAGTACTAATGATGAACCTAGATCTTATAGGGAAGCTTTATCTTTAGATGAGAACATGATTTGGTCATAAGCTATTCATGAGGAAATATTTTCCTTGGATGCTTGTGACACATGGGATATTGAGAGTTTGTCCAAAGGAAGAAAGGTCATTGGTTGTAAATGGATCTTTAAAAAGAAAATTGGAGCAGATGGTAATCTCGAAAGGTATAAGGCTAGATTAGTAGCCAAGGGCTACTCCCAAAGAGGGGGAGTTGACTTTAATGAAATATTCTCTCCTATTACTAAATTAACTTCTATTAGTTGTGTTTTATCTATTTTTGTTGCTTATGATTTTGAGATAGAGCAAATGGATGTGAAAAATGCTTTCTTACATGGGGATCTTGATGAGGAGATTTCTATGAGGTAACTTAATGGTTTTGTTGTAAAAGGAAAAGAATTATTGGTTTGTAGGTTAAAGAGATATTTATATGGATTGAAATAGTCACCTAGAGTGTGGTACCAGAAGTTTGATGCTTTTGCATTGAAAATTGGTTATGTTAGGAGTGAGGAAGATCATTGTGTTTACATAAAATTTATTGATTATCAAATTTTAATTATTATCTTGTATGTTGATGACATGTTGTTATTGGTAACAACAAGGTAATGATCAAAGAATTGAAAGTACAACTCTCTAGCACATTTGAAATGAAATATCTAGGGGCTAAAAAATATATCCTTGGTATGGAGATTAACAGAGATAGAGATAACAAAAAGATTTTCTTAAGTCAAAGCAACTATGTTGATACTATTTTGAAATGGTTTAACATGCATGATAGTAAACCAATTAATATTCCTTTACTAGTGGGCACGAAGTTAAGTTCAAAAATGGGTCCTAAATTGATTTTGATCATGAAAAAATGTCTGGAATTCCATATGCTAGTGCAGTAAGTAGTTTGATGTATGCAATGGTCTGTACAAGACCAAATATAGCCCAAGCAGTGGGAGTTCTAAGTAGGTTTATGTCTAACCTTGGTAAAGAAAATTGGACTTATGTTAAGAGGGTGTTTAGATATTTACGAGGTACTTTTGATTACTATTTTGTTTATCATGGTGCTAATGATATTGATATTATGCACAAATCATTGGAAATACAAGGTTTTGTTGATTCAGATTGGGTAGGAGATCTGGACAGTTGGAGGTCGACAAGTGGCTATGTGTTTAATTTTTTTGGAGCTGCAGTTGGTTGGATGAGTAAGAGGAAACCAAAGGTTTCTTTTTCCACCAAAAAATTAGAGTACATGGTTGCTACACATGCCTCTAAAGAGGAAGTTTGGTTATAGAGACTAGGGAAAGGTATTGGATTTAATTGCAAGCAAATTAGACTTGAATGTGATAGTTAGAGTGCTATTTGTTTAGCCAAAAATCCTATGTATCATGCTTGTACTAAGCATGTTGATGTTCAGTATCACTTTGTGCAAGAAATGGTTGAGAGTGGGAAGGTATTGATTGAGAAAGTTTACACTTTGATCAATGCTATAGATTATCTTACAAAACCAGTTCCTATAGACAAGCTCTCTTGGTGCAGGAAGGCCATTGGTCTTGAGTCCTGTACTTAATTTATAATAATTATTGAAATGTTTAATGTAAAGTGGGAGAATGTTGGGAATAATATGCCATTTAATTGCAATTCTAAACATATTTCATGTATCTCCTAAGTCCTTGGAAAGTGTTCCCCAACACTAGGATTAGAAAAATATTAATTCAAATGAAATGAACATGTAGATTGACATTTGCGATTATTCCTAAATAATAGGAACATGTGGGTACATCCAAGAAGAGCTCCTACAAGATAGGAGCACATGGGGCACCCACATGGAAGGTGGAACCCACCTTGCTTCGGTTAACTATTTGGAGGATTGATAACACTTCAGTAATGCATGTTTAGATCCTACAAATTAGGGATTGATATTTACATGAGTGGAGTGGCACTATCAGTTCAATACTAGTTCAATTTAGTTTAGTTTAGTTCAGTTATGGTTCAATTATCTTCAGTTGCATGTAGTTATTTTGAGTTGAATGCTAGTTGACTTGAGTTGCATGACTAATGACTTGAGTTGCATGACAGATAACAAGTGGATACTTTTAGTTAAGTGGTGATGATCAATCATGCATAATGGTTGCATGAATTGGTGGAGAGATATGTTTCAATTAACTAGGATTGACTTGGGTCCACCTTGGGTGCCCAAGTTGGCATCTTTCAGTTAACACCTTTTACATGAGAAGATATTTACAAGGCTCAGTCAAGTGGGCCCATTATTGGGCACCAACTTTGAGGTGAAGTTTGAATGATATCTTCTTTACCAAAGTTCAGTTAAGTGTTCAGTTTGGGGCACCTAAATTGATGAAGACTTTTGGTTGGTTTGACTTCAGATTACATTGTGGAACTCTACTTTCCCAATCTAGGTGTAGATTTTGGTGAGGAGCTTTATGCTCTTATATTTACAACTCTTATGAGTTTACATGCTCATATGATTGTATATTAATTGCAGCAAGTGTATGAGAGTTTATTGCAGGTTGTGAAGAAGGATTGATGAAGAAAAGGAAGCATATCAATCAAGGATTGATATAGTATTATTGTAATCTTGTTCTAAGGCTAAATAATACAAGCATTATTGATTATGGAGTTTTTTTCCGAAAGGGTTTCTCCACGAATATGATGTGTCACTTCTATCTTCTTGTCTCATTCTTCTACAATCTTTTGTCTCTTTCTACAATTGGTAAAATTGATCTAAATAGATTAATCATACACAAAGAATTGTGACAAACAACACTTAAATAGATCTATAGTCTCATAGTTTTACAAGTTTTAAGCTACAATATTATCTTCATTTTCAACAACATAGGCATGCATATGCTAGTTAACATATGATACCTTGAGGGTATACCATGATGAACTAACATGAGGATATTAATCATCCCAAAGGACCATCCAAAAATTTATTGGTGTTGGGTATTATTAGCCTTCTCTATATACATATGTTAAGAATTATGTGAAGCATTATAACTAATGACAAAGGATGGGAAAACCTATATCATCCAATGACATTATAATCCAAACTCAATTGGTTCTTGAGATATTTGAGAAACGGGTTTAATTAAATCCACATAGTATTCCAAGAGAAGAGATAAATCTTTGTATAAACAAATTATGTTATGAAATGGATGGAAGTGTAGGCATTCTAGTTTGCTAGAGAAGATAAATTTGCTAAATTTCTATATGAGAATATCTTCTTATGGTTGAGGGAACTGAGGTCTATAGTGTCAAATTAGGGACCACAATTTTTGTGTAGATTAATCTAGTCATTTACAAAAGGGTAAGTGCACCAAGATGGTGCACAAAAAGGAGGTCAAAAGTGGCCATTTTTTTATGAAATCAACTAAACTTGAACTTGGAGGAGTAATTTGAGATTCATGCACTCTAAATTTGAAGATACCAAAAGAACAAGAATTGTAGTACTTTGATTCTAGTTTCCAAACTACTAAAGTTTTTTAAAAATGGATAAGATTAAGAGGATCAAATGCTTCATGCAAACAAAAGTGTTTCTATTTTTTCAAAAAAATATAACATGGTGTTTGGTGTGTGCCCCTCACTTTTTTTAATTTCATTTAGTATTTTCAAAAACCATTGATAGAAATATAGTTAAGAGTGAGTACTAGAAGTTGTATATCTTTTGTAATTTTTTATTGAGTACTTTTTTTTTATGATTTTCAAATTGGATGCATCTTGAAAATCGCATCAGTGAGCGTGCACATCACATAACTTGTACCAAAATAATCGAAAATGTAATTTTTTTCCAATCTCTAAACAACGAAGTGTAGAACAATTTTTTTTTCAAATTTGGACAAGTACGTCAAAAGTTATTAAAAAAAGTCAACACATATGTCTTTGATAACTATGGAAACATTAGTGAAAGAAATTAAAAATAAACATGTTAACGTAGTTCAAATCTAAAAAAAATTATATGGTTATAAAGCTTAGAAGATGTGTGAAATTATAGTGGTAATTTTACTAAGATTTAATTTATAATGTGTAAACCTGATGACGAGCAAGTTGAAAAATGAGAATGGAGGAAAAATGATGTGAAAATGAGGCAAATGAACCATCGAATCTTAAGGCTTCTCATCCAAGTCTAAGGCTTGTCATCCAAACCCAAGTACAAGACAAAACACGTATACATTTTGTGCAAGACAAAATGAGTACGTGTTTTCTAAAATTACAGGTAAACAAATAAAATAAATAAATAAATTATTGGTTCATGAATCATGTAAAGAAAATGAAATTATTGAAGAGGGGATAAAACTAAAATCATCGAGTATCTTATTTTAGAAGAAATTACATTATATATATATTTAAAATTTAAAATTAGAAAATTATGTATTTATGTATGCAAAGGCAGATCAACACAATCTCAATTTCACATTTAAGTACCACTTTTGTTATCTAAAAATCTATTATTATTTTCTCACTTTGATAATATATTGTAAACATTAAATCATAAATCAAACAAGATAGTTATCGGCTATTATAAGCATTATTTAAGTGTGTGTTTAATTAGCTTTCATTTTTTCAATCTAAAAGGAGTTATAAGGTTTAAGTTTGAGGGAATAGGAACCTTGAGGGTTGAAAGTATAAGGCTTAGGGTAGAGTGTATAGGTTTTACAACCCAGGGCTGAGTGTAGGGTTTAGAGTTGAGGGTAGTATATGATATATATAGCTTGGTTGAGGGAATAACATTTAGTAAATTGAGTGTATAGGGTCAAGGGTTCATCCCCTAGGCTTTAGAGCCTAGGGTTAAGGGATATGGTTTAGGGTTGAGGGTATATGATATAGGGTTTAGGGTCAAGTGTATATGGTTGAGGGATTATTATATAGGCCTTAGGGTCCAAGGTCAAGAGGGATAGGGTTTAGGTTCATGAGGGTATATGGTATAGGTTTAGGGATTTAGTGTTTAGCCTATAAGCTTTAAGGCCTAGGGTTAAGAGATAGGGTTTAGGGTTGATGGTATAAGGTATAGGTTTTAAGGTTAAGGGTATAGGGTATAGGGTTGAGTATATGGTTGAGGGTTTAACCTATTGGCTTTAGTTCCTAGGGTTGAGGGATGAGGTTTAGGGAACTGACAATATATGGTATAGGGTATAGACTTTAGTTACCTATAACTACCTCTTTCCATCTAACCTCTCTCTCTCTCTCTACAATTTAGGATTGAGGGATAGGGTCTAGGGTTAATTGTATAGGGTATCTAGGGTTTAGGGTTGTGGGCATAGAGCTTAGGGTTATGGGTATATAGTTTAGGGTTAAGTGTATAGGTGTCAGGGTTAAGTGCATAAGATTTTGGTAAGTTAAATCCATTTTAATCCCAAATAGTAGCAAAAAACATATGTGTTTTGTTAAGTTAAAAGAGCACACACATGTTTTATAAAGCTATATAGATCACCTGATATCTAGATTAGCTAGATCACAGAGGCCAAGTAGATCAACTATATGATGATCAAGAATGACTTATGTTTTAATGATTATTATGATGTATTAATAATTATGTTTGTACTGGTGTATGTGATTTATGATATATGTAGGTGAATTTTAATATAAATATATGTATCTAGTTTAAAATCAATCTGGAATGTATCTAATGTTCAGAATGTATATGCATGTTATTGATATAAAATGTGATAAACATGTAAGATGTTAATATGCTTAGAATAACAAATCTAAACACTTAAGATGAAAAAATGAAATGATGATAAGATGCTTAGAATAACAAATCTAAACACTTTAGATAAAATAATAATGATGATAATATGCTATAAATAGTTTAAATATAAACACTTCAGAAGAAAATGCAATGATGATATAAGATGCTTAGAATAACAAATATAAACACTTGAGATGAAAATGCAATAATGAGAAGATGCTTTTAATAACAAATCTAAAGAATGAAGATGAAAATGCAATGATGATATGAGTTGGATGGAGATGAAGACCAAGCCACCATCTTAATACATTGAGTGTAGGGACATATGGAAGAAATAGAGAATGAATGTGCACATACAATCCTTGATTAGGAAAAAGAAAAATTATGGTGACCAAAAAGAAGGGATGGGATAGGATTAAGTGTATTTGGCTTTAGTTCCTAAGGTTGAAGGATAAGGTTTAGGGTTAAATGGGTATATCTAGTTTAGGGTTAAGTCTCGCATCTCCCCCTCTCTATTCTCCTCCTCGTCTCTATTGTTATCTATCTCACTTATCTCTCCTCTAGATCTACCTCTCTTAGAATTTAACCTCTCTCTCCATTATCTACCTCCCCTTCCTATCTCTCCCATAATTCATCCTTTTCTACCTCTCCCTCTCTCCCTATATAGATCTATCTTCTATCTACCTCACATATCTCTTCCTTTGCTTCTTTTCTCTATATTTCACCTCTCTCTATCTCTCTCACATGTCTCTCTCTCCTCTCTCCCTATAATATCTCTAAATTATTCATTATTTAGGGTGTAGGGCCTATGATTGATGGGTTTATGGTACAGGGTTTAGGGTTTAGGGTATAGGGTTGAATATATGGTTAAGGGTTTAACCTATTAGCTTTAGTTGCTAAGGTTAAGGGATAAGGTTTAGGGAACTGAAAAATATAGTGTATAGGGTTTGGAGTTAAATGGGTATATCTAGTTTAGGGTTAAGTCTCACATCTCCCCCTCTTTACTCTCCTCTTCATCTCTATTGTTCTCTATCTCATTGAATCTCTCTTCTAAATCTACCTATCTCTATCTAACCTCTCTCTCTCTCCACTATCTACTTCCCATTCATATCTCTCCCCTCATTTATCCTTATCTACCTCTCTCTCCCTCCCTATGTAGATCCCTCTTCTATTTATCTCGCATATATCTTTCTCTGCTTCTTTTCTCTATATATCACCTCTTTATCTCTCTCCCATGTCTCTCTCTCCTCTCTCCCTTTGATATCTCTAAATTATTCATTATTTAGGGTGTAGGGCCTATGGTTTATGGGTTTAGGGTATAGGGTTGAGTATATGGTTAAGGGTTTAACCTATTGGTTTTAGTTGATAAGTTTGAGGGATAAGGTTTAGGGAACTGATGGTATAGGGTATAGGGTTTCAAGTTAAATGGGTATATCTAGTTTAGGGTTAAGTCTCACATCTCCCCCTCTCTAATCTCCTCCTCATCTCTATTGTTATATATCTCACCGAACTCTCTCCTATAGATCTACCTCTCTCTCTCTCTCTCTCCACTATCTACCTCCCCTTCCTATTTCTCCCCTCATTCATCATTATCTACCTCTCCCTCCCTCCCTACGTAGATCTCTCTTCTATCTATCTCACATATCTCTTTCTCCGCTTCTTTTCTCTATATATGACCTCTCTCTATCTCTTTCCCATGTCTCTCTCTCCTCTCTCTAATATCTCTAAATTATTCATTATTTAGGGCATAGGGCCTATGGTTTATGGGTTTAGGGTTGAGTATATGGTTAAGGGTTTAACTTATTGGATTTAGTTGCTAAGGTTGATGGATAAGGTTTAGGGAACTGACAGTATAGGGTATAGGGTTTCAGGTTAAATGGGTTATCTAGTTTAGGGTTAAGTCTCACATCTCCCCCTCTCTACTCTCCTCCTTGACTCTATTTTTATTTATCTCACTTATCTCTCTCCTCTAGATCTACCTCTCTCTATCTAACCTCTCTCAGTTTAATTCAATTCTATAATTAAAAACTTATTTACATTTACAATTTTAAGTATTTAATAGATAAAATGTTATAAATTCAAATCAACATACCTGCATTTGACCAATTTACACCTCATTCAACAAATCATCCGTCATCACTACATCATCTGATGCACCACCTTGATGACCCTCACTTCTCTCATGACATCTATATTGACAATGAGAACACACATGGGAGATGGAACCATTTGCACCCTTTGCATCACTATCTTTCCCAAAGCATAAATTAGAACAATTTGGGCAAATATGAGAGCTAGGGGCACTAGAGCTAGATGGTTGAGCTAGTGCATCATCCTATGTGGAAAAAGGTTGGAACATTTGTGTGTCATGCTCTATAATCATGTTTGCTAGGCTAACAAATTCATGGAGAGTCCACACCTCCATACTCTCCCTAATGGCTACTAGAATTGTTGCATGATAAATAGGTCTTTATGCTAGTGTTCTTCGATTTGCATGATCATCCACTCGATGAAATCCTGGTCTATTTTGCGTAGAGCCTCTACCTCTACCTTGAAACACCCTCATATAAAAGTAATTAGGTATTTCATGAAGGTTAAACTCACAGTATAGTTTTCTTAGAAATATAATGACACATCATAATTATTACAAGGAGGTTGGTCAAAGACCATCAACCACCTATCCCAAAACCTATTTCTTATCTCCTCATGATTACACCAATGTATTGGAAACATCTTTGAATTCAGAGGAATTGGTTGATTGGTTTTAGGATATGTAAAAAGAAGATGTATGCTTTCTTTGCTTATGTCTTTCTTTTTCACATCATCATAGGATAATTTTGTTGCATAATATTGACAACATGAATCTCTATAAGTTTTAAATTAGTTGATTTGATTTGTGTCGATGTAAACATTCATCAACATGGATTCCAATGTTGAGGCAAGGGATTGGTGATGCTTGTTTGATATTAAACCCATTGAAACTAATTCATGAGTTGCAAGTTTATTTTGCTCTAGATTCCCTAATGAATCCTCTTAGCTTTGTCCAGGAGTTGTTGGAAGGGTAGGAGGAGGGTCAAGAATCCTAGGGTTTTCCTTAGGTGATTCATCATTTAAATTTTCTTGTGGCTCAGGGTTTACATGATCTATTATATAATTTAAAAAAATATGAAATTGATAAAAAATAGTTCATTTTCCTAATGCAAATGATATTTAAATCAAATGAAAAAAAACACTTACCTTTTCTTCGACGTGGCATTGTGAAGCAAGATTGGAAAGGGTAAAACACGTTCAAGTTATGCTCAGTTGAGGGAAGCAAAACAAATGCAAAAAAAATGAGTCATGGGTGAGAAAAATGGATAGTCTTTTTCTTTTTATAATTGAGAATAACACGTAGGTGTTTTAAAATGTGTACATGTTTTTCTTTAATAAAAATATGTACACATTTTATTTTGATAATAACGCGTGTGTGTTATTTGTTTAAATAACATGATCATGTTATGGCTAGGAAAATTGGTAAAAGGGAAAATACTCAAAAATCCCTTGAAATTATCATCATCTCCACCACATACGATTCACATTCTAAAGGACATATCACTAGTTAGGTTTGAGTCTAAACATCTATTTCCTTGGCCTAACCCTAAAAATATAAAACACGATAGTGATAAGGAATATTTTATACACACATTGAGATAGCACATCATAAATCCGATATCATAGTAAGTCTCTATTCCCACACTCTGTCACACTTCAATCTCAAACCTCTGTATTTCTAGATCCCCCACAATAATGGAAGCTCCATCTTTGTTGATATTTCTCAAAATCCAAGGCCCAAATATAAAAATTTCCCCTACAAAGGTACAAAAATAGACCCAATTGGGGCATTCTCTAAATTTCCTGTTGATTTAATCTATATAAAAGACATCTAGAAATACATACATGTGTGTCCTTAATAGAGATAGATCACACTAAATTTGAAACCCCAAGGCTTACCTTGCTAGAGCTCGAAATCCAAAATTACTTACCACTATTGGCATATGGCTTATAGTGTTTTCATTGATGGTAACCTAAGTCATTGATCCCATGCACACTTAAGTATTTTTCCATACTGGGAGACAGAGTGAAGAACAGGATATCCGACTGAAGTTGAGTTTGTCAATCTACTTGCATTACCAGTTTATCAGTTCATGTTGTGGATCTCAGGGAAGGTTGTTGGACATCTGAAATATTTTATTCTTGATTTTTGTGTTGTCACATCAATTGGTGTACGAGTTAGGAGATCCGGTTGACTGATTTTCTATTTAATAGTGCTAGACGGCCGACTAAGTGAATGTGGCGTGTTACAGATGTTCGAGGCGAAATTGTTTTAAGTATTTTTGGGTTTGAGGATTTTTTTTTGGGTCCTCACTATGTTATGAATGAATTTGGATGGTGCACATTGAAAATAATTTATGGTTTGAGCCGACGGTTGGAAAATATTTTATGTTTTATTAAAGCCGACATATGTTTGATTAAATCTCTTGTTGTAGATATATATAAGTGATCGATTATATCATTTTGAGAGAGATGAAAAGTGTGTTGGTGTGTGATGTGCAATTCAGAAGGATAATATAGTGATTTCACTTGCACATAAAAATATTTGTGATGCGAATTGAAGCAGAGCAGAGCAAAAGAGCAGAATTTGACAAAAGGTCAAGAAATCGACTAATGTGCTTAACCAAAACTATTCTCAGGCATTTGAAGATGCTAATTAATAGTTCACCACTCCTGTTGTCTTTTGAAACTGATTGTAAGGCAACAAGCCTTTCTATTTTTGAGCAGTGAGCTCTAGGCAGTGTGCCCGAATGCAAGTGCATTCCTATTTTGTAAAACTTATATTTGAGTACTCAAATTGTGGATTGACCTCTACCGTGGTTTTTCACCTAATAGGGTTTCCACATAAAATCCTTGTGTTATGGTGTTGTAGATGATTCCTCTATGTGCTTGCATCTTCCTTTTGGTTCAATGTTGTAAGTGGTTTAAATATCAGTTTAATAAAGTTAAGTTTTGAAGAACACTGATTCACCCCCCCTCTTAGTGTTCCTTGATTCCAAAAATTGGTATCAAAGCCTAGTTCCTTTGAAGAAGTTTAAAAACTTGAGGTGGATCTTGGAATGTAATAGACTTTGGTAGTCTTCAACAATAGCTTGTGGTGACACTTGATGATCTTGATCAGTCCAAAGTAGAAGTTCAAGAAATGAAAGCAAATCTGAAGGATGCTAATAAAGTCATTCAAACATTGAAGGATCAGATTGTTAAATCTAGGGAGAAGAGAAAGGATCTCTATGATCATATTAAGCAAAAGCATGGATGATATTCACGTGAATCAAAACTTGAAGGAAATAATTGAAGAATGTGAAAATTTTGCCAGAGACAATACTACCCTAAAGCACGAGATGGAATCTATGGTGATGAATCTAACTAAGGAGATTGAAGAAAGAAAGAAGAATGAGGAGAATCTTGCTTAGTCCTTAAAAGAAAGATCTGATGAATGAAGAAGAATTAATGGAGAATTTATTCAATTGGAGATTGAACTGCAATAATCCAAAAACAATGAAGAGGAGCTTGAAAAATAGATTGTTATTCTCAGGGATGAACTTGCTACTACAAATGAATACAAGGAGAAGTTCAAGATTATCTCAATTAAGCTTAATGAGATGACTCAAGGTCAGAAGAATGGAAATGACAAGCGAGGTCTTGGATATGAAAAGGATAAAGTTCTAAATATGAATAAAGGTAAGGAAATCAAATGAACAAAGCAAAAAGGCATCTAGTAAGACAACCTAATGCTCAAAAGTTTAATGGATATTGTTTTGTTTGCAATAAAATTGGTCATATGGCTGCTCAATTAGAAGTAAGATGAAATCGAGTGATTCATTATTCTTCGGTCAATGTTTCAATTGCAATAAGTTTGGTCATAAGTCAATTGAATGTAAAAATGTGTCAAACAAATCTGTCAGTAGAAGGAATGTTAAATGTTATACCTATGGAAGATTTGGGCATATTGCTAACCAGTGCAGATCAAGAAGAAATAAATGGAATGACTAGTCTAGACAAGGAAATGTTGTGTGTTACAATTGCAACAAATACAACCACATTGCAAGATTCTACACAAATAAAAATATGGATAGAAGAGGTCTGACATACAAAAGTAGAAATACGCAAAAAGATGATAAAGAAAAGGGACAGTAACTGTGGATGAAATAAGAGATCAGATGAAGAAGACATGGGTAAGAAAGAACGAGTCTGATACAAGAAATGGTTCCATCCTGGAACTTGCTTCTAGTAATTCTTCTGAGAATTGATTTCAGGCCATTGGCCTAGGGGGAGTTTTTCAAGAAAATCCTTTTCCCCCTATCCGTAGTCGGTATCAAAATGTGGAAGATTGTCAATAGTTGTATTCATGATTTACAGATGCATTGGAAAACACTCATAAAGAAATTCAAGCAAGTATAGGTTCGTAGAAGAAATTTTCTCTCACTAACTGAGAGAATAGGGTATCCAGAACACTTAGGGAAAAAACATTTAATGCAACAAAAGGTTAGGTGTGCGAGTAATAAAAAGCAAGTTGGAACCCTCATTTGTCATTTTATCAAAGAAAATAAGAAGGAAAGCACTCTACAATAGAATTTTGAAGGCATGAAGATAATTCAATGACGAAAACCCTAATCCATTAGGTACTTCAATTGTATTGAGAATTTTCTATTTAATTTGGTGTGTGGTTGAGGAACCTATTTGATAGAAACAAGACATGAGTACAAAAGATAAATTGGAAAAAATCAATGGAATGATAAATCTAGATGAGTATAGTAGTGAGAATATTAGAGCTATAAGAAACATGCTATCGCTCGATGAATTGAAATGGCTAAAAGAAGCAAAACACAAAATCTTGGATATTTGGAGTGAATTTCCTTATTTTGAGAACGCATAAATCGTTAAGTTTATTTTGAGCAGATTGAATGATGATATTCTAACTCTCGATAAACCATACCATATATTGAAAGAAGTGATTGGAGCTATAACTAGATTATGCAAAGTTGGGGATGTATCGAGGAAGAGGTCCATCCAAAATAAAGAAGTCAAAACCCTAATTGGAGTTATTGGAGATCAAAGGGCATTAATAATCTTGATAATTAGAGATTCAATAACAAGGTACATTACACATGGAGTATCTTACAAAATATTTTTCAGAAACAAAGAAGGTGTAACTTCGGCAGGTGCCGTTTACATCTCACACAAGATGATAATGGAAGATCAAGACTTTGACCTTTGCGGATTACTAAAAGATCAACTGATAGAGAACACACAATTGAAAAAGATGTCAGATTACCCTTTTAGGTTTGGTAATTTGGTTATATGTATTGTGATTTATTTTCTGAATTTCTTATCGATGAACATCAACATAATATGGAAAGAGAGTGAACCAGTTTGCAAACAAATTCACATACACTCTAACAATTTGGAAAACTGTGATCAAGTATATGAAAGTTTCTTTAAAGGATTGCTAGGAAATTTTGGCTCAATTGGTATTCCTCTTCCAATAATGGCGCTTGAAGTTGGTTCCTTCTCCGGTGTGATGGAGAGAAAGAAGAAAATAGCAAAAGAAATTGTTGTCTGTACTCCTCCAACATGCAAAACTCCAAGAGTTGAAGGGAAAGGAAAAGAACAGGTGATTGTAGATATACCAGATGAGGAATATAATAAGGAAGCTGAGGACACCCAAAGAAAAGAACTAGAAATAGTCGAACCAAAACAAGAAAAGGAAATGACAGAAGAAAGTGAAGAAGAAGGTGATTTAACCAAAGAAAAGCTATTGCAGCTTATTCATGAGGAAGATGGAATGCAAAAACTCACAAACATATGGTTTATTAGACCTTCATATGAGAAGGACATGATTTTAAACATACTAAGTGCTCATCTTGTGCACAACCATATCAAAATAGTGAGTCTACAAAATACGTTTCCAGAAGAGACGATTGAATGCATCAAGGAAATCATGGACTCTGAGTCTCAAAACAAGGAAGAAGAAGAAAAGTAATTTTACACCTGAAGAAGCAATAAAGATTATCACCCACCAAGCTAAAAAGATACATGAATCAGCTAAGGCAATGCATAGACATAGCTAACAACATCTACAACTACTGTCTTTGATGGCCTCATGCAATCAAAAAGTACAAAGAAAAGTTGGAATAAATTGAAATAGATCTAAATAGTATTGGATAAAACTTTAACATGTTTCAGGATCAAGGTGGTGCAATTAAGAAAAGGATTCAAGAATTATAGATAGAGCATACAAATTTTCAAAACACTAGAAACAAGATTGTTGACACCTTTTGGAAAGTGAAAGACATAACAAAATGTAGACTGGAACAGTTGATTGAGATACTGAGGAAAGGAGAGATATTAGAGGAAGCTATCACCATTCTAGAATCCCTAATTAATATTATTAACCAAACATCTGAAAGCAACAACATGATCAAGGATTGCAGTAGAAGCATGGAAGAATTTTCTTTCGGAGATGAAGGAGAAATACAAAATAAATCTTTTAATACAAGTGGCAGTTGTATTTCTTCAAAAAAATTGAACCAACTTTTGAATAAGTAAGTTTTTGGTTATACTCCAAAAAGAGATTATTGTAGGAAAACATTTTTTGGTTTTTCATTGATGTCAAAGGGGGAGAGAGAGAGCAGTGAAAAATGCCTTATCAAATTCAGGGGGAGTTTTGTCTTTTTGAAGTCTTGAAGGATTGAAGTATTTTGGTTCTGACACTTAGTTATTTTTCACTAAGTGTTGCCATCAATTCCAAAGGGGGAGATTTTTGGCATATGGCTTATAGTGTTGTCATTGGTGGAAACCTAAGTCATTGATCTGGTGTGCACTTTAGTATTTGATCATATCGAGAGACAGAGTGAAGAACAGGATATCCGACTGAAGTTGAGTCTGTCAATCTACTTATATTACCAGTTTATCAGTTTGCGTTGTGGATCTCAGGGAAGGTCGTTGGCCATCTGAAATATCTTATTCTTGAGTTTTGTGTTGTCACATCAATTGGTGTATGAGTTAGGAGATCTAATTGACTGATTTTATATTTAACAGTGTTAGAAGGCCGACTAAGTGAATGTGGCATGTTGTGGATGTTTGAGGCAAAATTGTTTTAAGTATTTTCAGGTTTGAGGATTTTTTTTGGGTCCTCACTATGTTATGACCAAATTTGGATGGTGCACATTGAAAATCATTTGTGGTTTGAGTCGACGGTTGGAAAATATTTTATGTTTTATTAAAGCCGACATATGGTTGATTAAATCTCTTGTTGCAGATATATATAAGTGATCGATTATATAATTTTGAGAGAGATGCAAAGTGTGTTGGTGTGATGCAAAATTTAGAAGGATAGTAGAGCGATCTCACTTGCGCATAAAAAGATTTGTGATGCGAATTGAAGCAGAGAAGAGCAGAAGAGCAAAATTTGACAGAAGGTCGAGAAATCAACTAATGTGCTTAACTGAAACTATTCTCAGTCATTTTCAGATGCTAATTCATAGTTCACCACTCTTGTTGTCATTTGACACTGATTTTAAGGTAGTGAGACTTTATGTTTTTAAGCAGTGAGCTCTAGGTAGTGCGCCTGAATGTAAGTGCATTCAGATTTTGTAAAAATTATATTTGAGTACTCAAATTGTGCATTGACCTCCACTATGGTTTTTCCCCTAACATGGTTTCCATGTAAAAATCCTTGTGTTATGGTGTTGTAGATGATTACTCTATGTGCTTGCATCTTCCTTTTGGTTCAATTTTGTAAGTGGTTTAAATATCAGTTTAATAAAGTTAAGTTTTACAGAACACTGATTCACCCCCCCTCTCAGTGTTTCCTAATTCCAACAAGCACAACATAGATGCATAACATAAAAGAAGCTCGATGTGTGGAGAGATTTCCCCAACTTCACCAAAGAAGGAGGTTGGGTCCAAACAATCCTAAGCAAGATCCATGATGAGTACTTATCCTTGGACTGACCCTATGGGATAATAAAAGAGGCCATTCAAGCTGTCACAAGGCTCTATGCATACGTGGAAGTGCTACTGAAGAAACCCATAAAGAATGAGGTAACTAAGCTAATTGGGGCAACCTATGACAAGAGTTTGGATGTAATAAAGATCACAAATCTAACAGTAAAATATGGTACCATGGGCATTGCATATAAGGTTTATTACACCAACAAAGAGGATTCCACCATCAAAAATTTAATCTATGTAACATATTAGTTGTTGGTGGAGGGAAAATACATCAACCTCTATGAGGTACCACGCCAATAATTATTGAAGAATTTAGAGCGCACCAAACAATCCCATTATCAATTTTGGTATCACTAGTAGAATTTGGCAAATAAATGACTATGTGACTAAAACTTTTAGTCACATGACTAACACTAGTAGAATTTGGAAAATAAATGACTAATTTGATCATCATAAGTGACTAATTTGGTCATTGGGTAAAATCACAACTAAATGACTAAATAAATGATTGAATAAATGACTAAATAAATGGCTAATACTAGGCAAATAAAAATGACTAAATAAATGACTATTACTCCTCTATTCTTTTTTCTTTTGAATTTGATCATAATCCATAAAGCTTAAGCCCCCCTCATGGGACCCCTACCTAAGCGAGCCATTTGGCCATCTAGGTTGCTTGGTGCACCAAAAATGCCTATTGCATGGAAAACATTGCCTCTCGGTGCAGTCTTAAGGCCTTCACATATTTTATAACTTTTTTTAACATTTACATTCTTTAACTTTTATTACTCATTATGTTAATGGATCATTAATGTTTTTAACTATGATTTGAAGCCGGTTTGATTTTCCTGTTGTGTTAGCATGTCAAATGTATCAAAGAGAAATTGTCGGCAATTTCACTAATAAAATATGATTTAGACAATCCAATTGCATTTTGAAGGCTATCTTGCAGACACATTCATTTCAAATGGTCAAGTTATAGTTATTTCTAGAAGCAATTAGATTCAATTTACATGGATTGTAGAAATGTAATGTTTGTAAAAGTAATTATTTCTAGAAGCAGTGCCTTAAAAATGTAAGGTCAAGTAGTTATTTCTAGAAGTAATTAGATTCAATTTACATGGATTGTAGGAATGTAATGGCAGAGTCTACTAAAAACAAAAAAAAATCCCTTAAAAAAGAACATTTTCCCTAAAAATGAAGATTGATTCACTTCTATCTTTGCTTGTTGATATACTCGACCATCTTAATAATGTCAAATAGAAATAAATAATGATCGCTTTCGGTATGCAAAAAAAATCTCTTTCAAAATTTATATTGTTAATTATTTTAAAAAAATAGAATTATTTTATAATCTATGAAATCAAGTGTGTGTTGATCATTTTTATGGATGTTATCTTTTTATACAAGTTTGAACTCTAGTAATTTTAGGAGCACATCATGCTTATCTTAATTTTCACAACCTATATAAAATTGTCTCCCCCTCTATATCTCTTTCTTTTTCCTAATCTCTCCAAAGATCAATTAAAGTATCAATTTTTTTTATATTAATTTATTTTATTTTATATAAAAATAAATAAATTATTAATTATTGATTATAATAATTTTATATTTATATCTAATATTTTTTATTATAGAATACAATATAATAATAATATAACCTATATATACTATTAAATATAATTATATTATATATAATTTAATCTTATTACTATTATATATAATTTAATCTTATTACTATTATATTAAATATATATAATATATTTATTATATTATTTTTTTAAGATTGAACAAATCTTAGTCATTCATCATTTTTTGGGGTTGTTTTTCACCATTTTTTGCTCCTTTTCCTGTCACTATTGGTTCCCGCTCCTCCAAGCTCTTCCTCACTAGTTTGACCTTTCACTTCTCCAATTTGGCCAGCTGTAGCCTGAAAATAAGGTTTCGCCTAGAGCCCTAAAACCCTGAATAGAGGTCCATGGACTCCCAAGGAAGACGATATTCTTGCTAAGTACATCCAAAAACATAGCGAAGGAGGTTGGAAAGAGATACAGATTGCGATGAATGAATTACCTGTGACCCGATGTCAAAAGAGGCTAAATTTTGCCCGATGAAGAAGACATTATTCTCAGATTGCACCACCTTCTGGGTAATAGGTATGTCTAATTGCACCACAACTCAAATCTAGGAAGAAATAGAAGGTCTAAAATGAAAGAATTGAATAACTATAAATCATGGGTTTTTAGGCAGTCTCTAATAGTGGGACGTATTCCTGGGCGGACTGATAATGAGATCAAGAACTTTTGGAATACCCACCTCAGCAGAAAACTTGTGAGTTAGGGAATTGATCCTCGAACCCACAAACCCCTTTTTGAATCAAAATTTAAAAACCATGATGATAATAATGTAGGTATAGATTATGAAAACAAGCTCAGCCTAGAAGATTTTGACCATTGTCAAGATAAATATTCACAAACTAGTATGATTGTCACTAACAATATACCAGAAGTAAAAGCAATAATTGTAACGCCCCGCCACACAACCTTAAAGGATGTTGCAAACAACTACTTAAACAAACATATTTTTTTTGTTTTGTTTAAGTACAAAGAACATGCAAGTTCACTTCCCATTGCAACATCCCCTAAGGTTACGAGATTGAGGTTATATAGAACCTCAACAAAAAACATGAATATAAACCATGTCACTTATTTAAATAATAATTTAACACATACATTCCAATTAAGATAATTTACATCAAGCATAAGAGATAACTTTCAATTTCATTTATCCATAATTAAATATTACAATTACAACTCTCATTCCCCAAACAAGGCAAGTCCCATAAATAAGGTTACAGTTACAACTTCCACCTTGATAACAAATGAGGGGTAAAATAATACAAGATCAACTGAAATGAAATAAAGCAAGAACTGAAACTGAATCCCACGAGCTCTCCAACTGGAAGTCTCGTCCACATGAACATGAAGAAAGAACCCAACAGATTTAGGTGCATGCCACCCAACCAAGTGGAACCCAAAGGCCCACCCCCTGTGCTAGGAGATAGTAACAAGGAATCCTAGCCAAGACCATCTACCTCTAGACACAGGCTAAATCATCACTGAACCAAACTGACACATCCAAACACACGTACCACACAAGCACATCACAAGTACAACTCAAGTACCAAATAAGTACAACTCAAGAGCATCACGAGTACCACACAAGTACAAATCAAGAGCATCATGAGTACCACACAAGTACAACTCTACATGGTCACATTGCTTCCAGAAACAAAGCAGATCAAGTATGCTAAGAGAACCATACACAAAATAATCGAATACCAACTATGGTCACATCAGGTATGTTAAGGAAACCATACCTATAAGATCAAATGCCAACTATGGTCACGCCAGGTATGTTAAGGAAACCATACCCACAATAAACAAGAACCAAATATTGTCCTAGACAGAGTGTCATCACATAGCTCGTCATGGGTTATCCTCTGGGATTCTTCTTAGGCTTCGACCCCCACTATGGGTTATCCTGGTGGCCTCTACCGAATTCCTGGCCCCCATACTCACTCATGCGGAATCAAATACCTTTCGTACAGACAAGATAGATGACCTTGCTTCCCACTCATCCCAAGTCTAAACAAGCCCTTGTGTCTATGAGTGAGGCATAATTATCTTGATTAGTGAGAAGTACCACCTAATCTTCTAAGTTTTGTTTTAGTTATCACTTGATTAAACCACCTCCGTAAGTTACCTAGTTTACCTCTTTCGGGCTCTGGCCCCTACGAAAGCCACTCTTCTACTTGACAACACACATACCATCCAAACACCAAGGGGTACAAGTGCAACAACCAAGATAACACAACCAATCCTTTCTCAGGAGGCGACATAAGATAAATCCATCTCCAACACTGGAGGCAATAAACCACATAACGAGGTCACTCCTTACAAGGAGACGTGGATCCCATAATCCACTCTTTTCATAGAAGTTACAAAACAACCCCGTTCGTGGAAACTGGCAACACTGACTAGACACCATGCACTACCCAAGGGACTCACAATAGGTTGACAAACACAAAATGACAAACCATAGAACTGAATCCCCATCTGGAAGACTTGTTAACCCCGATTGAACAAACTTTCCCAAGGCGAAAACCAGAGACTCATACTCAAGCAAGCAATTACTCACGAATTAAACCTGCTTCAAATTTCCTAAATCCAATTCTTTTAAAAAAAATTCATAGGTTATTGCCACAATAAAACTAATTTAATAATGTCTCTTCTAGACATAAGCATAAATTTAACACAATATTTAATTCCCTAATTGCTTTTAATAAATATAAAATAAACATTTATTTCAACTATTTAGAAAATAACATTTCAAATAAATAAATGCTTCCTCTCTTCGACAAACTCATTCCCAACACAATTAACTTATCTTAAATAAAACAATTTATTTAACATCAATATAATATTCCATCCGATATATATTATTGTAAAATAAACTCAATAGTTTGATTGAGAGTACAACGTTTTCATTTTCACAATCACATTTAAATCATACGATTAATTTAAATCAATAGTTTAACATTTTCATACATTCCGTCTTACAATCCATATATTACAATTAACAATTAATCTATATGAATATAATAATGTAATATTCATAACTAAACATTTAATTAAAATTTTAATATCTAATATTATATAATAAAATATTAAACATTAATATATATTCTTATTGTTTTAATATATATATTAATATTAAAATATTAAATAAATATTAAAAAGATAATATAAATTTATATATATATTCTTTCTTGAAATTAAAAAAAATGCATTTACAAAACACGTTGACCACGTTGCTACCTCGGGGCGCGTGTCGCTTGCAAAAAGGGTCGGAGGTTGGGCGGCTGTGTTTAACATAGCCGACCCCTAGTTAGGGCGCGACTGTGTTAACCACAACAGTCCCTAACTGTGGGCGGGTTGTGTTAACCACAACCAACCCACACTATGGGTGGGCTCTGTTTAACACAGCCAAGCCCTGGTCTGGGCAGTGGCGGCGGACGGAAGGGCGGGGGTCGCGTTGGGCGCGACTCCCTCCACCCACCTCCTGTGGGGGGTGCGGTGGGGGTGAGCCCCCAACCCTCCCAATTTTTTATTTTTTATTTTTTTCAATTTTTATATATTTTAAAAAAATATATATATGAAAACAAAACTTCCACCCACGAATTTTTTTAATCCGATTCATAAATAATAAAACCAAGGTTTTTATCCTTTAAACCAGCCAATAAGAAATATATATATGTATGTATATATATACATATACACATATATATATATACATATACACACACACACATATATATATATATATATATATATATATATATATATATATTTGCAAAGAATTTTACATAACTAATTGAGGGAATAATAATTAAAAAAGATTATTTTCAGTCAAGAACTCCATTGATTTTTGAAGAAATATATATTTCCAAAGAAGGGATTTTTGCAAAACAATTCAAATTTCAACATGGGTTTTCTATTTTTGTTAAACATAATTCATTTGATTTCCCAAACAATGAGTTTTGCAACACAATAATCCCAAAACACCTGAATCTTTTTTTTTCAATTTCAATAAAAATTAAATAAAATGAACCTGGTATTTGAATTTGAGGAGGTCCAGGTGATGCTTAGCTTCCAACCTTGCTTCCAAATGTAGCTCCATAATTTTTCCCAACTTAAATCCAAAACCCACAAAATTGAAAAATCCTTCCTCTTTCCAATTCAATCCCTTTCAAAATTTTCATGCATTCCCAAAAATGTGAAGCCAAAATTCAAACATAAGGATCAAACCCTAAAATCCAACAACCACCCTCATAAATTCTCCAAAACAGAAAATGCAAAATATCTTATTTTTCCAAGTTTGAATTCAAATTCCTTAAGTTGACTTTTAAAATATTTTCTTTAATTTTTCAATTTCAACCAAATATTCATGAATTTCCAAAATGCATAATTTAATTCATTCCAACACAACTAATTTAATTAATTAATAAAATAGATTTAATCAACGATTAAATTATTTATTAATTGAATTAAATTAATAATAAAAAAAATTACCTTACTAACATAATTCCAGATCCGATAAATCAACAACTTATATGCATAAAACCATTTAGTTACCTTTTAACTTGCAATTTTAAATAATCAAAGAGAGGGAATAATAATCAAAGCAACACAACCCGACAACACCTGATGACATACTAGGACTAGGGTGACAACTTGGCACGAAAACCTAGCTACTATCTCCCAATCGAATACCATTGGGCATTGGACATGCTCAAACCTGTGAAACCAGGTGGAGTCGATGCCTTGTACCTGTCAACCTGCAAACAAAGAGTATATCCACATGCATAAACATGTCATAAATAAGGCACACCGTGAAGAGGAAATCTCGAAATCACAGGGCGCTTGCAAGCGAGTGATGCAATCCCGTCCCCTTCACCAATACAATATTACTAACTGACGAATCTAACATCATTAATATGATCAAAAGCATAAACATCATTAATTCAATTATCCACTATGCTAATCCAAAGCATGCCATAATGATACATCAGCAAAATACACCATCACACCAAAATATAACATTTGCATCACTTTACAGATAACGATCAAATAGCAACTGAGTTCTAGTTCAAAGTACCAACATAAAATAAGGCCTAACCAAACAGAACGCTGTTCGATCAAAAGAGAAAAATGGAGGGGTCTTACAATAATCACCATAACATAACACATTTTAGCTTCTCTTATTTGTTTTATGAGTAAATTGTAATTAATTCTTAAGAATCGCATAGGGCATTCTCATTACACAAAATCCATGATTGTACCAGCTTCATGTACCCATGAGAAATGTTATAGTTCAAGTTGTAGTATTAGATGTCTGATATCAATCCAACCATTTCCAACATGTTGCAATCAACCTGTACATGTAGGGGAACTACTAATCATTCTAAAGACCTCATCTTGCATTCACATTGAAGTCTCACAAAAAAGAGAGGTTAAGAAGCAACAAACCCTAATTTCATAAAGCATAGGAGCAGACTGATATTAATGGAAGCAGTTTAGGCTATGGAAAATTCTCTTGAGCAAAGCATAAATTCCAACTCATTCCAGACTCAGAGAACTATATGTGATATTCTAAGATCAAAAACAAAATTTTACATTGGAAACTAAATTGGAACAAAGTTCAGAATAGGAGGTTTTTGAGGCAAATCCAGGTTTCAGGGACCAACATGGTCATCCTACCAGAGCTCGAATTCAATAGGAGGGAAATGAGGATGAAGAACCATTCGTGGGTTATAAATTTTTTGCTAATGATTTGGGTTTGCAGGGTCTGCTTGAGGGGTAGGGTGAAAATTCAGTTTAGGGTGGTGATTAGATGGAAGAGTGGGTGTCAGAGTTGGCACGATTTTGATTGTCTATCTTCCAAGGTTCTGCGGACGTGTCATCATTTTGACTGCTTTCTAATGCATGGGGTTTATGTATTAATTATGGTTTTGGTTTCAACCTTTGTTCTCCGGATGGGGTATTAGTATCGAATTGTATATAGATGGGAAATTCATAGATTTTTAGGTAGGGTATATAGTTTTCTTTGGTATGGCTTGTTGGATTTATCGTCAACATTTTAGGGTGATTTTTTGTTAAATTTAGTATGATCGATCTGTTTGTACAAAAAAATTTGGGGCTATGACCGAAGGTTTTCTCCCTAGCTCTTTCCTATCGGTATGCCCCCCAGAGCCAGGATTTTGTATTACCTATCTATTATACTATTAATAATATCGTGGTCTACCACTCTTTCTTAAAACTTTTTTTTAGCATAGGAGTACTAAAGCCACTAAATGATCCTTATCAAAAGAGAAATCCATCTCAGTGGAATTCATTGCACTATTAAATAAAGGATATAAGTACACATGTGAATTGACTTACCAGATACATGCATCATGTCACCACCAGTGCACTAGCTAGGGATCCCACATGTGAATGTTTCATGGAAAATAATATCAATTTATGGATGTAATGCCAATCGAAATAGTAAGTGATGAACCTCACATATTCTCGAGTAAGTTTTGGCAAGAATCACTGAAAATAGTGGAAACAAGAATTAGAAAAATCTTGGCATCCACAAAACCATAAATTTTGGCAAAGATGTTATCTTCTATATTTTTTTTTATCTTAGATGGTGAACTATAAACCCAGGAGTCCTAAGTAGTGTTATAATTACAACCAACCATCATTTGAATATTAAAGTCGATATGAGACTTCAAGCACCATTTGATTGACTACTTGATCAAAACTAGTGTAATTCAAGACTTAGTGGAGATAATTATGGCTATAGTGAAACCAGTTGAAGATTGCATGTCTAGCGTATAAGGAACAATGTTTTCAGTATGAATAAAAGGAAATCAAGAAATTGTAACATGTTCTACTTATACCTTATGCCATATAGATATGTTTTCATTGTCACAATGAAGGAAAAAAATCCTACTTAGATTAGGATTCCAGTCAGATTGTTGAAACATAATGCAGCTGCAGATCAAAACAAAAAGGTTTCATGTTTCAATGGTTAAAATGCAACAAAAATAGAAAGCAATAGAAACTGAAACAACTCCAGACAATGTATCTTTCAACTCACCTCTTATTAGATAAGAAAAGATTTGTGATTGGTGAGCTTAACATGTCTCTAGGCACAAATAACCACAAGGGAGTAGCTTAATGTTTTATCTGACTTCAAAGGCATCATAAGCATACATAGCAATTTGTAATTTACAAAAATTCTAGTAATTTGATTGGGAGTCTTTATGAGTGACTAGTATGGATTTTATTTTTCGGATTAGACCACATAAAAGAACCTTTGTAGCTTGTCCAGAAAACTCACATATGTGGATGTGATTCTCACTGATTTACCAAATTTATTTTATTAATTAGTAAGTGAATATCCATTCATCACCAATCATACATCTTAAATTTTATTTGGTGGATAGTTATATTTTCATATGTTCCAATGTTTGGTTGCAACAAAATTCATGTATATTTAAAGGTAAATCATTCATTGAACTATATCATTCTAAGTCTTAGGGAAAATATGGTAAATATGACCATGAAATTCATATAAAATATTTCATATATGTTATTAAGCTTCCTCACAATAAATATGGTTGCAGTCCACCAGGGCATCCCAATATTAGTTGAGTTTTTCAACAGATAAATTCCAACTCATCATCAATAATGCACCTTCTTTCATTTGTTGGAATATTTGGTTATAACGAATTCATGTGTCTTCAAAGGTAATATGCATTCATAAAACTATGTTATTCAAAGGATTTATAAAAATACTGTGAAGATGGTCACAATCTTGTTGCAAAATAATTCATGATACATTGTTGGAAAGCTTGTAGAGTGTTGTAACAACCAATATAGATGCAGTTCTCCCCAACACATGCAATGTAGAGTGTTGTAATTAATTGAGTTAATTAGGACATGCCTATCCACTTATCATCAATTGTGTATCTCAAATTTTATTTGGTGAAGGGAAACTCATTTCATTTAGTGAAACATTAGGTTGGAAAACTGTAACAGAACTCAATCTTCAATGGTGTTAAGCATTTATTGAACTATATTATTCAAAGGCTTTGGGAAATTTGCATGAAGATGGCCACACTATTGTTGGTAAATATTTCATATGATTTGATCTCAAAATGGGAGCATTTTCTTATGTGGAAATGAGATTTCACTCTATTACATGCTTAAGTGGAGCCTATTGTTGTAAGGCCTTCAACATGTTCAGCTTGTTTTCTTAAGCTTAGTTTTATTGGGACCTCACCTGACAATTTGGGTGTACTAATAAGGGTGGACATGCTTTTCAAGATAGGCAGGGTATTATACTGTACTTGGCTCCCAATTGTAGTCAATTCAGGAAGTCAACCAATAATGCAACCAAGCTTAAAACAGATCTGTTTGGTAAAAAAATGGTTCTAAGAGTAAATCAGTCTTTCAAATTTAAGGCAGATCTGTCAGGTTAAAAAACCAGTAAAGTGATCAGTCTGTTGTAGATATAAGGAAGATCTCAATCTATTGCAGATTAAAGAAAGATATGTTTGGTAAAAAAATCTATTACTGCATGAGAGTTTACTTAAACATTATTCTTGATTGTTGAACCCATATTGCTATTAATATTTAGTCAAATTGAAAATTGGTACCTTCAACCATTGTTACTCAAAGCAAGACTACTTATTTGAGATTCTCTTGTGTGGACTTGTTGCAAATTTAAAAGGGTTACTTTTGTTATGACTTAATTTGCTAAACTAGAATCAAATCTTTGTCCCAGGAAAGTAGATGGTGTTTATATTAGAATTTATTGTTCGCATGATTCCTTGTGCAATTTAGTCTAAAGATATATGAACTCCAGTCTCTGATTTACATGTCTTATGATTAATGTATATTATTAAAAATATAGTTTATGGTCAATTATATGTTGGAAACACAGTGATATGATTTTTTTTACTCCCACTTGATATTATGTATCTTAGGAACAACTCCAAGTTAAGGGAAAATTATAATCCTACTTTATCAAACATGTGCCTTATTCATGGATTGACCATGCATTAGAATATTTTTTTCTCTGCCTAGAAAAATCCATATTCAAATCACCTTTCTCCATACATATAGATGGAAAAACCTATACAACTCTAGAAATAAGATGATTCTTCTATCAAACCATTACATACTGCTTAATTTTTTTAGTAGTATCTTCTCTATTTTTCAAGCACAATTGTCACATTGCAAGAAATTTTGAAATGGTAAATAGAACTTTGTTCCCTGGAAAATTTCCAAAATTTCCAAAATTTCCAAAATTCTTTAGCATATCCTACGAATCACTCTTCTATAGTCCCTTCTATGGCACATTGCTTGTATATTACAGTCAGAGGGCGTTCCTTGGATTATACAGTCTACTATAGGCTTGATGCAACTTTGTTTTCACAGTCCATACCTTCGAAGTTCTGCAGACTGTAAATCTATAGATATGTAGGGCACAACATCCACATTATGATGTCCAGTATAATCTTGATTGAGAGTTATCGCTATTTGATCAGACATAACCTTTCTCCACTATTTGAATTATTAAACCCTAGAAACCTATGAATGATTACCATGGAAGCTGAAAATGTTTTATTTATCATTAATGTATCAGTTTGCCTGAATTTCATCTAGATTAAAAAATTATTGGTCCCACCATTTTTCTAAATCACACAAAATTTTTTAGTAAGTATAATTAATTTTCATTGTATTTCTTGATTAGAGTGAAATAAAACTTTAGAAGAACAATTATTAACTAGTCTTGACCCAAACATTTACTGAAGTTTTGAATTGTTGAACTGGGAATTCCAATATTTTAGGGACCTTGTCACATGGGTGCTCCTTCTCCTTTGTATGCTTAAAATATGATTCTCCTATTTTCCTTTTATTTATTTTCTCAATAATTTGTGCTACTTCCGTGTCCATTGGTTATATATTTCAATCTTTATGGGACTATGAATTCTTTGCTTTCTTATATTTTAATCTTACTCAATTGGAGCAGGAAATGGAGATTCCTTTGGTTCTAATACATGAAAAGAAAGTGGAAAGCTTGTAAGTAGTAGTTCGAGTGATGGATCTATCACTAGAGGTGAGTTATATTTTAAGATCATGTGATCTATTGTATCTATAATTGATTTACTAAATTGATAATGTTTGAAGTTTCTTTTTCTTTCTTAGATGTTGAGTCTAATTAATAAGTTTTATGTTGTGTTGCAACTTGCAGGTGAGTATGTTGATATGATAAAGGCTACTCTGTTCCATGGTCTTTTACATCTTCTTTGTGAATGATATCAGGTCACATGACATTCATAACAACTGCTATTATCTTCTTCATTTTGCTATGATAATCTATCGCATTACCTTCTTAACATAAATAATTTGAAGATTTAGTGGTTTTTTGCATTTGTATCACGCACTATAATTAGTTTGTATTTGATGCAAATGTTGTAAAATTACATTCAAGAAAGCATAATAGTTTGTATCATTTGCAATACTTCTGCTTTATGGAAGGAATCTCAAGATCTGGTTTACTTTTTTTTTTAGCTTGTTTGAGAGATATGTCTTGAAGGGCGTTTACTAATTGCATCTTTATGTATGATTTTCTGGTCATAGTGGCAACCTATTCACCTTGAGATCAAGGTGTTTTTATGATCCACGCTCTTATAAATAATTGGCTATAAGTTTTTGGTTATTTTAATATTTGGTTTGAGTGGTGTACAATTTTGTGGGTATATTTCGTTTGCATAAATAATATATATTATGGAAGAGATAACTTTAGATGCCAATTTAGTGTATGGGACCCACTAATGGAACTCACGTAGGTGGATTGTTTTCCATTTACGTTAGATGATGTTCAAATTTTGTACTCCTTGGTCTAGACCTCATGATCAACCAAAACAATAAACTTCAACTTGGCAATCCACCTAATACAAAATGTATACTTGAATACTGACAGCTTTTTGCTTTTGAGCTCTAAGAGTCAATGTATATCGAAACTTTGTATTGTGTTTAGTTAGTTAGAGATATTTCTCTTAGCTTGGATTCTTCTTTTAGGCACTGAATATAGGGGGCTTATGTCAAAGTGACCTTACTCATTTAAGGTGAATTATGTAGGGAAGGAATACTAGGAGTGGGGCAGCCTATGTTGGGGTTCCCCAGGCCTATTGAGTCAGGCCATCTAACCAAAATACAACATAAATATTAGTATGTGCTGAAGCTAATGCCTAATATTTTCATTTTAGGTGTTTGAATGACATGGGCAGCCTTTTCAAAAGTACTTAACAAAGGGGGTTTTATTTTTGTAAGAAAATAGGGTTTCTTTACAACTTGTGCATTAACTCATTTGCTTATGGAAAATCTATGTGTCATAATGCAATTTTCTCTGTTCTCTAGTTTTTCTTCAAACATTGACTCTGAAAGTCACATCAAGTGGCTCCTTATCATTCAATAAATGACCCTTTACTATTTTAATCACTTTCGCAACTCATTCAACTGAATTATGTATTGGCTTCTCCTCCTAACATTGCAAACAGTGCAAATCTATGTTAACAGAAAAACAACAACAAAGGATTATCATATTCACTAACCCATTTTTTAAGAAATTGTTGATTCTTAGGCCATTCTTTACCTTCCTGCAACCATTTTGATATCTATCCATAATAGTTGTCTTTTGATCTTTAATCTCGGGCTCTCTATTAAGATGGCATTTTGTTTAGCCTATCTTGATGGGGCTTAAGGTTCAATGTACATTTGAATGCTATTAATGAGATGTTTACTAATTCCAAAGACTAAGAAATTTATTGTAGGACTGTCTATTTCTCACTTACTTCCTTTTTTGAAGTATTGTAAATGGTGGGCTTGCTTGGGAAAGCGATTTGAGTAAATTAGTGTCAAGCATGTGGCACAAAAAAATCATTGTTGTGCTTTTCTTCCTATTTAATAATGTTTGAAAACTTCATGACACGTTATCTATTTAATGCATTGAAAATGGAGGGAAATTTTAGTAAATTGATGTCAAGCATGTGGCACTACAAATTTCATTGTTGTGTATTTATTTCTTCTTAGTAATGTCGGGAAACTTAATGACCTGCCACCATATTTAATGCAATGAAGAATGTGTCACCAGGCTAAAAAAGTCGCTTTGCTTAACCACATATTATATGTATATTTTCCATGAAAATTCACTTTAGATTCCTTGCCCATCTGGCCTACATTTTACGGTTTTTTGTTAGCACTTAGCAGTGACAAGGAAATCCTATCTAGCAGGTGATTGAACCTAAACATGTTATTAGTGAGATTTTGATCCCAGAATGCACATCCAATATGATAAGATTCAAAATATTAATAATCTCAGTTTTATTCATTGAATTTATTCACTTGTTATATATGAATTGTCTGATTCTATGCCTTCTTGGTGCATATCTTGGATCTCCACTTCTTGACCCATGTTTGGTTGCATGAACATTTGAAGAATTGTTGAGATTATTTCTTGAATTTATATGTTTTACAAAGCATGCTGACTGGCCTACCATTCTCAAGTTCCTTCAAAGGTCATGTCCAAACCCAACCAAGTCAATTATCTGTGTAGATTATTTACTATTTAGCTTCATATAAACTAGAAAGTGTGAGGTTTATGCTTTAGTTCCTAATGTTTTATTGGGTATTCTAATGCCTATATGCATCTATGTTTGATTTAATGGATATATGATGTTTACTGCACATTGGTGCACTACCAGAGCAAATGACAAAAAAACTAAGTTAAGAGAAGAGCATTGATTTAATTTTTTTCAGGAATGTCTACTAATGAGTGTGTGCCTTTACTTTTTTTTTTTTGTCAGAGGAAACATGCCCAAAGATCTGAACATGTGAAATCAGTAGATCTTCATCCAATAAAGCCATGGTAATTGCACCTTTTTTTATTGAACTTTTGAAATGTTAGGGGTTCAGAGCTTGATTTACTTGAAAACTTGCATTTAGATAATGCATTTTATTAATAGTGTACTTTGTCCATAAAATATTTTGATGTCTGTAGAGTTCAAACAATTGAAGAATGTTTTGTTGCTTTAAGTTGGAGCATCGCTAATGCTGCCAAATAGAATGTAAGAATTTTTTTTTGATATATCATATATTCCAAAGGATTCCAAATTTTTAGACTGACATAAAATTCACCTAAAATTTGTTACTGCTTAGGTTTACATCATCATGTATGTCTGCTGCATTTTTTGTATTACCAAGATAGAAGGCAAAACATTTGTTACATTACTATGTTAGCAAATATTAACACACCTTCCAAAAGGTGGTTCTCATTGAATCACTACTGTGGTTCACTTACTGGTACTAACTAATTTGTTGATATGTATTTCATTCAATAAATTCAGGTCCACTTGTGCACCATCTTCTTTACTTATTCTTTTTAATCTGCACTATATGTCATCAATTCCTATAGGCTGTAATCTCTTATCATCACATGATAAGTTTAAGAATTTCTTACACAGTTCCTGTATTGCATTATAGTAGCTTTTTTTCTTAAATATATTAATTATTTTCTATAAACATAGCATACCTAGATATCATATTCAATTATGTAATGAACAGTTATCTCAGAGATTGAATTTTGTTAACCTTACTTGAATTTTGTGTGTATACTGTATAGTTCTTCAAATTACTGCAAATTTTTCTATCCCTGTCAAAAGGTGGGCTTCTAATTGCTTCTATTATCCAATAAGCAACATTAAAAGCATCTTTCTATTTATTCTAACTCTAGAGGACAAATGGTGACTTTTCTCAGGCTCAACATTTGTCAAACATCCATCATTAGTTTTTAAAATCTGGAATACTGTGTGATTTATTTTGTCTTGAATACTATAGTTAAGAATTAATATTTCTAGGTGATGTTATAGTGAACAAAAAATTGTAATATTTTAGCCACAATAATCTGACTGTTCTATTTGTTGCTCCTCATGTAGGATGCTTGCGAGTCTTTATTCTGGAAGTGTATGCATTTGGAATTACCAGTCACAAGTAATGGCCATTTTCAGGTTGTATTAGTTGTGGAGTAGATTGGTTGTATTCTTTCTTGGGTGGTTTGCTTTGCATTATTATTTTCACTTTTATTGTTTCTTATGTACTTTTTAACCAAATTTAAAATGTACCTCGTCCTGTTTATTGTCCAATTCAGTTTAGTCATCACTGCTATAATAATGAAAATTAACTGTACCAAATAGGTCTCAAAGATGGAAAAACCTAAGAATATACCAAAAAATATATACATGAAAAAACCTACAGTAGGTCTCAAAAATCTATCATGTAAGAATATACCAAAAAATATGATATGAATATCATGTAAGTGTTGAGAAAGGTGAAGCAGCTCAATGGTATTGATTAATGAAATTGTCACTTAATACACCTTAAATATTTTACTATAAGCATTCCTTGATGTTAATGAGAAAGGTAAAAGGGAATGGTAATTTTTCTAGGTCATCATCAAGCTAGACACTATTAGGCATATGAGGCTCTAGTACATATTCCACTAAGGGATAATTTTAATATTTACCTTATAAATTATTTAATAAGGTGTCCTACAGATACAAGATACATATTTTTTAGAAAAAAGAAAGGACCAGAGATCTCCTAAAGTTTTAGCTTTAGACAATTCTCCTACACCTGAAAGAGTTTTTGCATCTCTGAATCAATTTCCTCACTGCTTAGAAGTTGTTATAACACTGTTTTCAATAATGGACCTACCTCTTGTAGGTCTATTGTAAGATCGAGTCTTTGGAAAGAGGCTTCTTCTTCAGTTACCTCTTTGACACTCTTAGAAGTGCAAGATGTGATCAATAATGTTCTCTAGCTAAATAGAATCTTGTACAATAATGGGATGGTACATGATTTCATGAATGAAGCTTGTAGGGCCCTTTTGCATGGTTAGTTTCTTGTCCTTTTCTGTTTGCAAAGAAAAAAAATTCTGACCTAAGAATTTTTTTTTGAGTTGTTCTAATTGAAAATACTAACTTTGAGTCTTTTGGTTAAACATAAACTCATGCATCACATATTATTGGCTATTATTTTCTAGGTTATCGTATGGGTATATTTTCTTCTGTATCAAGTTACCTTTGGAATGAGAAATAAAGTGTATCTGTGGGTTTAAGATTTTTTTACAGGGTAGGTACATGGAACTTCTGTATGATAGGCATCTTTGCACGTGAAGTGTAGTCTATTCCATTCACTCAGAGGGTTTTATATGAGACCAACCCAACAATCATTAAATTCCATGAGACCACATTTCTTTGAGGGATTTTGTTAAACAATTCACTTGCCTTTTGCATGCTTCCATTTTTTGCACGTGTGTTTATGGGAAATTGTAACTACTACATTTGAAAAAATTCCTCTATCCTTTATGATTTGATGGATACTTATAACTTGTTCCAAAGCTCTAATTTTGGCATAGGTAGGGAGGATGCTGGAAATAGTTGTGGAATTTGGCATTATAACATTTCTAAAGCCTTTTCAACCTATATATTTTGTGCATATCCTGCAATCATTTTATTCCATGAGATTACATTTCGTTGAGGGATTCCGTCAAATATTTTATGTGCCTTGTCTATGCTTCCACATTTTGCATGCATGTTTACCAGGGCAGTTGCAACTACAACATTTAACAAAATTCCTCTATCCTTTATGCTCTAATAGATATGCATGTAAAATGTGGAAGCACATGCAAGGCATGCAAACTATTTGATAGAATGCCTCAAATAAAAAATAGGAATATCATATAATAAGCTCAATTGGTGGGTGAAACCTCATTTACAATTGTAGGTTTGTCACATTTATCCTTTAGAGTCCCAATTGATCATGAAAAACCTAAGACAACTTCATCATCTTCAACTAGCAATATATACTCCAAAAATGAAAATGAATGCCTTCTTAACTACAATGTCAATTAAATCCTATGCGCAAGGCCTAAAATGTACAATCTCTAAAGATAATTACTAAACAAGAAAGCAAGTTTCTAGAAATCAATTTCTTAGGAATTTTTTTTTACTGAAACGGTTTGTGAATCTCATACTAAGTCCATCACAATTTTCACCCCACAATGCCAGTGAAGGGATAACAAATGACAAAATGTCAGCCCTGATATAGTGTATTGGACATAATTTTTCAATTAACGAATAGTCCATGCAATTTGCAAATGCTCACTAATCTACATGATCCAAATATCCATGTTAGTGAACTGAAACAAAGCAGTAGAATGCAAATGACTTGATTTACCATAGGATTCTAGATTTGGGCCTTACAACCTTGAACATTTCACCTAATCAACACATCATATTTTGAATGACAACAATCATGGATAACTGAATTTCTTCCTGAACCAATTCTTGCAAATAAAGATAAAATAATAATGTTGACTCTATGGTATGGCCACCCCACACGACCACATATCTATCAAATGAAGTAGAAAGACCTTAAATGATGAGAAATGCTCCCATCTGCAACAATGCCATCTCAATTATTGGCTCCAACACCCCAAGAAAAATAACATCCATCTAGTTGTTGATCAAGTTGATTGATATACCCCCTAGAAATGGGTCTCATGTGTCAAATCAACATCACCCAATATGGTGTAGCTAAAATCTAGATCTTTTTCCTCTGAACACCTGAAATGATGCAGTATCATCAATATAGCCTCATCAACACTTGAAAGATCCTGAAAAGTCATGTCTAAAGGAGAGCCTCCAAAATAGAACTAGGTGTCTTATCTTCAGTTGCACCAAATAATTGGACAATAGTGGGAGTTGTAATGAATGTTGATGCATCCTAAAATGAAGCCATCTCATCAAATATGACATCTCTCTAAATGATGATTTGGATTTTACTAGGATCCCATGATTTTAAAGCCTTGGTTTCCTTTGCATAGATTTCTATTATGCACTTGTGGTTCTTAGAATCAATATTTTTCCTTATTTCATATGGAATATGGACCCAAGCCACAATCAAACATTTTATAGTGAAAAAAAATTGGCTTCCTACCACACCATTTCAATTATATTTCCACATCACAAAAAAATTCCATAGGAACCTTGTTATGATAGTAAATACAATAAAATACAAATTTTCACAATGAACTTGCTATCTCGAACCACACAGATCCATCATGGTGAGCTCCTCTTATTCCACAACCAACAAGGATGGTGTAGGAGTACTAACCAATTGGCACCTGAATTTGCTTGAGTTTGGTTTGATATAAGTTTTCTAGGAGTTTAGGGTCATGAAGAGTGTCAATAAGGTCTAATAGACCCTTTAAATGTGTCAAGAAGTTCATTTTTGTAAAGCAAATCCAAAGTTGTCAATAAATGCATAAAAGATGCAAGATAAGTAATTAAGGGATTTGAAGGGTTTTAGTGTGTGTCTTAGGTTATGGAAAATAAGATCATATTGGGTCATAAAATAGTGTATTAGGTCATTTTTGAGGTGTTTTAGAATGTTTTGGAGGTGAATAACGCAAAATGTGTAAAATTGTCAAAATTGACAAAATTATCAATAATGTAATTGCAAGATTTGGGAAACTCAAGAGTCAAATGGAATATTGAAGGTAGGTATACGATTTTGGAGGGAATATTTATGAGATAAATGTACAAAAACATGTAATCTTTTGTTGTAGAAGGTTGTTGAACCAATTGAGAAGAAAATACAATAAAGAAGACCCCAATTTTGATTGAATTTCTGTATTTTACACTGTAATCTGAACTTTCAGTCACTTGTATGTGACTGTACAATAGGATTTTGTTCACAAAAATTTGGAAATAGTTTAATATCTATCTTAACATGGTTTTGAATCAATTTTGAGGGTAGAGCATTGAATTAGTGTTGTTTTTAGAGCAATCTTTTGCTGACTGACATGTAGGAGTAATTCACCAGTTTTGAAGCCTTAAACATGGAATAAGCCCATTCCACATACTATCACACCTGGAACTCCATGGAATTGGAATATGGAGATATGTTAGGATGGTATTAAGAAGGAAATATCCTTTGTGATGAGTTTTATGGGGAATTTTTGACTGTCCTAGGAGTTCTGTAGTGTAATTATGAATGAAAAGTGAGGTTTTGAGTGAGACTATGTTGAGATAGTGTGAGAGTTGAATTTTCAAGTGTGGGAAGACTATTTTGAGAGTTTTGGAAGTGGTTTTAGGCTTGTATGAGCTTAGGAATACAAAGAACCTATAAGCCCCACCTTTAATGGTGGAAATTGAGAGTTACTTGGAGTAGTGGATTAAAGAGAGTTTGGAGCCCTAAAACCTGTTGATTTTGGCTATTTGATACCTGTTTAAGAGGTTTGAGTGGTTATTTCAGGTTGCTAGTGATATTCAAAGATAATTTCCTTGTATAATAGACCTAATTGGTCTTCTATGACAACATTGTCTTAGATTTTTGAGTGAATTGATCCAAAGGAGTTGAGGGTGGTTTTGGTGTATGTTTAAGTTGCCCTAAAAGGTGTTCAAAACCATCAAGAGACACTGGGTTGGTGAGTGGATTGTGAGTAAAGTAGCCAAATATAGGTCTGTAAACCTACTAGACAAAGGGCGGGGCGATACTGAAAAGGGTGCATTGAAGAGGTTTGTTGAATCTAATTGTTGTTTGTTTGATCTGAATTGAGTTGTTACAGGTAAAAACCAACCACCCTTGCATCAAAGGATCTCAATCAAATAAAAGATAGAGTCTTACCTTCTTTTCTTATCAAATTTCAATTAGAGAAAAAAGTGGAGAGAAATGAATCATATGGTGGCTTCAAGTTCTCAAGGATGATCTTAATGATTGGTGTGTACAATTTTGCAAACACCTTTTTACTCTATGTTTTTTGTACCTAAGATGTAATTGAAATTTTTTTTGCACTAGAGATTGCTTTTGGTAGCATCCTACTTTGTCATTCTTCCAACTTTTATATGGTTGAAAAAATTTATGTTGTTGCATTCACTTTGTTGTAGGTTTTAATACAATATCTGCATGAGAAACTTAATGTTAGTGAGGTATGATAAATGTTTTCCATGTATTATTATTCTAATTAAAGAAAGGAAATTGATGCTTTTGAATTTTTTATGAGATATAAGATCCAATAATGAGCTGGATTGGAATTCCATGAGATGACATCTCTTTGAGGCATTCTGTCAAAAAATTCAGGTGTTTTGTCTACAATTCCACATCTTGCATATATGACTACCAGAGCATATCCAACTATAACATCCGGGTATATTTTTAATTCCTCTATCTTTCATCAATCTCTTTACTATTTGAACCTCGTACAGATGTTTTAGAGAAGAACATAAGTTGTATCATTTTTAGGAACCAACTAAAAAAGTAGTGTTGCTGGAAATACTCATCCTATATTCATATATGATCCACATGTACCACAAATTTAACTAGCATCTTAGTAATAATTTTTAGGGTGTCCTCAATATAGCCAACATGGGCATGAAGGTCAACCATGCACACCTAATGATCAACTATATATGTAAATTTTAATGCAATAAGGGTTATTGATGTGTGAAGTATGTGCAACCCTCATCCAGTAAACCTACATGACTGCATGCACCTAGAACCTAAGCAAAGCTTACAATGTTAGGATATGTTCCAGAGTGATTCATTAATTCAAATATTTTGAGAGGTTCCTTGCAAAATCCATTTTGTGCACATTCTACAATCAATCATTTCATTCCATGAGATGACATCTCTTCGAGGTATTCTAGCAAACAATTCAGGTGTTTTGTCTATGATTCCACATCTTGCATATATGTCTACTTGTCATAGCTACAACAATTGAATATAATAGAGTGTGCAGGTTTAAATAAGCTCCCCGATTCCATTGGCAAGCTGTCACAACTACATCACTTGAGCATAGAAGTGTGTAAAAGTTTAAATAACCTCCTTGATTCTATTGGCAACTTGTCATAGCTGCAACACTTGATCATAGAAGATTGTGGAGGTTTAAATAACCTTCCTTATTCCACTAGCAACCTGTCATGTCTGCAATACTTGAAAATAGTAAGTTGTAGAGGTTTAAATAACCTCCCTGATTCCATTGTCAACCTATCACAAATGTAGCACTTGAACATAATAGGAATTTTCAAAGGTTTAAATAACCTTTTTGATTTTACTGATAATCTATTGCAACTGTAGCATTTGAAACTAAAATATTGTTATGGTTTAAATAACCTCCTTGATTTCATTGGCAAACTGTCACAATTGCAACCTTGAATGTAGAAGGGTGTGAATGTTTAAATAACCTTCCTGATTCCATTAGCAACCTATCACAACTATAACACTTGAACATGGTAGGGTGTATAGATTTAAATAACCTCCCTCATTCCATTGGCAACCTATCACAGTTGTAGCACTTGAACATAGAAATGTGTAAATGTTTAAATAACCCCCCTGATTCTATTGGCAACCTATCACAGCTGCAACACTTGAACATAGAAGACTGTAGAGGTTTAAATAACCTTCCCGATTCCATTGACAACCTGTCACATATGCAACACTTGAAAATAGAAAGTTGCAGAGGTTTAAATAACCTCCCCAATTCCATTGTCAACCTCTCACGACCGCAACGCTTGAATATAATAGGAAATTTTAAAGGTTTAAATAACCTCCTTGATTCTTTTGACAATCTATCACACTTGCAATGCTTAAAAATAAAATATTTTCACAGTTTAAATAACCTCCTTGATTTCATTAGCAACCTGTCACAACTGCAACACAACCAAATGCAATTGCTAACAATTTTCTGCAAAACCTACAATCATTGCATTCCATGAGATGACATCTCTTTGAGGAATTCTGTCAAATAGTTCACGTGCCTTGCCTGTGCTTTCACATTTTTCATGCATATCTACGTCTAATTCTTCTATTTTTGAAGACTTTCAACGAAGATTAAATCATTTATTTAATCTTGAACTCATGTTCTTTCTATTTTCAAACAGTCTTAACACTAGATTAAATTATTATTCTAATTTAATCTTTATCCTGCAAAATTTCCTAACTCACGTTCTAACTGACACAGAACTCACATTGGATGGCATTCATCAATCTCGATCTTTGATCTCTCTTTTGAATCCTAGCCGATCGTTCGAAAAGCAACTTTCTATAAATTGGCTGATCTTTGTCATTATTCCTCTTCCTGAAATCAATACTTTTGAGAAGAACTTATAATCTTCAATATTTTTCTTAGATAATACATCCAGGCTATGCTTGCATACATAGAAAAAATCTGAGGCCAAGAATACCGATACAACAAAATGGAGAAGGACAATCAAGATAATTTGAAGAGGTGGACTGATATTCGGTGAGATTGTTTCATATTATCATTTTTATTGTTTTAGTTCATTTAATTTGTTCTTAGTTTTTTTATTTAGATTTATGCATGTTAGATTAGATTTAACCATCTTATTGTGCAACAATCCATTTTATCTATGTTACATTTGGTGAACCCGACGTGAAGCACACTTCAAACTTCATGACTCCTTTCTGCTTTTTTGTTTTTTATTTTGCAGGTATTGTACGACAAACTGCATCTGACTGACGAAACGATGCATATGAGTTCACGAAATGCAAATGAAAAATCCCATGATGCATCTGACAACATGAGTCATATCTGAGACATTCTACAATGCATCAGACTATCAACATCATGACGTTTCTATGAGTTGAAACGACGCATCTACTTGGTAAAAATTTTCTTTTTTTTTAACTTCCATATTTTTGCGTTTTTTATTTTCCTTTTTTTCATTTTGTTTTTTGTTTTCGCTAATGTTTTGTTCAAAGTTGTGTTTAGGAGGATAACATTGTTTTTATAGAACAAAGTGTAGAAGACTTTGAAAAACCAAAACATCTTCTTTTCTGTAGGACAAAAGCCGAAGACACCAATAAACTACTAATCAATTGCATGCAAGACCTGTTGACGAAGGCTTTAAATTTTTTAAAAATTAACTTTTGTGTTTGGTAGATTCAAAAAATGTCATTTGCCTTAAAATTTACCAGTGTTTGCTTTGTTTGGTGCGAAAGCACAATTTTTAAACCCTTTACGATTCGGTATATTGAAGTATCCTCTCCCCTTGTGCATTCGTGCAATCTTGGGTGTAAGAGAAATGATTACCGACTCTAAAACTTGGGCCTATCTTGGTGGGAAAAAGTACTCACCTCAAGACGACTCAGACCGGTAGCATGTTAGACACCAAGCGACTTCCAACTGGTATATAAAAGTGGATTTTTGGGGGAAACCCCAAAAATCAAGCTCATTGTTTCAATGAGAAGGGAAAAAATGGTCTCTCGTCGTACTAGATGGTGCCCCATGAATGGAATGCCCTTACTAAAAACCTTGTTGTAGTTTTTTCCAAAATCCTATCTATTCACTGGTGTAGTAGGTTGGTCTTGTGAGGCCGTCTTACATTCTTATGGTTCATGTGTTGAGATGAGATGTATGCCATGGGAATTTCATGGCTGCCCTGTATAAGTGAGTGTCGTGGAGGGGAGTCAGTGGGGTCAAGCTACTAGTTATCCACCTTGAATATGAATAGTTGGATTTATCCAAGTAAGAACTTAGTAAATACTGCCCAACACAACCTAGGTTGTAATTGTCTTCTGGTTTTAACAGATTCAACACATCAAATTGAAAACACTTTGTATTTTGTGATTTTTTTTTGTTGTATTCATCAAAAACTTGATCATCAAACTGATTCAGTCGTAACATTGTCATCAGGAAACCACAATTGTAAGTTGAGTTGCAACTGTCATATTTTGAACTGCATGTGTCGTAAAGAGTCGCAACTATTCAACTAAACACTGCATGTGTCTATCAATTTTTTTTAGTTTCACAAAGTCTAGTTTTTGAGCCACAATTGTCATATTTCGAGCCGCATGTGTAGTTGTGGGCCGCAATTGTCAAACAAAAAACCGCAAGTGTCTATCAACAGGTTTAGTGTCAAAAAGTTCCTATTTCCAAGTCGCATTTGCCATAAGGTAAACCGCATCTGTCAAAAATTCACAATTGCCTGTCAACATTCAAAACCTAGTTTGATCAATTCATCACATCTAAAACTTGAAACACATCTATCAAATCTATCAACGCATTTGAAAAGTGAACCATAATTGACTATCAACAGATAAATTCAAAAAACTGCAAACTTAGTTTGAAAGCTAAACTATCTTTTTCGCTATTGTTTCTTATGATCAACTTTGGAAAAAATTTGGAAAAAATTTGCTCAAAAGTCTTGCATTATTAGGTGTCATATACGTCTTAGCGCTAGTCATCCTAAGTCACACACATTTAGATACTTCCTAGGAAGTTGCATATCGTAGAATAAAATAACTTTCTGCATCATTGGATACGTTCATGCTCTGATTTGTCATTATCATTGAACCTAGTCACTATTATCATATTAGTGAATCTTTCTAGCTCAACGGTCTAGTTTGGGAAATTCACCTTTCCAGTTGTCTTTGTCCTACAATCAGGTTCCTTGGTAAGGTTAGATCATTGCTTGGATTTAATCCATAGGTGGTAGGTTATACCCATCTTAGAATCATTTACCATCATAGTCTACTCGAAATTTTACATATTGTTCATCCTAGCATATGTCATCTTAGTATACGTCATTTTAGAAATCTTTAGTAACATTCGTTATATTCAAAAAATCCAAAAAACATAGAAATAGGACATATCAGTTTTTAGACATAGTTTGCATTACCTCATTTTGAGCAACTTTTCATGGTTGAAACAAGGACTAAGAAGAAACATAAAGCAATGTTGGAACCTAACGAGTTTGTCAATCCTTTCGAAAACCAACCATTAGGGAAAGAGAGACCACATAAAACTTTGCTTGAAAAACATGTCACTAGAGAGACACATGGAAAAATTTATGTTGAAAACATAGATGCTGCAGTGTAAGATCCTTAGTTTGTATCCTTTATGGATGAGTGTTTGGAAAATGATCCCCAACAATATCTAGCAAAGTTGCTAGTAGAAGGTGCCACACTACCACCAGGATTTGATGTTCACACTTTGAAAACAACATCTACTCAACCAATCCAAACAATAATGTCAAGTGTTTCTATTCCTCAAATTACCGCAGCAATACCAACTAACATACCTACTCAAACATCGTCAATTGTAAGGACAATCCCTTTTAACATAACACAAGGTTTACAATTTACTACGGGAGCAACTTCATCAAGCCTCTTTGGCACATACACTACTGGTAAGAAATCCAAAGTAGGTATGAATATTACTATACCAAATCAAAACATTCAAACAAGAAAAATTCCTATACCAAATCAGAACATTCAGACAGGAAATATTCCTATACAGTATCAAAACATTCAAATAGGATATATACCCTCGCCAAATCACAATCCGTCATAGAACAAAGAATTTTAGAACACCTACATTGATCCTAACAATGCAAACAACATGTCCTTGACACAAGTAGATGTTTTGAAAAATCAAATGCAAATGCTTCAACAATAGATGGACAACATGTCTATGTTAGGAAAACGAACTATCTCAGCACAAGATTTATGTCCATGTCCTTTTCACAAAGCGCTATACATGACACCCTTCCCACATGGATACAGTATACCGAATTTTCCTAAGGATAATGGGAGGAGGAATCCTTTATAACACATTAGAGAATTCTCTACAACATGCATGGACATATCATATGAACCTACATACTTGATGAGACTATATCTGCGAACCCTTGTTGGGATAGCACTTGAATGGTTCTCTAAATTACCATATGGCATATGATCATGGGGAGAATTAGCTGAGAAGTTTGTCGAACACTTTACCTTCAACATAGACAAGAAATTAGAATAGCTACCTTGGATCACACAATGCAAGAAGAAGGCAAAAATTTCACCACTTTCTTCCAAAGATGGAAAAGTTTAGCTAGTAGATGTCTAGTTGAAATACCAAAAAAACAAAAAAAGTCACGATATTCCTTTAAAATATTAATCCAAAACTGAGAAGTGACTTAAGGGTACATTGTTGTACTTCATTCCTAGACTTGGTACAAAAGGGGATCATCCTTGAAAAAGGATTTATTGACGAAGGAGAAATTAAAGTACCAGGCAAAAACCCAAATGCTCAACATCAAAATGCTCCCAACGATAGAAACAAGTTCTGGTCTAGAAACAAAAATGTTACCAATGATGGTATTGTTGATGCTAAGACCATACAATGCAGGACCAGTCATCACACTTAGAGGTTACAACCCTAATCAAGACATGACGAGTAATCCAGATCAAACAACAAATTTCGTCCAAAATTCACAACAACAACGACCACAAAGGAGATTTCCTAAACGTGAATTTACCCCTTTGGGGCAGCCAATTGAGACAATTTTCAAAGAGTTGATTAAACATGATCTACTAAAACCATTGGAACCAAGATAGTATAATCCTAGATAGTTTAAAACCTCATGGTGGGATGATAACACCTATTGTGAATACTATCGAACAAAAGGACATAACCTACAACAATGTCAACAAATGAAGAATATCATACAAGACTTTGTTGAAGACGGAACCATAGAGGTCAATGGGCAGAAACATACCAAGAACAATGATCATAAGGTCTTCATAGACCCATTACATGACCATGCAAAAGGAAAGGCCTCCAATTCGGGAACTAAGAATAATACCTTGACCAATTATAATAGTGATAAGTATGATTATAAACCAGGTACGATCATAAATAACCTCTGAGCTGTGAATGAAAATGTCCATACCATCACCATTAAGAAGCATCTTGAATGTGCTGTAAATACACGCAGAATTAAGATAACTCTTCCAGGTCCTTCTGAGCCACCTACACAATCTTCCAAGTCTAAGAACAATCTGCTTGATCAACTGAGCAATACCCCAACAAAGATATCCATTTTGGAACTGTTGACTTTATCACCTGATCATTGAGCCATTCTCGACAAATCCTTATAGAGAACGACCGTATCTACCAAATTAAATGTCAATTGTTTTGAAGAAATGGTAGGATGCTTAACCAACTCCCATCATGCCACATTTTATCAATAGGATTATTCAACAGAAAAGACCGTTCATAATGACCCATTACATCTTGAAGTCCTAGTCCATCAAACCAAAGTCAGACGAGTCTTGGTAGATGGAGGAGAAATTTTGAGCCTGTGTACCCTAAAATTGGTTAAGGCATTAGGATTTTCAGAAGCATGCATAGACACCTCTAAGAGTATAGTCATCAAGGCTTACGATGATGAGGAAAGATCATCCAAAGGAGTTGTCACACTCCCTATCAGAATTGGCCCAACAGTTATGAAAACTAGCTTCCAAGTCTTGAATCTCACCCTTCCGTATAACCTGTTGTTAAGTAGACCTTGGATACATGCAATGAAAGTCGTACCTTCCACATATCACCAGTGTCTTAAATTCCCGTATAATGGCATCGAGATCACGATTGATGGTGATCCAAATCCTTTTCAATATTGTACAAGCCTAAGGGAAATTCCACAACGATAGGTACCAGTTAATCAAGAAGCTTCATCATCCACTTTATCCCTATATGTTGATCCATCACATCTTACTGAATTATTTTCATTAAAACCACCATCATCCACTCCTAAGGTCGAGATCCAAGACAAGGGTTGTGGAGAATATCACATGAAGGCATCCTATTGTATAAGTCAACTGGTTCCACCTAAGGCATATGGCTTACCCATGGCAGATAAAAGACAGTTAGTAGTCATATTTCATGTTCCCCCTACAATGACATTGACCAAATGGGGAGAGTTAAGTGAAGAAATTGTGGACCAAGGTGATATTACCTCCTGGTTGTACCAGGAAGACAATGAATACCCCTCACCGTCTATTCAAATAGCTAAGGATCAATATGGAAAAGGATTTAAGATAATGCAAAGCAAAGGCTATGATGGACATAGTGGGTTAGGACTACATCAAAATGGAAGGACTGAACCGATCATTGTCTCACCACGACTGAAAGGCCTAGGGCTAGGGTTTCAACCGCTTATAATTTTCTTTACTAGTACTTCATCATCATTTCAAGAGGAAGTGAGTGCTTATGAAGACATCGAGATATATCACAAACCACTTGCCCCAGTTTATGATGAATCCCTTGACTCAAGCAACTATGAATGGGATTCCCTTTCCTCTACCAACACCATGAACCTAGATAATTTATTTGAAGAAATGGACCAAATTATAAAACCCATACCAAATCCATCTAGCCCTCGTAATAAAAATCCCTTGTCCAAAGAAGAATGGATTAAGCATTATTATTGGGAAACCCTTGATCATGCATCTTGGGCACCTGACGAACCATCTTCTAATGACCTAGCCATTACAATAGTCCCACATCTAAATTTACCTATCCATAGAAAAAAGAACAAGAAGGAGTTAGTCCAAAAATTCTTTGACCATGTCAGCCACTCTATATTCACCTTGTCAGCTTCCACATTCGATAACTCTGATGATGACATTCCCCTCATATATCCCCAACTTATCGACTAGGATCAACAAGGTACACCCATCTTAGACATATTCGAGAATGATGAAGCAATAGTTGAGTTCATGGGACTTCGAGAAGGCATACCAAGAGGGGATCATAAAGTTAGTTTTACCATAGACTTGGATGAAAGTTTTTTTATTTTGGGGAGTCTATTTACACCTCTAATTGCAAAAATGAAAATAAAAAGAAAAACAATGAAAATGAGCAAAATGACAAGTCCGTAGGTGAAAACCGAAAGGTGCCTTTGGATGAAGAAATAGTAAAAATAAAGGACGTATTCGAGGGTGAAAACCTCTGTGAGGCACCCAAGGATGGAGGTTTTAATATTCTCCCCGTTGCTCAGGAAAAGTCATCGATGTTAGTGGAGGAGTCTGTTGAAGTCAACATAAACACAGAAGAAAACCCTCAGGTAATATACTTTGCAGCCTCTTTGACAGAGACAAAACAACAAGAGTTTTGAGACTTCTGTACAGAGAGATTGATAAAATTTGCATGGTCATATACTGACATTCTTGGGCTAGATCCAAAACTTATATTGCATCATCTACCATTACAACTAGGTATTAAACCCGTCAAACAAAATTTAAGGAAAATGCATCCACAAATTGCTCTAATAGTCAAAGAAGAACTTAAGAAACTATTAGATGTCAGATTCATAAGATCCATAGACTATGCAGACTAGATTTCAAATCTTGTGCCAGTGACTAAACCAACTGGGGGCATCTGCATTTGTACAGACTTAAGAGACATCAACAAGGCATGTCCTAAGGATGACTTCCCCTTGCTGAATATTAACATGATAGTGGACCTTACAATAGGATACAAGATGCTATCCCTCATGGATGGTTTCTTTGGGTATAACCAAATCAAAATCATAGCTGAAGACCAACACAAGACAACTTTCACATGTCCATGGGGAACATACTGCTGAAATGTTATGCCTTTTGGGCTTAAGAATGCACAAGCTACTTATCAACGTGCAATGATGACTATTTTCCATGTATTTGTACATACTCTCATGGAAGATTATGTCGATGATATTATAGCTAAATCAGTAACAAGGGTAGATCATTTAAAATTTCTAGACAAGATATTCCAAAGGCTAGAAAATTACAACGTCAGACTAAATCCAAAGAACTGTGTCTTTGGAGTGAAATTAGGGAAACTTCTAAGATATATCATTTCTAGAAGAGGCATTGAAGTAGATTCGGAGAAGGTAAAAGCTATTGTAGAAATGCCTCCTCCAGTCAGCATTGGTCAACTAAGAACACTACAGGGAAGATTACAGTCTATCAGGCGCTTCATTGTACAACTAGCAGACAAAATACACCCATTCCAACATTTGCTTAAAAAGGGTGTACCATTTGTATGGACACCTAAATTTTAGGAAGCTTTCCAACAGATCAAGGATTATCTACTCACTCCACCTATCTTAGTGCCACCTACAGATGGAAAACCATTGATACTATACATTTCAACAACTCATTAGGAGCTCTTCTCGCATAAAATGATGATCAAGGTCATGAAAGAGAAGTGTACTACATTAGTCATACCTTGGTGGGATATGAATTAAATTAAAGTAACATTAAATGTTCCTATCTTGCGATAGTCTTTGCTACCCAAAAAATTTGACACTATATGCTAAATCGCCAAACCATGTTGGTCGCAAAGATTGATCCCCTCAAATATCTCCTAAGTAAAGCAACATTAACAGGCTAATTGGCTAAATGGGTGATGATACTTAGTGAATATGACATCCAATATGTGGAGAGGAAAGCTATAAAAGGACAAGTAATTGTAGATCAGTTAGCGGATGCACCCATGAAGGTAGACCATCCTTTAGTGGCATATTTTCTTGACGAGTTTATCTTCAAATTTGACACTAGGACCAAATGGAAATTATACTTTGACGGGTCACATACTAATCATGGTTCAAGAGAAAGCATACTATTTGTTATACCTCAAGGCAATACTATTCCTAAATCATTTAGAATTGCTTTCCTTTGCACCAACAACATAGCAGAGTATGAAGCCTTAGTGACAAGACTAAGAATGACAACCCAGTGGAAAATCAAGAGTCTACATGTTTATGGGGATTCTCAGCTAGTAGTTTGGAAAGTAAATGATGATTATGAAACTAAAGATGAGAAAATTTCCCCCTACAAGCGCATGGCCGATAGTTTCAAACAATACTTTGATGAATTCACCTTTCAAAAAATACCACACATTCTAAACAGGGCAGTAGATGCTATGGCAACCGTGGGTTCCTTATTGGATATTCTAAGAAATGTGCCTAAGTTCGAGTTTTTGGTCGAATAGCTGTTGGTCCCTGCTTATGATGTCTCTGATTTTGTGATGGTGTGTATGATTTTTGGTCCTAATTACCCTTGGTACAAAGATGTATTCAACTATCTAAAATCCCAAATCTTACCTCTAGAATTGTCAAACAACCAACGTAGAACCTTTATCTATAAGTCAGCTAAATACACCATCATCGGAGATACCCTATATAGATGTACCTTAGATAGTACCCTAATGAGATGTCTCAATGCTGAAGAAGCACAAACAACCTTGAGAGCGGTACATGAGGGTATATGTGGATCCCATTTTAGCGGTCCTACTTTAGATCATAAGATTAGCTTATTATTGGACTACAATGGAAAATGACTCATATATCTTTGTAAAGAAATGTCGACAGTGTCAGATACATGGAGATTTGAATGCGCACCAACACAAGAGCTTCATTCGATTACTTCACCATGGCCCTTTTCCCAATGGGGACTTGACCTCATATGTAAGATACACCCTCCATCATCCAATGGCCATAAGTTCATCATAACCACCACCGAATACTTCACCAAATGGATTGAAGCTATTCCCATGACCTACATAACCGACACACAGATATCCAAGTTTATCCTAAACTATATCATTTGTTAGTATGGTGTACCCCAATCCATTATCACAGAAAATGGCCATCCATTCAAAAACCAAGAAGTCTACCATCTATGTGAAGAATTCCATATCAAACATCATTTTTCTACTCCATATTGCCCACAAGGTAATGGCCAAGCCGATGCATCTAATAAAACCATTGTGAGAATCCTAAAAAATACTGTCAATGACGCTGGTTGTGACTGGCATCTACAACTTAATCCTATCTTATGGGCTTACCGCACAAGCATCCATACTCCCACCGACGCCACTCCATACTCCATCGTATTTGGATATGAAGCTATCTTACCTATTGAGGTCAAAATTCCTTCCCTGAGGGTATCCTTGAAAGGTCATATTGACAATGAAGAATACCATGTATCCAGATTGCAGGAGTTAGAATTACTAGATGAATGAAGACAAAAGGAGCTAGACCATTTGCAAGTATATCAGAATCGTCTTCGTCGTAGCTATAATAGGAAAGTTCTAAATCGACACTTTGAAATTGGTGACCTAGTTTTAGTGGAGAACCCGAAGAATCAAGTTGAAAAAGAAAAGCCAGGTAAGTTTGAACCTAACTGGTTAGGGCCCTATGTTGTCACAAAAGCTTTTGGATCAGGAGCGTACCAACTCTCTACCCCTAAAGGAGAACCACTTTTGTCACCAATCGATAGCCTTCATCTAAAGAGGTTCTATGCGTAGCTTCTGAGAGTCTTTGTCTTAATCAAAATAAAATATACAAAAAAAAATGGAAAATCGAAAAAATGGTTACCTTGATGAAAACTTGGAAAACAGGCATCTTTTTAACACCAAAAATTTGGAAAATCAACAAAATAGTAAAGAGAAATAATTCATCCAATATTGAAGACCACTTTAGTGGCGCTATGGATAAGTACCATGGTGAAAACTTGGAAAATAGGCACCATGTGTAGTCAACTTCGCTCCTTCGTCTACCATCATTCCAATCAGACTTTTCAATTTCACTCATAATAAATGGTTGTATTATCCATTACTTGGAATGATTGAAATCAAGTCTACTCTATCTACCCACTCCATCCTATATGTCTTATTCCCAACTGGGGGAAAATCCTCATTCTATGTCAAGTGGACCTTGTACATAGCAACCCAACATCATAAAATATCCTGAAAAAATCTCAAAAACATCATAAAATGTCATGAAAAAATCCAAAAACATTAGAAAACCCCAAAAAGGCAAAATAAAATAAAATCAAAACATGTCAAAAATCCCAAAAGCAGAGCTAGAGTCAGTTGTAGACATAGTCAAACTACATTGCCTCTGCGACTAGACGTAGGCAAGGTCATCTGTCGATGTGCCTCTGAGGCATTAGGTTTGTCTATCTAGGTTTCTCACGTCTCACACACATTAAAATCATGAATCTTTATATATTCAAAGTCATTGGTTGTGTCAAACTACGAGGTATCTGCATGTACAATGTAGGCAAGGCTAATCAATCGATGAGCCCCTGAGACTGCAATAGGTCAGTTCAATAGGGTTTATCACATTCACTATCACATATGTTGCATATCAACTTAAGTACACATTTTTTGTCAGTTATGTCAGTTAAAGTTTGGTCAAACTACGAGCTCTCAGCGTGTACAACGTAGGCAAGGCTATCAATCGATGAGCCCCCGAGGCCGCATTAGGTCAATCCTTTAGGGTATATCATCTCAAGTCATACGCTGTCAACACACACACACACTCATACCAATCAAGGAATCAAAACAAGTCATTCATCAACAAGACAAACATCTCAAAACTGTCATCAAGTCAAAATCAAATACATTATCAGAGTGATCAACTTATGTCTTAAGCAAGATATGTCTTTCTTGTCAACAAAAATTGTCAAATTGTCATAGCCTCATGTAGCTTGTCACATCAACGTCATCAAGCTCAAAATTCTTATACGACATGTGTCTTTCCGAAACCAGGCTTTGTCATGCCTTACATAGATAGTCACCAAGTTGAAACTAGACTCAACGTCTTATGCAGTATGTGTCATCCCTCACATCAAGCTATGTAAAACATTAAACAATCCCATAAGATCAAGTTTTGGAAAATACTTTTATTTGGATTTTTGACTTTACATCGTATTTTTTTTTTATCTTTCTATCAATTTGTGCATGAGTCCGGTTACTAGATTTCTCAAGGATGTCCCTCGATGGATTTAGAGAAGCAAGGATGTCTTAGGAATCTTTTTCTTTGACTACTGTTTGTCAACTATCTTTTTTTTAAACCTTGGATTTTGAGTCATGTTACTAGTTTCCTCAAGGATGTTCCATAAAGGATTTAGAGGATCAATGATGTCTCATGACCCATCTTTTATTCGTTTGTTATATGTGGTTTGTCTAGACAAAAATACTAGGGCAATCTTTCCCTTAGTATGAGTTAAGACACTCCTTGTCTACGACTGTCTATTTTTCGCAGGTGGATGACTTTGTACACTATGGTCTATCTCATATCATGGTGTGTACTATCCATTTGTGTCATGTCCCACCCAATGATGATAAAATGCGAAGCTTAGTATATATATGGAAAAATATCGAAGATCATATGTTTTTCAATCAAATTCCATTGTTTCTTACTAACATTATGAAATAATCCATGCTAACATTTCTCCTGGTTGACATAATGATAGAATCCTGTGACATAGCAAAAAATTTAGGTAATCTGCATATGCATACATTCTATAAGAATTATGTAAACATTCTCTTATGTCTATATATTGTGCATCATATAGTTAAGTCTCATTTCAAACAAATAGGAACATTAGACATCTTGATTGCATATCTAGGAAAATCAATGCATAATAGACATTCAATCATTATAAGGTACATAATGAAAATATTGCATGTACATATAGCCATCACATGTAGATAGCATTGTATATATAACATTTCATCCCATTATCATAAAGTACATTACATACATCATCATATAAAATCATCATAACATCATAGACTGCATAAAAACATCATAGTGTAGAAACCATCATTCGTAACACATGTACATACATCACCTAGGAAACATAATCATATAGAAAAAACAATGCATCATCATGAAATAGAACTACATATCATATAGAAGCCGCCAAAAATCATATATATATCGCTCAAAATAACATGTCACCGTACAATGTCAGAATGTATCCATAAATAAAAAGGAGCTCACAGGCTCTCTGATCAAAATACAATGTCCACAAATATGAAAGTGTCAATGTGTCCCACTGCCGCTACTATCATGTGGTGAACGTGGAGGAAACTTCCTTAGAGGTACTCTTTGTGAGGTGGAAGGTCTATCATATGGACCTGTCCTTGGTGGTCCTACCACACCCTCTATGCTCTATGTCCTAGTCTAAATCCTACTTTGTGATCTCTGGCTGCGTACCTCTGAAAAGCTAGGAGCTCGTATCTTAGCTGGAACCACTGACTCATATAAATCTCTATAATATGAAGCCCTCTCTACTGATCTAACTAGATCATGAGAAAAACCATTAGATGAAGTACCACTGCAGAGGCGTCTGATCTCTATGAATTGCTGCTCTGTCTCCTACCTTCGGGCTACTACCTGGTCCCTCTCCATAAGAGTATTATCTCTCTCTCCATAAAATCACTGTCTCTCTCCATTTGTAAAGCATCTCGCTCTGCAGTAACCACTCTCAGCCTCTCCTCTAATACCTCCCTATCACTATCTCTAGGATCCTCCTCATCCTGTCTCCCATCTACAATCCTATCCCAGAGCTCTCTCTCCTTCTCCTCCATAGGTATCTCCTCCACATCATCCTCTCCATAACCTTCCAAAATACCAAGAGGATCAATGTCCATGTACTCTCTCTTGGTCTCCTCCTCCTCTGCATGGTCCTCTCTATCAATCGCTACCTCTGCTACTGCCTCCTCAGAAACATGCTCACCTCCAATCTCAGCCTCTGCTCCACCTCCAAGGTCCAACATCGGTACATCTTAAGCCTCAACCTCTTGGATAGATGATAATCCACCCACTCGACCACCTCTCCATCCTCGCTGACCTCGTCTACCACCACCACCTTTACCATCATCACCACCACCCCTGCCACCACATCTACCACGACCTCTACTTCTATGCCGCCCTCTCGGCCTTGTCCCTTGTCTCTCTACTGGTGCCAGCTAATCCGGATCTATGTAAGGCACAAGATGATGCTCTATCCACCAGGTATCATATGCAGCTGTAGTCCCAGGATCTTCTGCTCCACCTCTCTATCCCCACTGTAAAGGCTATAAAACCCGAATCTCTGCCTCTACAGTAGCCACTGGTATCATAGGCCCCCATAAAGGAACCTCTTTGGATGATCGAGCAAACTCTGCTTGCCCTCTAGGCTCGTCCTGCACCTCACCAAACTGTCTCAAAACACGGTCTAGCAGATGTCTCTCTATGATATGTAACCTAGAAATGATCCTCCTAATCAGGTACTGTATTTGTCGATAGTAAGGTAAATGCCTTTCCTCATTCGACCATCTCTCACAATCCATGTATGGCCTCCACGTAAACTGAACCAATGTGTCTAGTGCATGTCTCCAAAAACCTGTATCTCCTACGTGACTCTATGTAATGTTTCCCATATACTGGAAAACATAAGGAGATCTAGCTACCCGCTCTACAATAACAAGAGGAGGAAACACAATAATACACTCACATGCCCAAACCATGAGAAGAGTCGTCCCATAGCTCATCAAATGCACATCTCTATATACTATATCATGCAAATGGAAATATAACATGCCCAACAAACAAGGACCCCAAGCATATACAACCTCTCTCTCCAACATCCCGACTAGCATCTCTCCCCACCCGACAAGAAATCCATGACCCCGACGGTCAGGAAGAACTATCTCCCCAATCAATGTACATAGAATACAATCTATCCTATCATATCTATCAACTAATACTTGCCATCTAATCTCATAATTCTCTATACCTAACCTCTTAATATCATCAAACACATAAAATATGGCAATCTCACTATATCCATGCTGTGTGTCGCACATCACCCTCTCTCCTCTAATGGGCAACCTAAGAATCCTATATACATCCTCTAGGGTGACAGTCGCCTCACCATTTGGAAAATGAAATGATGAGGTCTCTGAATGCCATCTCTCACACAAGGCAGTAAGTATACCTCTATTGGCCCGGATCGTGGGCATAGTCAACACATGATACAGTCCCAATTTCCATAGCAAGCGTGTCTCTGCGCTCACTAATCAATATCTCAGCTCAAAGGTATCTGACCGTGACTCCTGAGTATAAATAGGATCTAAGATAACCCGGAAAGTGCATTCAACCAAGATGTCAAACGTCAAATCATTCAAGTTTCTATCATAAATCCTTTTTTTAAAAATTTGACAGTCAAATGCAGTGCATAATTACACATGCGTCGAAAAACGAGGCAAATGCATCATGTATTTGAAATGCGTTGCGAAATAATTCAATTTAAACAAAGAATAAAATGCATGCAACAAAAAACATATGCGGTGCAAATTAACTGCCTACCTAATATGCATATGCGATTCACATTATCAAATGCGTTTCACTATTCTACATGCGTCTATCCTAATCACAAATGCGATACAGAAACACAATTGTGGTGCATAAAAATACAAATGCGTCAAATGCCTAAATGACCTAATCAAGCCTAGATGTCTTTTTACATATGCCTCATTCCGCAAGCAGATGCATTGCGTACGAATGCATATGCGTTGAACTAGAAAGACCGCATCTGCAAAATTAAATTTCGACGCCTAAAACTACGTGCAAAATGAAAATTCAACAGGTTGTTTTAGGGTACATACCGGGGGTCTTGCATCGGCTAGTTGTCGGAAGGTCTGGATCCAATATCCGCGATGCTGGGTGTAGGGAACTAGAGATATTTTTGCCGAGTGCTCAGAGCTAAATTCTCAATTCTTCTAATCTTCAGGGTGCAAATGACTTGGTTTTCACCCTAATTTCTATTTATACCTAGGGTTTGGGTGGAATTTCTTGTGACCTTTTCTATTGGCCATGTAAACTTCCAACTTCTATTAACCCGTACATATCCCTAACACTTCCAAATTCAATTCCGTCAACTCCATAGCTTTTCTGACCATCAAATTGACTAATCGGGAATATTTCTTGATTTTTTTTGAATTTTTTTAAAAAATTATCAATTTTTCGAGGGGGCATACCCTAACCTATTTCATATTGGGGCATGATCGGGGCATATTTTATTTGACACAACACCGAAATGACATTGTATCAAAGAGGGGCAAACTGTAGACACCGAAAATTGGTCTAGGCCCGTGAGTACCACTTTCGACATAATTTTGTAATGTCCATGGTCATGATTAAATAATGTTAATTATTTAATTACTTCCTAAACACATCTTTCCTCTATTAATTAAATAACCTTTTAATTATTTAAATAATTCATTATGACCCTTATTCAACTTTGATTAATTAAATAAATCATATTTATTTAATTACGTCACTAATTAATTAATTCTCTTTCTGAATTAAATAATTTATTATTTAATTTACCCCTTTTTCATATTTCAACTATAATTAAATATTCATTATTTAATTATTCAATTAATCTTTTCAACAGTCAATTAAATAAATAAATCATTATTTATTTAATTAAATCTTTCAATTTCCAATGTTGAATTAAATTAACATTTAATTCATAATTAATGATTTCTATCACATTCTTCTATCACGCAGTTATCTAATTATTTACTCACCATCTAACTCGAGATCTATTTAAATCCGCCAGTTATCTCCGAATTCGATATCTGATCGTCTCTACGAAAGGACTCTCTGTCTTGACCAATCAGTTAACTAGTTCTAACTCATATGCATGAACATATTTATTAATTAAATATCTTCATTTAATTAATTAATTCATGTGTGTGTTCGAACAAATCATTCTTTGAGTTCTAACTTTATCCTTTTCATTCTAAGTCCAATTCTTCTATTTTCGAAGACTTTCAACTGAAGATTAAATCATTTATTTAATCTTGAACTCATGTTCTTTCTATTTTTGAACAGTCTTAACACCAGATCAAATTATTATTTTAATTTAATATTTATCTTGCAAAATTTCCTAACTCACGTTCTAATTGACACAAAACTCACATCGCATGGAATTCGTCAATCTCGATCATTGATCTCTCTTTCGAATCTGAGCCAATCGTTCGAAAACCAACTTTCTATAAATTGGCTAATCTTTGTCATTATTCCTCCTCCCGAAATCAATACTTTTAAGAACTTATAATCTTCGATATTTTGCTTAGACAATACATCCAGGCTATGCTTGCATACATACAAAAAGTCTGAGGGAAAGAATACCGATACAACAAAATGGAGAAGGAAAATCAAGATAATTTGAAGAGGTGAACTAATATTCGGTGAGATTGTTTCATATTATTGTTTTTATTGTTTTAGTTCATTTAAATCATTCTTAGTTGTTTGATTTAGATTTATGCATGTTAGATTAGATTTAACCATCTTACTGTGCATCAATCCGTTTTATCTACATTACAAGTACATAGTTATAAGTTTTGACAAATAATATAATTTCTTGTTACATTTATCACAAAAACTAAGGCCTCTTTTGATTGTAGTAGAGGATGTAGAGAGTGGAGCATTGGCTACTTTGATCTTTGAAATTGATGATTTTTTTTGCTAAATTGATAATGTTTGAAGTTTATTTTTCTTTCTTAGATGTTGAGTCTAATTAATAATTTTAATGTTGTGTTGCAACTTGCAGGTGAGTATGTTGATATGATAAAGGGTAGCATTGTTGATCCTCTAAAAGTTATCAGAATTGCATTAGTTGATGCAGAAAGGTAAAACTATTTATCTTTATTATAATTAGTGGAACTTGCAACTACAATACTTGATAAAAATCTACTTCCAAATATGCTTTTTATGGATGTTATATCTAATTATGATACATTCACTATATCTAGTGCCTAAGTTTAGGGTGCCATAGTTGGAAAAGGAAAATAAAATGTTTGAATTTGATCCTCTGTATTATTTGAATTTTTTGAGTTTTTGATGTACAAATTTTGAAACCTTATTTTCAGGCTGTAGCTCCAAATTGGAGAAGTGAAAGGTGAATACCAGCGAGGAAGAGTTTGGAGGAGCCCAAACCAATAGTGGCTCGAAATCTGTGGATTTGCAAGGGGATTAAATGGGTCGAGACCCTATAGGAGGTCGCTACCCTTCCAAAAGGACTACAGTTAAGGAAGGGGAAAACAATATAAGTATATGAAAATAGGAGTATTTTGTTTATATAGTGTATGTAAGTTGTACAGTGTTAATGAGACATTGAATGTAACTAATGAGATTTTGATTTCCAATGAGGCTTAATGAAATAAATTTTCAAAGTGGTTTTTTCTCCACTCATAAATACTGTGTTGTGGCTCCTCGTGATTTATATTTTTTTTGTGTTTGTGTTTGATCAATCATATTTGTTCAAGAATTTTAGTCTTCATTTCATGGTGCTTCTTCAACATTTGAATATCTATGATACTTGAAGTTTATATGCATACATTTGTGAGGATTAATTAAGTTAGATTTGATTTGTAATGACTAAATATATGACTAAAGTACTGACTAAATATATGATTAAATATATGACTAAATATATGAATAAAGTAATGACTAAATATATGACTAATTAATGACTAAATTAATGACTAAAGTAATGAATAAATATATGACTAAATATATGACTAAAGTAATGACTACCATGACTAAATAAATGACCAGTTAACAACAATCAATGACTAAATTAATGACTAAATATATGACTAAATTAATGACTAAATATATGACTAAATAAATCACTACCATGACTAAATAAATGACTAAATTAATGACCAAATCAATGACCAAATTAATGACTAAAATCAATGACTAAAATCAATGACTAAAATTGTTTAGTCATAAATTTAGTGGTGTTATAAATGACTACAAATAAACCACTAATAGTCACGTGACTAAAGTTCGTCTTTATATGCAATTTTTAGTAGTTTATTTAGTCATATATTGTTGTGTGTGTACTAGTGTATGATACACCAATTATTTTCTTAGCATTCTATTTCATGAATGAAATACCAACATTTGTGGGGAAAGTGTGGGACACTACTAAGCTAATTTTTGCACAAAATTTCAGGAGCACATACAAAAACTTAAGGAAGATACCTCCTACACTAATCCATATTGGATATTTTTCAAGCCATTCCAACATAGAGAATAAATATCATACGACATGTCCAAAAATATTTGGACACAATTGTCTTCCTAGTCAACAAAGACTTCACATTTATGAAAGAAATCAAATCGTGAACCTCTTGGATCATAGGCTATCCTACGAGGTTACAAATGTGGAGATAGATTCCTATGAAACAACACTTATTAGCCCACCTAAGGATCCATAGGTAGAAAAAATTACAACAAAGCACAACCACTTTGCTAAGATCTGAACACTTATCCATTGGAGCTTCACGTGAAAAATCTACACAAACTGAAGGTAGCACAAGAAGACCTAAAAGGAGATTACCTACCACACCACCTTAGATGGATAATAAAATTGGCCTCTAAATTATTACAAATGAGTGTGGAGAAGAAAAAAAAGAGAATAAAGGAAATATTTGTTGTTCTAGATAGCTTCAAAGACTTTTCAAATTCAGAATTTAAGGGTCCCTTCTATTTTAGGATGCTGTCATGTATCTTATTAGCTATTGTATTGATGATTTTGGTCAAATTATATCTTGTTAACTGTTTCAAACAATTTTTCCTTGAGGCCGTTTTATGTATTTCTTCTTCTAATATTTGGACAGTTCTTTGTTGAGTAGCTGCTCTTTTTTTTCATTGTATTATTTCTAGCTTTGTTTAATATAAAAAAAGAGATTAAAGAGGCACTCCTCCTTGGAAAGAAGAAAATGCACAAGGAATCTCCAAAAATAAAATAAAATAGAGCCCTCAATGGATGAAGATTAATTATATACTGGCCTATTCTAGAAAGATGCCCAAGCCTAAACATTTCAAATCTATGATGATATGATGATCCACAACAAAAAAATAGTAGAGAAGGCACTGTTATGATATATGGTAGCTTCTAACATCATATTAGAATAAATTATGGATAAATTCTTAGCTCTATTGGCTACCACACTTAAACTCATAAGAGATCAAACATCAGAAGAAGAAAAGCTTAAAGAGATAACCATTATGGACGTATCTCCCATCGCTACTCCTACCCATAAGCAAAAAATCATCAAAAATTAGACCAAGGAGTTGCGATCAAAATAGAGACTTGATAGGTTGATGCTTGGAAATCCAAAAATAACCAAGCATATTCAAAAAAGGATTAAGAAAGCTACTACCAAATCCTACCAGGAGATTTGTGAGGAAAAAAAATGCAAAGGCTACTTCTTCTGAGTCAACACCTATAGACCATAGGTACCTTCTCCTCCGTAGACATCAGATACTCCTCCTTCCTCTACTACCTCAACCATGCAATCCATCAAATAATTTTTTGTTGGAAACAAGGCACACTAAGAGGGGGGAGTGAATCAGTGTTTTGCAATAATCAACTTTTAATAATATTTAACTTCACAACATTAATAACATTCAATAGTAATGCATAAACAAATAAGTAAACACAACACCATAACACCAATATTTTTACGTGGAAAACCTGTTAAGGAAAAACCATAGTGGATGGCCAATCCGCAAGTATAGTTCTGCGTATACTAAAAAATGAAGATTACAAAGGGGAATGCACTTGCATTCAAGCGCACTGCCTAGAGCTCACTACTCAAAGAAAAAAGTTCAAATTAAGACCACCTGAATATTTGAATTGAGATGATAGCATCTAAAATTCTGAATTACAGTTCCAGATTAAGTACACATATTGATCTGTTGTCTTATAGACTGATTTTCTAATATTATTCTACTCTGCTTATACACACCACATAGATATTTTATGCACAAGTCAAATTGTGCTTATTCATACATATGTTCTACTCTAGCTCACAATTTAGACACACACACAACTTGTACACACACCACAATGATACGAAAGATCAAGTATATATATCTGCGACATGAGATTTGATTGCACTTTGTCAGCTTTATCAAAATTATGATTGTCGGCACACACAAGGAGAAAATACAATGCGTATCCTCAATGGTCATCCATAGCTTGGCTAAGATGCATAAAAAAATATACAAGCATGTAGATATTCAATTAATCAACTCACATACATCCGTGACTTAATATATTTCTAAAGTTGGCCTTGATACAAGAAGAACTGAGAATACGTTAGCCGAGTTTCCTAAATCTTTTGATAGTAGGTACAATCCACAGTGTATTGAGCACAAGATAGATAATACCTCCATAATCATTGCCTGAGATGTGCAACACAAAATGGTAACCTAAACTATATGCATGGATCGATAAATGTTGAGTTACCGGATACACTGTTATGCTTTGAATAAATTCAATCTGACTACCGGTAGGCTTGAATAAAGATATGTGCACCATATCAACGCATAGGGTTTCCATCAATGACACTTGCAGTGTCTCTTGCCAAAAATCTCCCGCTTTGGCATTGATGGCAACACTTAGTGAAAAATGGCTAAGTGTTGGACCAAGTACCAAGATAGATTGTACTGCTACAAAAAAAATGCAATTCTCCTCTTGAGATGATTGAGCATTTCTCAATTTACTTCTTCTCCCCCTTTGACATCAATGGAAAAGGTCGGGATCAAATGCCAAAAAAGGATCGCCAAAAAAAAAATTGTTGTGCAAAGACTGTACCTTACATGAGCTGAAAGATGTCAGCAAAGTATTTCTTTAGCTGCACCAGATTTACATCCCAAATGATTTTTAGACTTTCCAAGATTGTGATGTGACCACATATCAAATAGGATTGTGTCTCTGTGGTCTCCAGGTTGGTCGGATCAACAAATCCTATAGAGTCTTCTCCTTCTTTTAGGGCACTTGACAATATGTCAAGTTTGGGACAAATTATGCTATAGAGTTCACAACTTCTGGAAGTAATATTGTCATTTTCATGCTGCAAACATTTTATGCTATTGAGCAGAGACATCACTTCTCCTTATAATTTCCCAATGTTGGAGTCTACTGGATCAAATGCTTCAGAGATAGCATTTATCTTGTCTTTCAAGTCTTTGATCTTCTTTTCATTTGCTTTTGTGAATTTTGAAAAGGATAGACATGCTTTATAGATCTTCCCTCCTTCTGATAAAGCATTCCACATATTCTTAATGCATGTAGTTAAGAATTTTTTGTCTTGGTTAATCAACATTTTTACTCCTTGGAACCTCTTAGCATTGAATTCTTTCTGTAATTTTGTCATGACTGACTTTTCTAGTGACTCAAACTGATTTTGAACTGAATCAATTAGCCTTTTTAGTTCATAAGAAGATGAGCTAGCCTGATATTTTTCATAAGATGGCATTATTTAATTAAGTACTCTAGATTCTAGATTTAGTAGTTCACTGTCCTCAATGTGTGATTGAAGTAGCTCTTCTCTGGCCTAAGCTTGAGCAATCGTTTCTACTTTCATTTTCTGGATTGGGCTTAGGGTAGATAAGTTAATGGGACCTTCAATCAATTCTGGATCCAGTTCCTCCTTCTGTGCAATCAAGAATTTCTTTACAAACTCAGTAGTGTCTCTTGTTGACATCAAAGCGATTTTGACATTATCCTTCTTCTCCTCAATTAGTATTTCCTCAGCTGAAGCTTTTGACTTCTCTTCAGTATTCTCTGTCTATTTAACTTGTGAATTTATATTTGTATCAAATTCTATGTTGATTTTCGGAGGAGAGATATCAAGGTCTTCGGTGGCATCAGGGTTTTCTACTTCTACATCTTAAATTGGGTTAGATGAGATATTATCTGCATGAGTCTCCTTAGATACAATTTTGATTTTGTCTTTTAATAATAATTCTTTTAGAATTTGATGTGTTTCTCGAGTGACCTCATTTGTTAGACCAATCATCATTTTATTTACCCTTGATTTGCTTCTGAACTGCTTCTTAGACTTGTTCAAGAATGCTTTCATTTCTTCCATAGACATTTCTATACATAATTCTACAAGAAATATTTCTCTCATTCTTTCTTATTCAGTTAGGGCACTTAATCTCCTTGTTTCCAAAATGTCATACAGACCTTTTGGGAGGCTAGACATAAATTCAACCAAAAATTTGTTGAAATTATTCATGTACTTTATTGTAGCTTCTTCTAAAATTCTTTTATCAGATTCGAAGAAAGATTCATACCATTGAGAGAGCGGTTTAAGATTTCCATCTGAAATCATTGCTTTTTCGACTTGGTTGATATACATGCCAAGTGCATTAATTTTGGTCTTCTTCTTCGCCTGAGTATCTACACCAGAGGGTTTTGGTACCGAAGCTATTTTAGTACCCTGCTACTTGATCTCCTTGACTTTTTCATCAAATTTTATTTCCTCATCATTAGAAATAGTCGTGTAGAGTCTTTTTTCTTTTTCTCTTCTTTTCCTGTGCTTCCTTTTTGGATATTTTTCCTTCACTTTTCACAATAGTGGATATCGCTGTAGGAGGTGAGTGAGATGTCGAGCTTCTGGTTGTTCTAATTTTTACAGGCGGTGTTGTTGGGCTAGATGATTGAGCTTTTGTTCCTTTTTTGGTAGTAAGCCCTGCTGCTTCTCTCTCCCTTTTCTTCTTGACTTCACTTAGTTGCTCCATGGATAAACCCAAACATTCTGCAATAGCTTTGACTTCTTTTCTTATTCTTTTGGTTGCAACTGGTATATTAAGCTCATTATGTATTTGGGAATGCTTTTCTGCATAAGTGCCAAATCTCTCTTCAGATGGATCACAAGGTTTTCTTACAAAATGCTGAGCATACATTTTCAAAATGTTTTCCTTGAATTGATAGCCCATCAGCATGATCCAAATAGTTCTTGGATCTTCTGCTTCAATCACACACTGATCAATGTTCACCATGAAGCAAATTGAGTCTTTGTATTTCTCCACAATAGTGGTGGGAATTCTTTCCCTTTCTTGCATTCTATCTTGAAAGGTTTTGAAATAACCATAGATTTCTGAATTTCTGGTTTTCATATCTGTGAAATTGAACAATAGGTTCCAGAGCTATTCAACTACCAAAAGTTCTTCTACCATTGAAATTTACCAGCACTCGGAACTTCCTCCATGAAATAGAAAAATAGACATAAGAGTAGACTACCATATTTAAATGAGTTTTTCTTGTCCTTTTTGATCTTCACAAGGTTTTCCATCAACTGGCTTCTTAATAATTCATAGAGGTCATAGTCCATGTTTTCTTTGACCATTTGGAAGGTGGTGTAAATTGTCTTACCAGATACAAAGTTTTCTCGACTAGAATGGTAAATCTTATAGCCTATTACCATAGATACAAATCTGAAATTTATGTCAGCAATATTATCAACAGTCATTGCTCTCCTATCATATGTCGAGCCTGTGGCATCGGTGACGGTTTGATTTTTTACTGACTTCGGGATAGGTAGACCACTGAAAGAATTCAAACCTATTACTGCACTAATGGCTTCCTTAGTGATTTTGAAGGGAATAGTAAGCCACATAAATTTGTCATTCCTGACTCAAGACATAGCGGACCCACTTTGACTCCATGAACACGGGAAATTTAACCATCGAAATAAATTTCTTTGATTCCAAGATTTAATATTTTAGTTTTATACTAAAATCCTCATAAACTATATGATTATTGTACAAATTCATAAGTTTATCGCTTCCCATATCCTCAATGTTTGCATGTATATAAACCCTAATATCCTCTATATGTTTCACTCCATGTAGAATTGAAAAAAATGCCCCTAGTGGGCCTGTCTCTAAAGACTTGTGAGGATGCAATTTAAATTAGGGATGAGGTTTGTCCTGAACTTCAACCACTAAAGGAGTATTAATCTTACAAATCACAAAAATTGAGAAGTTCTTGATAAATATCTTTTTCCGCCGGATGCAAAATTAATCGTTGAATCTCCTTCACACTTGATTTTTTCCTCAATTCACCTTAGGGTTGCCTGGAGATCTCCAACATCTTTCACTTGAGGTAGAAAAGTGATAAATGGGGAGTAAAAGTGATCTTTTATCACTTGTATACCTAAGCCTTTTGACGTAATAAATGCGCTTTGCCTAATACATCCGGTTAGATTGTATTTGTACAATGTGACAAATAAGTCATCTGCAAACCTCCAATTTGACATACCACTTGCAATAATAATTTTAGTAGCATTATTTGATCATTTGTGCATCTACCGAGTACATCCACATTTGGTATTACTTTCCGATTAGGGGTCCATCTGATTTTGTCTAATGCTCCCCTAGGCCAAGGGCCTGAGACTAATTCCCGGAGGAATTCCCAGAAGCAAGTTTTGGAGCTGGCACACTTTATTTAGTAGAGGGTTCTTTCTTTATCCATTTATTTTGCATTTGTTGCCTGATTTTATCTACAGTGATCTTACCTTTTCCTTTCACATCCTTCTGCACATTTTTCCTTTGATTTACCAGACCTTTTCTGTTCCAACAATGTGTTGCAATATGACCGATCTTGTTGTAGTTATAGCATACAACATTTCTCTTTCCAAAAGAATTATTCCATTGGTTTCTTATTGATATGCATTGGCTAGTAGCATGGCCAAGTCTATTGCATGTGTAACATATGATACTCCTATGAAATTGATTCATCATACTTCTGCACTCATTTGACTTATGACCAATCTTGTGACAATTGAAACATTGACCTGAGAAGAGTGGACCACTTTGATTCATCCTAATTCTGCATTGAGAAGCCATGTCCCCAAACTTTTGTCAATTAAAAAAGTATCCATTAAATTTCTAAGCATTAGGTTGTCTTATCAGATACCTTCTAGGTCGATTCATTTGATTTTCTTGCTTGAATTGTCTTCGTCTCGAATTCCTTTGACTATGATTCCTTTTTCCATTTTTTGAGCTTTCTCCTTCTACATATCCAAGACCTCTTTTGTCATCATGAGTCCTTTGATTATCGATCAGTTTATCAATCATGGCAGAACTAGCTTTGAAATTTTCTTTGTACTCATTTGCAATAGCAAGTTCATTTTTGAGATCATCCAGCTATCTTTCAAGTGCTTCTTCATTGATTCTTGACACTTCCAATTGATCATCCAATCAAATGCATACCTCAGATATTTATTTCAAGGATTGAGTTATATTTTCTTCATTTTTATTTTTGTCTTCAATCTCTTTAGTCATTCTCATTGCGATGGATTCCATCTCAATCTTTAGGACTGTATTCTCTTGGGTAAGCTTTTCACATTCTTCATTTTTTTCTTTCAATATTTTGCTTAATTGTTCATCTTCGGTGCTCTTATTCTCTTTCTGTTGAATCTAATCACAAAGTTCCTTTCTTTTGTCTCTTGATTTGTTGACCTTGTCTTTCAGAGACTCAATGAATTTTATGCTTGCTTAAGATTTGATTGAAGTTTCTGGACTTCAACTTTTGATTGGTCAATATCATCTAGAGCTACCATAAGCTATTGTTCAATACTACCTAAATCCATTGAAATTATTTCCAAGATCTCCCCAAGCTATTAGACTTCTTCTGAGAATCTAGCTCTGATACTATTTGTTGGAAACAAAGCACACTGAGAGGGGGGTGAATTAGTGTTGTGCAATAATCAACTTTTAACAATATTTAACTTCACAACATTAATAAAATTCAATAGTAATGCATAAATAGAGAAGTAAACCCAACACCATAACACCAGGATTTTTACGTGGAAACCCTGTTAAGAAAAAACCATGGTGGATGGCCAATCCACAAGTATAGTTATGAGTATACTAAAAAATTAAGATTATAGAGGGGAATGCACTTGCATTCAGGCACACTGCCTAGAGCTCACTGCTAAAAGAAAAGAGTTCAGATTAAGACCATCTGAATATTTGAACCAAGATGATAGCATCTAAAATGCTTGATTATAGTTCCAGATTAAGTACAAAAATTGATCTATTGTCTTACAGACTGATTCTATAATACTGTTCTGCTCTGCTTATACACTCCACATAGATCTTTTTATATGCAAGTTAAATTGCGCTTATTCGTACCTCTGTTATGCTCTAACTCACAATTCAGAAACACGCATAACATGTACACACACCACAATGATACGAAAGATCAAGTATATATATCCGCGACATGAGATTTGATTGCACTTTGTTAGCTTTATCAAAATTAAGATTGTCGACACACACAAGGATAAATATACAATGTGTATCCTTAATGGTCAGCCATAGCTTGGCTAAGACCCATAAAAAAATATAGAAGCATGTAGATATTCAATTAATCAACTCACTTACATCCACAACTTAATATATTTATAAAGTCGGCCTTGATACAAGAAGAACAGAGAATATGTTAGTCGAGTTTCCTAACTATTGTGATAGTAGGTACGAGCCAATACGTATTGAGCACAAGATAGATAATACCTCCATAATCATTTCCTAAGATGCACAACACAAAATGGTAACTTGAACTATATGCACAGATCGATGAATGCTGAGTTACCAGATACACTGTTATGCTTTGACTAAATTCAATCTGATTGCCGATAGGCTTGAATAACGATATGTGCACCATATCAACGCATAGGGTTGCCATCAATGAAAACACCAAATGATAGTTGCAGTGTATCTTGCCAACATTTTTATCCCTCCAAAAGTAAATCCAACTGGGTAGTCACATCACAATAGCTACTTCAACTCCCACTAGCAAGATCACAGGTTGATCCTAATAATATCTCCCCTCTTCACAAATTTCAATTGGGAGATCTCCTGCACCAAACAACAAGGGGGGAATTTTTGAAGTGAGATGTAGATAAATCAGAGCGACTGGAAGATTTGGTGAAGGATATTAAGGAAAAATTCCCTCAACTACAAGGGGAATATTCCCAACCCCTTGTGGTGCTACTGAAGACATTGGTGGATGGGGTCCTACATGACACTTAGTTATGAATGAGCACTTTGTGACAACAAATCCTGGTAGAGCTACAGAAGAAAATAATGGATGACCATAGGAAAATGTGTGCCACCACCCACTCCACCATGGAGTCAAATCTTATTACACTGAAGAAAATTGAGGGAGACATCAATGCCCTCTACCAATTTTTCCTACAATGGCCCACTATTATAGCCCCTATGAAAACACAAATGGATCAAATAGAGAGGCATATTCAGTAGGTGGCTACCTCATATGATGATCTATGGGATATAGATGGATAAAAGCGGGTATAGATAGAGGCCTTACATACTTAGTTTCAACAAATTTAGGATCAAAGGGATCAAACAAGATAAAAAATTCAGTAGTTAAGGGAGGTGGTAAGCTTGTAGTTAGCTCACACCACAGGTTTAATCAAATATGCACAAAATTTGGGCCAAAATACTCAAATTCCTACAACCCTTTTGGAGGTAGAGCGTCTACTCACATCTATCCAAGTATAGAGTCAACAATTACAACAAGCTAAGGAACAATAGGATAGCACTTTTCTCATCTCAAAGAAATTTATATGGAGATTCTTCCCCCATAGTAGAGTTGGCTTGAGGACAAGCCAATTTTTTGAAAAAGGGATGATGTTTGCAAGAAATTAGCAATGTAGGAACAACCATCATAGATCCTACCATATTTTACCACAAAGATCTTGTAGAGACTCAAACTGAAAGGACATCATGTAGACTAGGAGTAGTATGAATGGGTCACATCAATTAGATAAATATTTGTATAGCTAAAGATATAAGATAACATAGAGGGGATATATAAGAGATGTGTGATATGTGATATATAAGATATAGAGAATGTAATAAGAAGATAGAAAGGGAAAGAATACCATGTGAATGTTGATAGGCTGTCGTTAGGTCCTACTACTTTAGAATGATTAAATGTCAATTATCGACCGGGCAATGTCCAAGGCAGTTTGCAAAAGGAGATTATTTCAACAACCCATTTTATATTTTCAGTTTTTCTCCAAACTACATAAATCAAGTCTAATATAAGGCCATTACTTCTTAGCTAGAAAATAATATTACTCTAAGAAAATCCAAAAATACTAAATTAAAAAGCATAAGACAACTAATTTAGAAAGCATTACGACTAAACTAGAAAGCATGGAAACAAGAAAACTAAACAACTGATGTATTACAAAAACAAAAAAGTAAGGGAATAGACAAATGAACATCTTTTAAACAGTAAAGGAATATTATCAACTACAAAAGATAACTTACAAAAATTAAAAAAAATTGTGCTCTTGAACAACAGACTCAACTCTTCAACAACTTGTTACTTCCTACTAAACAACAATTTACCTTTAACAAAGAAAATAACTTAACAATAAAATACTTATCTATCTAGACTAACTCCCCTCGAGTGACCAGCTCGTAGGCTACTACTTCGTCTTTAACTCACATAAACTATAGATTCTCAAATCTTCTTATAACTCATCATCATTCAAATTCAACAGTTACCAATAGACATAAATCAGATAACTCATTTTAACAGTGATTTGCAAAACCATGTGAACAACATAACGATACTTCCTCTCTGTCTTATTCACTACTTATGAAATTACAGTTTTATAGATAACTTTTTAACTAAATCCTAAATTTAAGATGGCATGGATAGCCATTGAAAAAGTCTTTCTTAACTTAAAACTAACTTGGTGTCTTTAAAGCTTTAAAACACGGTAGAAGGCTCGAGAAGAGCCATAAAGTTTTTAACACTAGAATTTAAAGAAACTGAAACTAAATCTTCAGCGCATAATCCAGGCATCTAGGAGTAGGTTCACAACATTAATCTTGAGGCATGTGCTGGCTAAAATTCTGTAAGAGCCGCATGATGACCTGTTAATCCCTACAAAAATGCTCAAATCAACCCATTAAACCTGCTTTGGACAATTTCTTCAATTGATCAAAAGAAAGAAATAAAGAATAATTTTCCTTAAAATAAGTAATTACTTCTCCTAAAGTTTAATAAATTGGCATAGGCTTAGGATTGAATTGGAAAAAGTAAGCTTTCTAGATTTTATTATGATGAGGTTATTTTACCTCATCATTTCCTCCCTTACCTAATTTCTGGCAGGTCTTCTTGCTCCATGGTTAAACCCCTGAGTTCCGTTCCATTTTTCATAAAGAGTACTGAGATCATGTGTTTCCTTGGCTGATGCATTGAAAGTTTCACGGTTATGAATGAACCCTCTATGGAACATCACGTTCTCTCTCCACTCATTAAAGAGTCTATCATTCTGATTTGTGGAAATATTAAAGGTCGGGGGTGGATTAAGTAGCAAAGGGGGCTTGCATTTCATTCATATCCATTTTGTTCTCAGGGTTTTTAGGATTTTAACTAGAGCATCAGTCCTTCTGAATGACCATTTGATGTTTAGAGGAGAAATAACTTCTCTTTTCTTTAAATAATCTGGAAGAGGGGTGAACCTTTCCTCGCATGCATTCCATGCTTTTCCAATTAATTTTTGTCCATTTTCCATGAAATTGTCATAACACATCTTGAGGTTGTTGTCATACCTTTCCTTCATCTTTTCATTAACAAGAAGAGACAAAAATGTAGCTTTGAACCCATCAGGTCTTGAATTTTGGGACCTGATCTGGAGACCCATTATTTTCTCTGCCTGTGCAAATTATTTTGTTCGATCTTGCCAATGAATTTGATTTCTCATGGTTGAGAGAAATTCCCTCAATACTACCTCTCCAACAAACAAATTAATAAAGAAATCTGTATGATTTTTTAATAACAAATCATGCAGAAAGAATTCACAGATTAAATCCTGGTCTTCAGGAGTCGACTCTACAAATATTTTTACAAACTCTTTGTCATCAGGCTTATAAGGTTGATCATTATAGATTCTAAACAGTTTCCATCTTAGCCATTGTTCATTCAAAAACATCGAGTAAATTCTCGATGGCCTTCTACAATTCAACAAACAATCCACAAGTTGATAGGCATCCTACTTCCTTATGTAGGCTTTGTGAAATGACTCCTTTAGGAGCACCAGTTCTTTCTTCAGCCTATGATTTTCAGTTTGGAAATTTATGAGGAAGTAACACTATTCCATCCATTTTATTAGCAGAGGTGGAATGCAGACTTGGAACCAATCAGTTACAACTGGTTCAGTTTGAATTGCTTTGGACTCAGTTTGGGGTTTCACAGTGCATTCCTTCAAATCCTGTTCTAGTTCAACTACTCTGCTGATGGAAGTTTTCAACTCCTTAGTCTTTATTTTCTTGTCCTCCTCGAAAGCTGAGAGCATGAGCATAAAATTCTGTTTTATTTTTTTCATTTCTGCATCTTTTTGTGCAATGTTCACACTATAAGTTTTATGCTTTTGATACTGCTCCTGCATTTGTTCTTGCAATTTATAGATGTTTGTGTCTTTTTCCTACAATTGTAGCTTCAAGTCTCTTATTTCTTGATCCCTTTTATTTATTATAGCAGTTTTTACAGCCAAATCCTCTTTCTGCAATTCTATAAATTCATTATTTTTAGACAATTGTCTTTGTAAATCATCAATTTCTACTTTATACTTTTCTAATTCAGCAATGGTACAACTGGTTTCAACAATTTTATCTACAATTAGTGACAAATTTTCTGGCATACCGCCATCCCCCTCAAGTTCTCTGCCCTGAGTTTCATTATTGAAAATTTCCTCTATATGTGCAGAATGGAAAGAAAATACTTCACCTGAATCCTCTCTATTTAGGGGTATCTCATCTTCACTGGCTTGCTCTGAAATGTTTATGGGCTCCGGTGGTCGCTTAGGCTTTTCCTTTTGTGAACTTCTCTCCTTACCCGGTATTGGGGTCTCAGAGAATTCATAAGCCAACCACTTACTCATTCTGAGTGGAGGTGATTCCTAGAAAATGACAGGTGTTTGATTTTTCCTCGTTTTATTTTTTCTTGGTTTACTTGTGTTAGAATAAACAATATCAACCTATTCTTGCAGGTCATGGGTTTTGAATTTATCACTGCTGAGGTCTGGGAAATCCTCACCAGGAGAAGTGGGATTAAGAGCTTCTGGAGCTGAAGAGCCCTTAGGGGAAGTTTCTCTAGATGATGGAATAGCTTGTTGGGATGGTTCCCCTAATTCGATGGTTCTTTCTATTGTAGGCTTCTCCATTTTCTCTAAAAATTTCTCCCATTTCCCCTCGGGTTTCTTACGGAAGTGGTACTTGCAAATTAGATGAATTAACCCGTGATGTTTCAAAGGCCCAGACCTTGTTTTATACCTCTCCATGGAAGTATTTAAGGAATCACACAAGAATTTAGGCATATTAACCCTAAGAGCCGTGTCCTCCTTTCCGTGCCGTAAATGGGTGAACATACGAAAGGCAAGCCCTACAACTATGGTAAGCTGACCCTGACAAGTAAAGTACCTTATAATCCATGGAACAAAAGTACCCCAAGGTTCTAATATGGAAGTTCTCTGGAATCCCTTATTTTGTCCCCTGGTAATTATTACTACCATTGGATATGGGTCTCCCTCTCTAACAAATAGTTTAGCTAATTTCTGGTAAGTTATTTGAGAGGTTTCTTTTATATTTATGCCTGCATTCTCTAATCCAGATAAGCAAGAAATAACCTTAGAGCTTACCTTGAAGTACCACTTCGCCATTTGTGTAGTTCTCAGCAAAAGATCTTACCAGCTTTTCATTATTGCCTTCAAATTTTCTGATGAAGTTTAACCACCCTGCTTCCTCGAACAATTTGGAGATATTACTCAATCCCAATAATTTTTCTATTGAATCTGGCTCTGCCTTTCTTTTACCACCCGCCATTTCCTGATTTCAAACTTTGCAAGAGATTTCAATTCCAACATATGCAGGTTCCTTTTGAAAATATTGCCTTTGAAATTACTTATTTGTTTTATTTGCAGCTTACGCTTCAATGATTTCCAATCTGCATGGAGGTTTGCGAAAGACTTTTCTGTACAAGTAGTTGATCGCCAGGTGGCATAAATTGCTAAATTGGAAGTGAGGTTCGTGCCAATTAATTATTCTTTATTTGAAAATAACTACCTATTTAAAGAAAAAATTAATACTTACCCTCGTTCCATGATCATTCGAAGATCTTAAACCTCACAGATTTGATAGGATGACGTGAAGGCATTGGTTGAAGTGACGACGAAGTTATTATGATATGGTGTAGAATTCTATGGGGGACAGAGCTGTCAATGAGGAGTATGGATTTGGGTGGCTTACCTATAACTAAAGCAATAATAAAAAGATAGATGTATTGGATATTCTAGTAGAAGAATCACAAAAATTTTAAAATTTTGAAAAAGGTGGCAGAAAACAAGCGAACAAGTTCCAGAGCACGTAATTTAGTCAACGCGCTCGAAATGAGTGCTTAAGTTTCAGAGCATCGGTGTGTGGTGTGACCGAAACAAGAATGAAATGAAGGTTCTAGAGCATCATTGAAAGATGCAGCTAGAGTAGCGACAAAATGAAAGGTTACAGAGCATCGATGAAAGATGCAGTTGGAGCAACAACGGAATGAAAGGTTTCGGAGCATCGTTGAAAGATGTAGTTGGAGCAGTGACACAATGAAAGGTTACAAAGCATCGCTGAAAGATTTAGCTGGAGCAACAATGAAATGAAAGGTTCTAGAGCATCACTGAAAGATGCAACCAGAGCAACGACGTAATGAAAGGTTGAGTGACATGGAAAAGAATTTTTGATCTTCATGACTTTGAATCTTAGTGCAAAATGCCTTCTCAACATGATAAGCTCTACACAAGTTTCGGAGCATCGAGCTTGAAAATGTCAAGTTCTGGAGCATCAGTACTGTCATCATAATGTTCTAGAGCATCTTTGGAGGGTGCTCTGGAAGTTATTTTCTGCTTCTTGAGAAACCCTGCAAAAACATGAAAAATATTTAGCTAAGTCCAAAAACAATGAAAGATTAAGTGGAGGAAAATATCTCAGCATACATGTCCCTTTATTATATATTTTCAGTTTTTTTTATTTTGAACAACAGTATAACACGATTACTAGATAGACTCTATTGTGGTAGAGTCAACACATTGGACTTCATCTTGCATTTCAACCAACCTTGTAAAGTCTTCCCTATTGACTGGCTTATGGTAGACACGTAAGCAATGACCATTAACCAATAGAGTTCACATGTCAGCATCGATTGGTTTTAACCGAACAGTTCTGTTCGAAAAGACCTTCTCAAACTCATAAGGTCCCAACCAGTGAGTCCTGATCTTGCCCTTATGATCCTTGTATCTAAAATCAAATAACAAGGCCCAGTCCCCATTGTGAAACTCCTTTCCCTTAATATGTTTATTGTGCCATACTTTCCATTGATGTTGAATTAGTTCAGTTTGATGGATGGCATCTAAATGAAGTTCATCCAACTCGCTCAGTTGCAAAACTCATTCAACTTGAGCTCTTTTTAAATCTAGACCTGATTCCATAGCCGCTCATAAAGTTTGTAACTTGAACTCAATGGGAAGAAGAGGATTCTTGCCAAAAATGAGCTCATAAGGACTGAATCAAGTCGTAGATTTCCAGGTTGTGTTGTATGCCCATACGGCTTTAGGGAGCTTCTTGGCCCAGTCTTTTCTTCCAGAAGAAACTATTTTTGTTAGAATATTTTCCAGTTCTCTATTAGTTACTTCTACCTGGCCATTCGCTTGAGGGTGGTAAGGGGATGACTTTCAGTGGCTTACTTGAAAATGATTGGTAAATGCCAAGAGAACTCTGGACATGAATTGGGGTCCCTGATCAATTACGATAGTTCAAGGGGTTCCAAATTTAAGGAAGATTTTATTATACAGGAAGTCTACAACCTGCTCCTCCCTAGCTATTCTTAAGGCTTGAACTTCAGCCCATTTTGTTAGGTAGTCAGTGAAAACCAATATATACTCTTTCCCTTGAGAGGAAGGATCTATGGGTCCGATGAAATCTAAACCCCATTTTTCAAATGGTTCAAGGACTACCTGAGGCAACAAAAACATTTCCGAAGAAGCAGTTGGTCTTCAAACCCTCTGACATTCATCACAATGATGAACATAGTTTTGAATGTCTTTATGCATTGATGGCCAATAGTATTCAACACCTAGAACTTTGTGTGAAGTTCTCTTTGCAGAGTAATGTCCTCCCAATAGGTCATCATGATAGGCCCTTAGAATGCTGTAGGTTTCATCGGATCTTACACATCTCCTCAAAATCATGTCAAGACCACAATAAAATAACATTCCATGAATCCATTTGAATAGGGCACTTTCCATAATTAGCCGCTTCTTTTTCTTAGACTTGAATCCAGGAGGTATCTCAGATGCAGCTAAATAGCTAGCAATATCTGCAAACCAAGGTGATTTTACAGAAACCGCAAACAAATTTTCATCTGGGAAATCATCCTGTACAGGGGTAATGTCATCTTCTTCATGTTTGATTCGTGATAGAAAATCGGCTACCACATTATATTTCCCTAGTTTATCAAGAATCGTGGCATTAAACTCCTGAAGGAGCAATAACTATCTCATGATTCAACCATTAACCACGGGTTTGTTCATTAGGTACTTCATAGTTGAGTGATCCGTATAAACTGTGACCTTATAACCCATAATATAATGACAAAATTTCTTGATAGCATGAACAACAACCAAAAATTCTTTTTCTGTTGTATAATTCTTTTTTGCCGGAGTCAGATTTTTGCTGATAAAATATATAGCATACTTCCCCCTGTTCTCATCTTCTTGTCCCAAAACTACACCGATAGAATCATCAAAAGAATCAACATAGATATGAAAGGGAATACTCGAGTTTGGCCCTCTTTGAACAAGAGTAGAGACAAGTTTTTCTTTGATTGCTTCAAATGATTGCTGACACTTAGATGTCCAGACAAACTCTACTTCCTTCTGTAAAAGAGAGAACTTAGGAGCTGCAATTTTACTAAAGCCTTCTATGAACCTTCTATAGTAACCAACATGTCCAAGAAAACTTCTTACATTTTTCTGAGTTTGAGGGATTGTCAACTGTTAGATGACTTCAATTTTCTTAGGGTCAACCTTTATTCCTTCTGAGGAAATATGATGACCCAAGACTATTCCTTGCTCCACCATTATTAAGCATTTCTCATGGCTAAGGGATAGTCTATTTTCCTCACAAACTTGCAGAACTCGATCTAGGTTTTGAAGAGCTTCGTCATAGGTTGATCAATAGACTGTAAAATCGTCCATGTAAACTTTGACACAGTCATTAATGAGAGCATAAAATATAGCAAGAACGACTCTCTGGAAGGTTGCTGGAGCGTTGCATAGTCCAAAAGGAAGCACTCTATATGCAAATGTGCCCCAAGGGTAGGTAAACGTGGTTTTTTCCTAGTCTTCTGGAGCAACCTGTATCTGATTATAACCACTAAATCCATCGAGAAAGGAGAAATAATTCCTCCCAGCCAAGTTGTCCACGACCTGATCAACAAATGGTAAGGCAAAATAATCTCTATAAGTGGCTTTATTGAGTTCTCGATAATCTACACAGATTCTCCATTTCCCATTTTTCTTTGGGACTACCACCATAGGTGATACCCATTTACTATCAGAGATTGGATAAATAAATCCAGCACGAAGGAGTTTCTCAATCTCAATTTTAATCAAATCCTTTAAGTAGGATTAAGTCTCCTTTGCGGCTAGCGAACATGCCTTATACTGATTTCAGTGTAGATGTGATGAGTACAAACACTTGGGTGAATTCCCCTCATGTCCGTATAATCCCAAGAAAAAGATTTGGATCTTTGTACCAACACATTAAACAACTTATCCTCCTGAGTTTTTGTCAACTAGCTATTGATATTCAAGGTTTTTCCTGGTAATAGCATATCAATTTTGTTCTAGGATGAACCAAGGTCATAGTATACATAGGTCGCAACAACGTATTAAGAGGACCACTATGAGGTACCAGTTGGTGTAACCTTATGATATCCACATAGAAATGACTTGTTCTGGGAATCATATTTGCTAAGGGACATGACATTCCCATTGTAGCATAAATGTGCTCCATTCCACTTATATCAATTGGTTGCCCAAAAATCCTTGGAGCATCCATCATTTCTTCCTCATTCAGGGTTATAGCAAGGCGTGCTATTTTGTTTACTAACTCTTCCTCCAATTCCTCCCCATGTTGTTTAATTATCACCATGGCTAGGGAGGCTAAACTGTTTGAACCATTCGATTCCTCAGGTTCATCAACCCATAATTTTTCATGCTTAGTAGACTTCGCAGGGGGATATAAGAACAAGCGTTTGCTATCCTGGCCATGCGAAATGGTCTTTCCCCCTTCCCTAAAATCAATCTTAGCAGTAACCGTGGCCAACCAAGGTCTTCCAAGAATTATAGGATAGCTATCCTTAGGTGTAAGCGACTGAATTACCTGGAAGTTGACTGGATAATCCCATCCATCAACTTTGACAAGGACATTTTTAATGATGCCCTTTGGAATGGCTATAGACTGATTTACCATTTGTAAGACTATGGTTGTAGGACGTAAATCAGTTAAACCTAATTTTTCCATTACATCCACAGTCATCACATTAATAGCTACTCCTAGATCCACCAGTGCATTTGGTATTGTTACCTCATTGACTATAATAGTTATAAGTGGATTTCTAGGATCATCGTATTTCAGAGCAATAGTCTTTCCAGATAGAAAATCAGCTAAATAACCATCAATATGAACGATATTTATCATTTTTGGCTTTCTCCCTGGTGTTTTAATACATAACTATTTGATTAACTGGTTTAATTCAGGGATTTCTTTTATTGCTTGCAATAAAGGAACTTCAATTTGCAACTACTTAATCTCCTGAATTAACCCAGTTTCTGTAGCCAAAGATACTTCCGGAGTATCTTCCGAAGTGATGGATTTTAAACATTCCGGATATGGTGCCATATTTTTATTTCTTGGAACAAGATCCTCCTTATGTTGACTTAAGGACTGATCCTCCTCCCCCTGAGACAAGTCAACAACCCCTGCCATTGAAAAAGGCTCTTTGTCTTGAGGATTCACATCCTTCTTAGATGACATGTCTCTTGTTGGAATTTTAGGCTCAGTTTCCTCCACTATTTCTTCAATGGTTGGTGGTTGAAGAGTTCGACCAGAACACAACTGCACATTTCCAAAGTGTATCACATTAAGCCAGTAAAATTTTCATGTTTGGTAGAATAGACTGGTGTATTTTAGTGATTATTTTTAGGATTGGGAAGTGGTTGCACTGGAAGCTGAGGTTGGTTTACTTGCTCATTTTGAGGAGGTTTATGAGCTGGAGGTAATAAGTTATGATGTTGATTCCTCCTTGGTTTAGTATAGAACTGATTTTGCACCCGACTCCATTGGGGTACTGCTTGTTGTTGGTACCACTATTATTGGGGTTGATTTGGCCATTTTTGATTGCCCCATGTGTGGTTTTTCCACTTAGGTGATCCCCAATAAGGAGTTCCCTAGTTAGGTTGAGGTGGAGGGAACTGATTCCAAGATGGAGTCCATTGATTATGAGCCCAATTATTTTGTGGTCTCCATGTAGGATTAGGATTTTGTCCATAAGGGAAATTACCTCCTTGACGTTGGTTTAAAGCATGTATTTCTTCTTCAACCTGAATGATTTTTTCCTTAGTATTCTTAATATCCGACAAAAGCTCGCACTGGTTTGTAGGATGATTTTTCTCACACAGTTGACAAAAATTGACTTTATCCAAAGTACATTCACGCAATAGGTGTTTATTTTGACACCTTGGACAATAAATTGACAAGGTCTCAGGGTTGCGGGTTTTAGCTTGTATACCATCTAAGGTGGTATTCAACTGCACGAGAATATATATTTTTAGATTTGCTATTTCTTCGTGGAGCTTACCTATCTCATTAGACCCTTTAAAAATATTAGTTTTGTGGATTCCTCCCCTAGTACGGGAGAAATTCTGACAAAACTCACATATTTCTTCAAGAGTTAATTGAGATACGTCACCTTTTCCCATTAAATCAATATTTCTTCGAGTGTCATCATCAAGACCTTTAAGAAATATTGTTTTGAGAATCTCTACACTAATAGTCGTTTATCCACATCTTTTGGAGAGGAAGAGGAACCTATTGAGATAATCCTCCAAAATTTCATCCTCATTTTGCCTTAGCTTAAACAGCTCCTCCTTACGATCACTTACCCTACAGTAGCTCTAGTACTTTTGCAAGAAAACAGTCTCCATTTCTTCCCAGGATGTTATTCTACTAGAACCCAATCCCATGAACCAACACATTGCTGAGTCCTTCAAATTTGACAAAAAAATCTTCAACTTTTGGTTGTTGTTCTTATAATCATAAGTCTGACATAGGACTTTAAATTCAAAGAGAAATTGGTCAGGGTCTTCTGAAGACAAGCCACAAAAGGTTGGAAGGAAAGATGGAGAAATGTTATTCATGGCAATATCATCATCAACGTCCAACGTAATAGGATAGTTAAATGTTCTAGGAGGCCGAGGTTCATTGTGGTTAGGTTCAGCTCTACGATCTCCCATGATGTTTAGAAGAGTATGTTTCTCAAAAACAATTTCCTCAATAATTGGTTGTTCTACCAATTGCTCGACAAGTAAATAATGGAAAGCCTCTAGTGGAGTAGGCTCAAATAATTCTTCAGAAGTGTGGTCATCTGAGCCTTGGGCTTACCTATGTATGATAGGTACGTATTTTGGGGGGGTCTTTGGTATAAAACATTCATGAGGGCCTCTTTTCCGGACCATGTAGAAAAGAAAGCCGACTAAGAAATTTTTGGCATAAAACTTTGTATTCAAATTGTCTCCTAATAACACTTAAGCAAAAAGGATTTTTAAGAAGTCCCCAGCAACGGTGCCAAAAAGTGATAGGTTGTCGTTAGGTCCTACTACTTTAGAATAATTGAATGTCAATTGTCATCTGGGCAGTGTCCAAGGCAGTTTGCAGAAGGAGACTATTTGAACAACCCATTTTATATTTTCAAATTTTCTCCAAACTACAGAAATCAAGTCTAATCTAAGGCCATTACTTCTTAACTAGAAAATAATTTTACTCTAAGAAAATCCAAAAATACTAAATTAAAAAGCATAAGAAAACTAATTTAGAAAGCATTACGACTAAACTAGAAAGCATGGAAATAAGCAAAATAAACAACTGATGTATTACAAAAACAAAAAAGTAAGGGAATAGACAATTAAAGATCTTTTAAACAATAAAGGAATATTATCAACTAGAGAAGATACCTTATACAAATTAAAAACAATGGTGCTTCAGAACAACATACTCGACTCTTCAACAACTTGTTACTTCCTACTGAACAACAATTTACCTTTAACAAAGAAAATAACTCAACAATAAAATACTTATCTATCTAGGCTAACTCCCTTCGAGTGGCCAGCTCGCGGGCTACTACTTCATCTTTAACTCACATAAAATACAGATTCTCAAATCCTCTTATAACTCATCATCATTCAAATTCAACAGTTACCAATAGATAGAAATCAAATAACTCGTTTTAACAATGATTTGCAAAACCATGTGAACAACATAATGACACTTCCTCTTTGTCTTATTCACTACTTATGAAATTATAGTTTTATAGATAAATTTTTAACTAAATCCTAAATTTAAGATGGCATGGATAGCCATTGAAAAAGTCTTTCTTAACTTAAAAATAACTTGGTGTCTTTAAAGCTTTAAAACATGTAGAAGGCTCGAGAAGAGCCAGAAAGTTTTTAACAACAAAATTTAAAGAAACTGAAACTGAATCTTTGACGCATCATCTAGGCATCTAGGAGTAGGTTCGCAACATTACTCTTGAGGCACGTGCTAGCTAAACTTCTATAATAGCCGCATGATGACCTGTTAATCCCTACAAAAACACTCAAATCAACCCATTAAACCTGCTTTGGACAATTTCCTTAATTGATTAAAAGAAAGAAAGAAAGCATAATTTTCCTTAAAATAAGTAATTACTTCTCCTAAAGTTAAATAAATTGGCACAAGCTTAGGATTGAATTAGCAAAAGTAAGCTTTCTAGATTTTATTATGATGAGGTTATTTTACCTCATCAAATTCACATGAATGATCTTTGATATTATAAATATATTGGAGTTTCATATATAATATGTTATGTCTTATGAATGCTCTATGTTTCAATATTTAGTTATCTAGTTAAGGTATTGTCCGGATTAACTCCTTGCTCCTTTTATATAACTAAGTCTGGGGTATAAATATAACAATTATAAATCACTTGGGGCTTATAACTTTGGTCATTGTTCCCCCTTTTTCTTGATAGAAATCATGATGATGTTGGTCATGATGTACCCAAAGAACTGACAAACAAATTTAAATGATAAAAGAAACACACACAAGCAAGGAAGCGAGCATGCACAAATGATAAAAATAAAATAAAAAATAATATTTATCCTTGATCAAGATGAAATTTGATGATTAAGAGTTTTTATAATGATGGTATCATTGTTAATGTGGGAATACTCTAAGAACAATGCTAAGATTCATAATAGTATATCTTTATGATGATGATTGACTTATCTAAACAAGGTTTAGATTTCAATGAGATTAAATATGGAACTTATGGATGGTTTTGGATATGCACTGGGTTGCTTGGTTAGCTTTGGCAATATTAATCTATGGTGTTTCTGGTGTGTTTGGATGATAAGGAGATTTGGTTGGTAGAGTAGATATGTGGATTGTACTTGGATACTATTGGTCACATGGATTAGAATTAGATGTTAGGTAAGGGATCACAATCGTGATGGTTTGAGTATATATATCATAGGATTTCTGATCTTATATATGGAACAAATATACTATGTAGTATGCTTAGGATTGGTCAACATTCAAATTGATAAAGAGAAAAATCATTTAAGGAATAAGGTTGAAGGTGTTGAGTATATGGAAGGATGAGATTATCAATGAAAATAATTGGAGGATGGCACGTGAGATTGAAATGAGAATTGGCTATAGAATGTGGTTTCTAAGAACTATATTATACAAGAATGATATGCCCCATTTAGTTGAGTGTTTCTTATGTATGCTTATGATTGGAAATATTGAGGGATAGCCAAAACATGTTTCAAGGTCTTTTCCACATCCTTATTAAGGTTATTAATAGGAATGAGTATAGGTATGATGGTGTGAGGATGAGAATGTGATGGTATGATATGGATGATTGGTTGATGACTATGAAGGATAGATGGAATGAATAGGTGGAAGAAGTTTATCCCCAAGTGCAGGTAAGCATAGACAATATATTTGTACATGAAACCTATAAATTGGATTTATTCATGGTACTTGCCAAGGCTCCATAGGAATGGTTATCACCATTAGACACTTTTTCTCTTTACCTTTTTAATTTTTTAATTTTTGATTTTTGTATTTCATATTTTTTGAAATTTGATTCAAGTGTCTATTTTTATGATATTATCCCTTTTTGTATTACTGCTTTAGGTGGATCATGTTGTTAGTGTTACACTCTATGAATGTCACTTTGAGCTTCAATTATTGTTAGGTTAGCTTCTCCTAGGATATTTTTAAGGAAAATTAAGTGGGAGGAAGGTCGTATGAATGACGTATGATTACGTAAATCTTTGGATAAAAGGGATGTAGAGATGGGGGTATTGTGGGATGATGGATGGGTTGGATTAAAGGGGTGGATGCAAGGATGGGAATATGCAGGAATGCATTGATATCATGGGACTAATGAGAATGTGGCCAACAAGTTCACACACCAAGTTGAGTTTAGATATGGGTTCTTTTATTAGATGTGATAGTGGATTTTATGTTGTTATATTTTAGGATTTACAAGCATAGGGGATTGTGAGTTTATATGCTCTTGGGAAATGAGATTTTTAATTTTTTATTGAGTATCCATATTAATAGAATTTGGGACTCATTAATTTTGTGTTCCAATGTGTTGGATATTTTCTTGAATATTTATATTCCTTTCAAATCTAGGATTACCAAATTTTGGGGTTCAAGTGGATTGTCAAATTTTGGGATTGAAGACCACTAATTAATGACTTCAATTTCACAGACTTTTGATTTGGGGTCTATGGATTTTGAAGATGGGATTTTAGAACTCATATGAAATTTATAATGTTTGTTTTTTCCTATAGAGATTTGGGGTTTTAATATTTAGAATGGTGGGTTTAGCCATATGGGAATTTTTGATTCATGTAGACTTTTAGGAATTTGGCCTTTGAAATGCTTGGTATTGAGAATAGGTGGTTGTAGGAATTTTAGGAATTTGGAGGGGTATCTTGGGATATGTTAACACATACAAGTATATTTAAAATCCTATTTTATAATCCTAAAAGGAGATACAATCTTGAATTACCATGAAGGTGGAGATAGAAACATCATTATGGAAGATGTTGAATGGTGCATGATTTTATTGATATGAGTTGATGGACAGAGGAGGTGGATGGTTAAGTTTAGTGATGGGGTTAATGAAATGTTGGTGATTTACATGATGGGGTTGATGAAAGGATTATTGATAGGGTCAATAAAAATATTTATGCTAGTAGTATCCCTAGCACTCATGAGAGTAACATCATTGTTCTTATTTTCTAGGATATTTATATCCATGCCTCATAATCCTTGGTTTTCATATGGGGATAGGTTTGAGGATTGTTTGTTCATGAAGGCTTTATCCTTTACCTTGATATTTCTCATAAATATCATTATATAACTAAGTAATATTAGTATTTTCATTTTCATTTTCTAAGAAACCAAATTGGACAAAGGTGATTTTATGAAAGGGGTGGAAGTTTGGCTCTTGGATGAGGTCTATGGGGATTGAGATAATTTTTATGCTTGGATTGGATTAATGGGATCAATTCAAGCATTTTGACCTTGATTTGATCATGGACAAGTTTGATCATGCTCTGAATAGGGACCTTGACACTCGTTTTGTGATATGGATGTATTTATTTTAAGCTCGATATGGCCTTGATTAATAACCTATTGCACACAACTCTTCAAGTCTAAGTGTTGATAATTGGGATGTTTTTGATTTTATGAGGTTTGTGGATCTTATATTTTATGGATACCATGGAAGGGGTGAATGGAATCCATTTATCCTTTTGCATGGGTTGATTTGTGGAATAGAAATAATAGTTTTCTTAGATGACCTCAACATGATTACACTTGTGAATGGCATGGCATAATTCCTTATATTCATGTTTTTAATTCTAGTAGCCCTTGGATAATACCCTTCATATCCATGTTGGGTTGATTTGTTTGAAGATGTTTTGATGAAGGATTTGTACAATGAGACAACCTATTATCATTTGTTCTTTTAAGATATGGAGTTGGTCAAGCGCATTTTGGATTTGGCCTTGGTTCAAGCATAAAATACCCTCTTGTGCTAGAATAAATTCCTCTTGATGGGTGTTGACATATAGGTCATTTGAATTAGTGGGTCCATTGGTCAAGGGATTAGGACCTATGGGTATAGATGAATTAGAATTAGGATTGATATGGATGGGTGTGTGATTTAAAGTTGTGGGGTTTGTAGGGATGGATTTATAAGAGAGGGGGACCAACCACTGCAAGGCCCCAGGTCATGAAAGGCCAAGAGAATTATGACTGCCCTAACTTACCTTAGTTTGCAAGGATGTTAGGATAAATGAGATGAGAATGATGAGGACTATAAGGTCCTTTGACCACTCTACAAATCTGAGATTTGAAAAGAGACTTAGCGAGTCAGTGTTTAGAGTTGATTTTGTGTCTTAGATAGCTCTTTGTCCGAGGACAAAAGCACGGTTCTGAGATGACAACGCAGTGCATTGGCATCTCTCAGGTGCACTGGCATTTGTACGATCAGAAAACCAATGAGACATGATTTAACTTATAAAATAAGGACTAACAACCTAGTTTAAGAGTTTTGAGAAGGGAAAAATAAGATTAAGAAGTATGAAACGTAAAGATGAACGTGATAAAGAAAGTAGATTACCACAAGGGTGATGAAGATGATTTCACACAACCATATTCTTGCTAGGTTTTTCTAAGATCTCTCCACCTACACACAAAAAAGAGGGAAAATTTTGGGGGGCTGTATAGGGGTTTGTCTTAGTCAAACCCCCATTTTCGTGTTTGCATGTCCACTAACAACCAAGATTGCAACGATAGAAATAATGTGATAAAGAAGAGAATATAAGCTAAGCATATAAAAGACACTGCAAAATAATACATGCTTATTCAACCAAATGATAAAGAGGATGTGAGGAGCTTACCACCTCCATCCAAAGAGCTCAAGGCTAGTGGAGGAGAAAAATGAGAGGAACTCAAGCCTCTGCTGTAATGGATTCATCCCGTGCTTTCACTATTGAAGTGATGGAATGGTAGATTGCTGCTATGAAGTGTGAAGTGCTGCTACCAAGATTGAAGTGAATGCTTAAAGGTGTGGAGAAATTGTGAAGAGATGACCAAAAGATCTCGTAAAATCATGAAGAAGATGAAAATGGAAGAATGGAGTGAGAATATGAAGGAAGGAAATCAAGAAATGACCATATTCGGGTCGACCAACTGAAGAAAGGCGTTACACTTTAACTCCCAATAGGAAGTGTAACATTTTTGCAGTCTCCAGTCGTAGGAATTTTCCAGGGACATAAGCGCATCACGTGGACGTCTGCACGCTGCGCGGGCATTCCTGATAGAAATGCCTCCACCGACATGCAAACATGGCACCAAGTGTGATGTGATTAGCGAGCTTATGTAGAATTAAGCCTCTGAGTTTGTTTTTCTAAAGTGTAAAGGGGTGAAAGATGAATTTATGTTAGGGGTGAAAATTCGTGCCTATACATTTTTCCCCCACTTTAGTGAGCACAAATACTGATGAGTGCTTTGGTCAAGTAGAGTAGTAAGGTTAGAGATGTATACTTGTACCGAAGAGGAAGCAAATCATGGTCTGGAAAACCCAAAAGTACATGATGGGGCTTCATAGTTGCATGAAACTATAAAGCTGAAGAATGAAAGTGCCTCATAGGCTCACGATCCTGCAAGGGAGGTATCCTTCAAGAACTCTCACATGAAGGAAACTAGGAATAGCACCTTATAGACCCACAGACCTGCAAGGCAGGTATTCCCCAAGAACTGTCACATGAGGGAGACCGAGTAAGGGGGGACTCCATAGATTCAAGGATAACATGTTTACTCACAAATAGAACACGTCAGGAACCAGCCACACATGCCAGTGAATGGAAAGTCACGCAAACCATCACCAAGTTGAAAGAATTTCAAAGGGGTCCCTTGGGAACCCTTCAAAAGGAAGAGGGGTCCACTCAAGGGACATACTATTTGAAAGGTAAGGTCTAGTCAGGTTGCCCCCAAGCTAGACACAAGGACGTGAAGTAGATCTAGTCGGGCTACTCCCGGACTAGATGCAAAGATGTGAAACCGGTCTAGTCAAGCTGCCCTCGAGCTAGATGTCATAGAACTCATCAGAGATAAAACTTTCGAAGGGGTCCCTCGGGAACCCAATATGAAAGGAGAGGGTCCGCTCTAGGGACACACTGTTCAAAAGTTGATGTCTTCTTTCTCGAATCGATTTGTCATCAAGGAATCCTTTTGAAAGATGTTCACTTCATCAAGGAATTCAAAAGGAAGGATATGTCCCCACATGAGGGGAAGATCAAAGGTGTTCCCATTTCAGAGGAAGGTTTCCAAGTCCTTTCTTTACGAACCCATGATTAAGGAAACACGTTCCGTTAAGGTTCCAAGTGAAGAATGCAATTTTAACAAAGAGGTGTGTGGAGGGGTCTTTAAGAAAGGATTCATTTGGCAAAGAATGCAATTTTTGAAGACCGCATAATGTAGAAGAGGCATTTTCGCACATGAAAGAGACAACTCAAGCAAAAAAAGAGAGAAAGATAAATTAAAAGGAAAGAGAACATGAGAAAAGGGCATAGGGGATCTAGTTTTGTGGGGTCAGATCTACCTTTCTTTATTTATATAATAGGAAATCGCAGTGAGAGGTGAAAGATCAGCAATCCCCAACTAGATCAAGAAGAGTGCACGAAAGATAAAGTAAAAAAAAATTGGGTCAACATGGAAGGAAACCTAAATTCTTCAGATGTGTTGAATCATCCCCAATTTTCTAAAGATTCAATCACAAACATGGTAGAATAATGATATGAATAGAAGAAGGTTTACAACACAAATGACATGCTTGTACCCAAAGACCAACAAGGGTGACGAGGGTCATCCAGGCATATATAGCATGATCACGGGGGAAAACATCACAACACACACACATCTAATCTAAAGATCAAGAAGAGGGTCTCCCCCTAACATTGGTGAACCAAGAGGTCTTCAACTTCCCACTCTAGATCATTATAGGGGGAAGGATGATGAGCCTATAATGGTTTAATGTTAAGGGGAGGAGTTTCTGATCCTTTCGCAACACGGGCCAAGGTAGAGGGATTTGTGGGATCTCCATCACTCAACTCTTGTCGGTCCAAAGTCAACGAATTCGTGAAGATTGATGACAAGGTCAAAAAATTTTCCATCGAGTTAAACACACACTTGATGAGAGTGCCAAGTTTCACCTCGACAAACGAAAGAGTTCTCACCCGAGGTTCACCGCTAAGCTAACCGAGAGACTCGGGAGTGGTGACAAAATCAAGGGAGGCTGGAGCTATTTCCGTCACCAAAACATAAAAAGTCAGTGTGGGGCCACCTTTTGGGGAAAGTGGATTCCTCTTACATCCCCCGTTGTTGTAGGTACCACTCTCTACCTTTTTCTTCATCGGAGGAGGCGAACTTCCCACAGACAAAGAAAGAAGGGTAGAAGGAGCGGAGGAAAGAAGCAAAATAGACACAACTAAAGTGTTAATCATGTCTACAAGATTTGGGAAAGGTGAGACATCCATAATGAATGTAGAGAAAGGTGGCTCCACAAAAGGAGAGATGAACACCTGCACCTTTCTAGGTGCATGTGTGCTCGTAGCGGGAGCCGAAAGAGACACGGGGTCAGTTTGGAAAGGAATATAAGGGAGGAGATAGGAGGAAATAGTAGGAGGTCCTGATATAGGAGTGGTCATCTCCTCTTCTTTCCTTTGTAAGGAGGTTTTCTCAGCTAGAAGATCCTTTTGCCGGTGCTTGCGCTCACGTGCAAGGCAGTTTCTATGACTCTTCAAACTAGAAACCAAAATTTACGAAGGAACGAAGGGATCCTACTCAACCATGGAAGTATCCTCCACAACTGTTTCTAGTGGAGGGACAGACTCCTGGATGGGAGCAGGAGGAATAGGTTTGGAAATGACAGGGGGAATTGACTCTAGCGCCTCGACAACGGGCTTCTTTCCATTCACGGGAACTGTAAGAGGTCATGAGGCAAATTCTCTTCGTGAGCCTTTCTTTCTGCCATATAAATAATACTAGGGTCTAGGAGACCCGTTAGGGAGATCCGATATCCTGATCTTGGGTCTACTCAAGAAGGCATCATCAGAATCAATGGGTAGAAACCAAGCTTGTTCATCCAATACTCCTCCCAAGAAAGGGGAGAAGACAAGGAAACCCAAGAAGGAGAAAGCTTCTCCTTTCCCTTTCGGGAGGAGGAGGTAGTTGGTTGTTCTGCTACAAGAAGGGTCAACTTTAGTTTTCCCTTGCCTCTAGTCTTATACTTCACGTAGTTCTTATAAAGTAGGTTCATTCTTTGAGGGAGCAGACCGACTAGAGTGGGCCAAAATTGATCCAATGAATATCCCCCATGGGATACAACAAGCTAGTATCCAATATTGTGCACCATGTGCACAACACCTTCATGGGAAAAATTAAGAAATTTATGAATTATAGAGGTGATCCCATTTATGGAAGCTAGCCAAGGTATCCCTAGCTTCACTTCGAATAAGCCTGACTCAGGAATGATATCAAAAACTGTGTCCACAGTCCTAGGTCCAACCAAGATGGATAACGCTATCGATCCATAGGGTTTTAAAGCAAGACCATCATGCGTACGGATGATTGATTTTTTTTTCTTATATTCCTCCCTTTGCAAGGAGTTCAAGAATAAAGTCTCCTCCATGATGACATTCACTCTATTTGCGGGGTCAACTAAGACTCTTGTAACAATGTTGCCATTGAGGCGAGCGAGAATGTAGCAGAGAAGGTTTATCATTTGTTGGTACATCTTGCATAGTAAATGTTATATCCAGCGAACCGACCGTAAGACAAGGAGAAGGGGTAATAGTAACCATGTTAACGTATGCTTCAGGGTAAGAGACAAAATCAGAGGGATTGATAATCATGTTAGCAAAATGCGACGGAAACGGGTCCGTGTATATTTGAAATTCACTATTAGCTTTCATCACTAATTTGTTTGTGTTTTGTTTACTTCTATCAAGATGGATAGTATTGTCCTCGATGCAATCTTGTATCTCATGATGCAGGTGCATGCAACGCTCGGTATCATGTCTATTAACTCGATGGTATTGATAATAGGTATTTTCTTTATACCAGTTAAGATATGGTTCCCTAATTGGTTTTGGAGTTGGAAAGTTAATGATCTTATCCTTCAACAAATTTTGTAAGATGGAAGAATAGGATTCTGATAACTTCATGAAATTTTGATAATGTTTGAGGCCATTGTTATCCACAATAGCTACTACATTCGCAACAACCTTTCCTTTTCTAGAGATTGATATGATGGTATTCCCTTCAGGATGGGAGTGTGAGGAAGATCCCCCAAACCGAAATACCGTCTGTTGGTACTCCCATAGGGCTACACATAGATGTGTGAAAGAAGGGTATTTCATAAGGGCAAAGTTCTCTTGTCAAGGCCTTTGTAAGTTCCCTATAAACACCTTCTCCACATTAGAGTCCAGTAATGAGTATGATATTTGTGAAAAGAGTGCTTGGTATCGTGCTATAAAATCAATAATCTTCTCATTATCCCCTTGTTTACATCGAATAAGGTCAGAGAAGGTCATCTTAGGCCCGATGTTGGCTTGGAACTATCTTAATAACTGGTTCACAAGCTGATTGAATGAAAACATGAAGTTGTTAGGTAAGGAAAAATACCACTCGAGGGTTGTATCCTTGAGGGATTGAGGGAAATTTTTTTCCATTAATGCATCGTGATGGAAGAAGTTTGTACATAAGGCATTAAAGGTGAAACATGTGTTTACGGGTCCCCTTTGCCATCATATTTCTCAAATTTAGGAATCTCCATCCCTTGCGGGAAAGGAGTATTCAAAATAGCTACCGACAATGGGCTATGTAAGAAGAAGGGCTAGAAAATAGGCTAGATAGAATCCTAGGAAAGGTTCGCCAGCTAGTTCTGCATCTTCCCCATATTTTGAAGAAGGGTATTCAAAATCGGGTCGTTAGAAGGCATAGGACTAGTGGAACCACTACCAAGGCCACCGCTAGAACTTCCGCCGTGACTACCACTACAATCGCAACCGATGCCACCACCATCGGTGTGGCCTCCACTATAGCCACTGCCACTTCCAAAGCCACTTCCATGACCTCCATCAGAACCACCTCTGCCAATACTACCTCCACCACCGAAGTTGCCACCACCAAAGCCTCCACTAGTCATCCTGCCAAATCCTCCACCACCAGAGGCAACAAGAGGGGTGAAGTGAAAACCCAAAGGGTTCTTATTTACCTTAATGGTTTCAGAACTTTCAGAGGTAGCAGGGATCTTGATTGAAGGGATTATGTCGGCCATGTATACAGACGTGGGAGGCATCAATACCTCTAGCTGTCTCTCGTTTTCTTCAAAGGGGCTACCTCGTACCATGCTACCATGGTTTGAAGGAGCACATGCTTCAGCTAGATCATCGAGACTAGCTAAGAGTTCCACGCCTATTCGATATTTTCCCACCATGTACTTTATTTTGATAATAACTTTAGTAGCCCTATCCAGCTTTAGGTTCTTTTCCAGGTGATTTTCTAATGCACCTAATCCCTTGCTTAGACTAGCAACATATTCAAAAGGGATGTGGAAAAATTCATGCTTGTCTATAGATGATGAAGTTGGTGATGCAGGAGAGGTAGGGACGCGATCAATTTCATCAAGGAATCTAGACTCGCCCCATGACACATGCTCCTATGTGGACAGGCCGACTGTAGAACCAAAGAAGAGACCGGTAGTGAAAGTAGAAGAGACCTTCATCTTCTCCAATGGAAGGTGTCACAAAATTCTCCTGACAATATGCCCAGAGGTCTTGGACTAGGTTGTGACACTCATAAACCTTCACAACACACAAGAGCACAATGATCCAAGGGGTATAAGAGAAAAATACCAAAACAATGACGAACGAGGAGATGACCATGTCGAGTTCACCAAAAATGTAAGAGAGGGGGACCAACCACTGCAAGGCCCCATGTCACAAAAGGCCAAGAGTAATATGGCTGCTCTAACCTACCTCAATTTGCTAGGATGTTAGGATAAATAGGATGAGAATGATAAGGACTATAAGGTCCTTCGACCACTCTACAAACCCAATAGTTGAAAAGAGACTAAGTGAGTCGATCTTTAGAGTTGACTATGTGTCTTAGATAGCTATTTGTCTGAGGACATAAGCACGGTTTTGGGATGACAACATGGCGTGTTGGCGTCTCTCAGGTGCGCTAGCATCCATACGATCAGAAAACCAATGAGACAAGATTTAACTTCTAAAATAAGGACTAACAACCTAGTTTAAGAATTTTGGTAAGGGAAAAATAAGATTAAGAAGTATGAAATGTAAAGATGAACGTGATAAAGAAAGTAGATCATCACAAGGCTGACGAAGATGATTTCACACAACAATCTTCTTGCCAAATTTTTGCAAGATATCTCCACCTACACACATAAAAGAGGGAAAATGTTGGGGGGCTGTATAGGGGTCTACCTCAATCAGACCCCTATTTTGGTGTTTCCACCTCCACAGACAACCAAGATTGCAATGATAGAAATAATGTGATAAAGAAGAGAATACAAGCTAAGCATACAAAAGACATTACAAAATAATATGTGCTTATTCAACCAAATGATAGAGAATATGTGAGGAGATTATCACCTCCATCCAAAGCACTCAAGGCTAGTGGAGGAGAAAGATGAGAGGAACTCAAGCCTATGCCGCAATGGATTCATCCTGCGCTTAAACTATCAAAGTGATGGAATGGTAGATTGTTGCTATGAAGTGTGAAGTGTTGCTACAAAGCTTGAAGTGAATGCTCAAAGGCGTGGAAAAATTATGAAGAGATGACTAAAATATCTTTTAAACTTGTGAAGAAGATGAAAATGGAAGAATGGAGTGAGAATATGAAGGAAGGAGGTCAAGAAACAACCATATTCGGGTCGGCCAACCGAAGAAATGCATTAAAATTCAACTCCCAATAGGAAGTGTAACATTTTTGCAGTCTCCAGCCGTAGGAATATGCCAGGCATGTAAGCACGCCATGTGGGCGTGTGCGCACTATGTGAGCGTCCCTGATAGAAACGCCTCCACTGACACGTAAACAGGGCACCAAGTGTGATGTGATCAACGGGCTTATGTGGAAATAAGCCTCCGAGTTCAGTTTTCTAAAGTGTAAAGGGGTGAAAGGGGAATTTGCGTTAGGGTTGCAAATTCGTGCCTATACAAGATGAATGAGTAGATGGACTAGAACTACTATGACTAAGTAAATTATGATTAGGAATAGTATGGATGGATGGTGGATTGGATGGTTTAGGATTTGTAGGGGTTGATATATTAGGATTAGTAAGGGTGGATGGATAATTGAATGTTATAAGATTTATACCTAGATAATGGTGGGATCAATGGATGAGGAATTATTGGTTTAAGTGGAATATGATCTATAGGGATGAATATATTATGATTAGGATTAGTAAGGATGGAAGGATGCTTTGATGGTTTGGGAGTAATATTGGTAGGGATGGGTGGAGGGTATAATAGATTTTATGGAAAAAGGATTATCCTTATATGTTTATTGATTTAAAAGGGTTCCCCTACCTACGTGTTCAAGGTGATAATTTAGGGGAAACTTGGATACAATACTTACAAGGTACCTAATCATGGAATCCTTGTCTTTCCTTAGGATGTATTCTAGTGGATCATTTTCTTTACCATGGCGACAAAAAATATATTTTGGGCTTGGGTTAGCACAATAACATGTGCTAGGACGTCCTTGGTCTATAATATATTAATGATTTATGTTTTTCTAACTAGGGCTTATGATAAGCTTGCTCAATATGATGTAACCTAAGGGCTCTTTGGAATATTATTCTTGGTCAACAAGACTATCATCATCATCATTTTTGAAGGATTTTTAGATTGGTATAATGGATTTACAGTTACTATGATTTTTTTTGGATTTTGAGTGGGGTTTTAGGTTACTTAATGAACTTGTCAAACTAGGGTTCCATAATGCCCATTGGTTTTTTTTCTATATTTTATATTTTTAATAAAAAAATTTAAGATTTTTGGAATAGATATATTATAGCATCACACAAAGGGGAAGATAAAATATGTGCAATGTAGCCTATATTATTCAAGTAATTATGTGTACATTTGTGATTCCATAGATACCGCCTTATCTAAGTGTGGAAAGTAGGCCCCACGAGGAGGCACTACCTCATTTTGTTCCTCAAGATCACACCAAGGTGTGATACAAGAGTGTTCATGGCCTACAATCTCATTCATAGGAGCATGTGGTGAATAAATTCCCTAGAATAATTATATCTTCAAACTTATAGGTGAGTTCATAAAATATTTCCTTTATTTCCCTCAATATCTCTATAATTTTTATGACCATATCTCTATATTTAATTAAATGTATATGTTATGATCTCATCCTTTTCAAAGTAGTCTTCACTACTTGTAGAACTGCAAGATTAGAGTGATATCTTTAATGAAAATTTTTGTGCTATCCCTTTCAATTAGGACTTGAATCTCTTTCTCTTATGTTATCAATAATTTCTCTTTCCATTCATATAGCTTTATATACCTTTGTGCAACATTGGCAAGATTTTGTTTCATGTCTTTCTCTTGGCTACAATCTCTAGCATCTTCCCATAAGGTCTTGAAAGTATTTTCATAAATAGGAGGATTATGTATGTAGATGCCACATGACTAAATAAAATACCTTTTTCTTTGTGAAAAAATTTCTACATAATAAAGTATATGTGATTTTGATAGTACTAACTTTTCTCCACGGGGAGTTGCACCACTAATTCCCAAGCATTAAATATTTAGCTATCAAGTAACTCCTTGACATGTTAGAACCTACTATAAATAATGATCTTAGGAAAATTTTGGTTAAATACCATACTATGTTGATTTGAAGACATTTATTCAAAATAAAGGCTATGCTCATGTTCATCCATGGTGACATTGAGTGGCCAATTTATCTAGGTGTAGGGCATGCCAAATATATTAGGAACAATGATATCAATTTCATCACAAACTTCAAAAACTCTTCTTGCACTAGATCTACCTTTCAACTACCATTTGGGAATAGTTGTATGAGTGGATGTGTATGCCTTCTCCTCAATTGGATTATATCTCCATGAAGAATAAGAGAAAATTACCTATTCAAACTCAATGAGATCATGCGTTATCACAACATTCTATTTTCCCAATACATACTCACCACAAATCCTGGATAATAATTACACATCCTTGATTATCATCACCAACAACCAATGTGACAGTATGTGTTGCATCCTTTTCCCACATGAGTTGCGAAAATGCCCTAGCTACCAGGATTTCACTCCTTGGTGCATAGACAATTCAATATTTGAGTAAAAGGATCAACATGTCCTTTTATTGTGAGTGGTATTCTTAATTATCTTCCCATGCTTAGAGAATTTTCCCAAATGATAATATTTCTGGAAAGATGTAATGTCATATGCATATGTACTATTATTGTCTCCTTTAAAATTTAAATTATACTCATAAGAGTGACGAAAATGTTTATTTTTCTCCTTAGTGAATTTAAGTGAATTAACCTTTCCTAATTCTTGGGGAATAGAAGGATAAACATTCCATCTTACAAACCCAAGACTACATGCTTTGTACTAGAAATGTGATGATATGCACCATACAAAATAAACAAAGATATATTTTACAACAATAGATTGCATACCTTCCATCTACTACTTCTCACACTCTTGAAACTTTGGATCTTCTTCTTTTTCACACTCGGTTGTTATCATTTTAATCTGTTATAATGGTTTTGTATACTCTTTTCCAAGAGTGGTTCCAATTATCATTTATGCATTTGCAATAAGATTTGTTGTATCCCCATATAAGGGATTTATGTATATTTGGCTAAAAGAGTCAATTTCAATTTCTTGCAACTCAAACTATTCTTTTCTTTATTTATTCTCCCAAATTTCTTCTTTGATTTCATCCCTATTCTTCCTTTTTAGACCTTCATTGGATTTTACCTCTATTTTTTCTTCCTCATTAGATACTTGGAAGGTAGAAAGAGAGTTTTTGCATCACAATTTTGACCTAAGGCGAGTTTAACACTCATAAATTTAACTTGAAATAAGAAATGAATAATAGGAAAGTCCAACCCAAAATTTGAAGATATGTGAAGATAGATTCAAATGAGGTTATAATTAATTGCCAACTTTAATTAAAAAACATGTCATTTGTAAACTAAACATTACATATAAAAAAAATAGACCAAAAATAAGTCCAAAACTAATAGGGAAAAGTGCAAGGCCCTTAAGGTAATTTACTTAATTTATTTTTCATTATAAAATGAACAAAGACTTGTTCCAAATGGAAATTATCAAGATTCTAGAGCAACAATCACTTTGATTTCAGTTGTGCATGTTGCATCAAGTTAGAGTTTAATGTGACTAGTATAATAATGCTAGCTAAGGGGATGTTGAGGAAATGTAACAACTAGGGGAGAGGGGCTAGTAGTTGTGCGGGCTAACTTTGCGAGCATGTAGCTATTGTTTGGAATATCGTAGGACCTTCATTTAAAAAAAAAAGTGGATTGGCCTCTTATCTATCTATAACTAAGGTTTGGAGGTGTGACTCATCATGCAACTTTCCACATCAGCACATCTACTGAAAAGTGTCTAAATTTTGAACTTTTTAAAGATTCAACTAAAACTTAATCATGATACCCCTAGTAGTTGAACAAAAAAAAAACCATTTTTTCTTGTAGAATATCATATTTTTATTTAAAATAAAACTTATATGCAACCTAAATGGACTAGATATCTATTGATAACCATAAGTCTTTGTTATCTCTAGCTTGTATATTCAACACAAATGGACCAATAGTTGAACACAAAAATACTATTTTGTTGTTATAAAAACAACACATAATGATTTAAAATACAACTTATATGAAACAAAAATGGACCAATAGTTGAACACTAATTTTTTTTGAAAATAATTCATATTTAGGGGAGATTTACTAGTTACCGCCACCCATTTAATTACCGATACCTCCATGCTCACTTAACCCCCCCAAATAAAATCACTTTGATCCATTAAAAAACTTTATTTTATCAAATAAAAATTTGCAAAAACACCAATGGTTTCTCATAACACAATGTGTAACTAACCAATGTAGATAGACAGTTAAACATGCATTTGCATTTATAATTCAAGTCAACTTGCACATAAAAAGGCTCATTTACAATTAATTTAAAAAATTTATTGTTACAAATACCACCACTTGCAAAAGGTGCCACCCTCATTACATATTATTCTAATAAATACACGTGCACACTTAATGGTGTTTTACATGACATAATCACAATCTTCCACACACTCCCCGGAAGATACATGTATTAACTTCATTTCCTATAGGTACCTGCACAATTAAATACTAGTGTAAGGCTCCCCAAATAAACATCAAATCCAAATATAATGCAAAATTCAATCATATCATCTTTAAAAACCTACGTAACTGGTAGCTACAAATTCAAATTTGAAACACAACTTTCAGATTCGAATTCCTAAATAAGAGGGGGAAAGCAGCCAACACATTCCTCATAATTGCTATTTGTGAAGAAATCTCTACAAAATTCAGAGCATCAAGAGGCATCCTCTGCACATTCCTCCAATATCCCAAGTTTCAGGTTGGTACTTTATACATTCTACTTATAGTTATTTTCATGAATTGTGCATTTAACATTTATATTTATGTAGTGTCTTTTTACTTTACTTTATAAGTAAATGAAAGGTCTTTTTTGGTGACGGGTTTTTACTTACAAACCCCATTTACAAATTCAACAATCTGTGTGCTCATTTACTATTTTTGGTCATTACCTAGGGTTTATATTTGTCATTTATTTCATAAAAGGCTCCTTTATATTCTACGTCTCATGTTTTTTCTGCAAATCAATAAAGGCATGCTGAATCATCTGTTAGACTCATTTATATTCATAATAAGTGTACACATCAACTTGCATTTTCTTTATATATGTATATACGTGTCATGAGTGTGTTTGTACACACACACACAAACATATATATAAACTGTTTGTTCATTTATTATTTTTTGTTTATTTCTCAAGGTTTATATTTGTCATGAATATTATTTTTCTCTTGTTCATTCAACAAATCTATATAAGCATGCTTAATCATCTGTTAGACTCCTTTATATTCAATATAATTATACACATCACCTGACATTTTCATTACATATGTATATACATGTATATATATTTGTGCATATATACACGTATATATACTATTATATGTGTATATATGTGTATTATATATTTAAAAACATATACATAGATATATATATACATATACATAAATACATATATACATGTATATATATGTATATACATACACAAACACACATATATATACGTATATAACTTTGTTTTCATTTTACCCCTGTTTAAATACATATCATTTGGCTGTCCAATACAATAAACTAGCATTTTTAATTTTTTTTTCTACTTTCCATTGCACATACAACAAACCACCATACATATATTTGCCATTTATTTCATAAAAGACTCCTTTATATTCTACGTCTCTTGTTCATTCAACAAATCAATATATATGTGTGTATCATTTTCTTATCCTTTCAAAATGCAAACAATGGTACTGGTTAATCATTTTCTTCTGCATCTTTCAGGACCCATGAAGGGTTTATTCGTTGATTGAAAAATTATTACTGCTTGTTTATGAAATAAATCATTCCTCTTCAATGCTTTTTCACCATGTGCTGTTTGATTTTGTTGGGTCATGGTGGTGGTTTTTTCCCACAATTTTTTTGGAGTTAAATGATTATTTCTGGCTCTCCATTTATTATATGCCACATATGTGAAAACCCTTGCTTGTTTTTTTCCAAATACGTGTGCTTAAGGAATTAATCTCATGAAACCCTTGCATGGTTTATTCAACATCTATCTGAAAACACACTTCTGTATTCCTGTGAGTAAGAAATTATTGTCATGAAACCCTTGGTTACTTTTTTGTGCATATTTCTGAAAACCCAAGTTTGTAATCGATCAACCTCTATTGAAATTTTCATCCTATTGCTGTTGAATACAACCCAAATTCTTTCATTTACTGTAAAATGTGTTATTAATCATTGTTAAATGTTTTACCTTTGATGAAATCTCAATACTTTCTATCATATATACTTTACTTCACAACTTATGTTTTCATAGTAGTCTTATATGTTCACCAATACATATGTGTGTAGACATATAATTACAGAGATATATGTATACATTTATAAATTTATGTATATATATATTGATATGTATACATACATATATGTACGTATATATAGATATATATGTATATGCACAGATATATGTATACATGTAACTGTAATTATATGTATACACAAATACATGTATACATATATCTATATAAATACATATACATACATGTATATGTACGTATATATGTAAACCCAATAAAATGATGGAAAAGAATGGGACACCCAATAAAAAAATACTAGTCATATGCAATAATTGGACCCAAAATGAAGTTTAGCTGGGGTGTAATGGATTTGTTGTCCACTGCTAATGTTTGGCGATTAATGTGTAGGTGTGATTTTTAATGGGCGCCAAAATAATTTTATAAGGTGCTAACATGAATTAGACCCATTGACTTTTGAGTGGATTTGAATGATAAAATAGTTATAATTGCATGTTAATAGTGACACAATTAGGGCCCTTTTATGTTTTACAATGTATATCAATGATTTTCTGTGTAATTATATGTATACATACATATATATATGTATATGTGCATACATATAATTACACACATAAATGTATACATTTATAAATTTATGTATATATATATTAATATGTATACGTACATACATACATACATACATATGTATGTATATATACAAAAATATGTATACATACATACATACATACATACATACATACATATATGTATGTATATATACAAAAATATGTATACATGTAACTGTGTAATTATATGTATACACAGAAACATGTATATACATATCTATACAAATACATATACATACATCTATATATAAACCCTCGACGGTTTACTGTTGTTTTCTCTCCATGGTGTGAGGTAATGAAAAAAATCATTCTCCTTTCAGAATGCAAGCAATGGTACTAGGTTTGTTGATTGTTTCAATAATGATTACTTCTTTTTACCGCTTTCAACATTGTTTATTTGACATTTTATGGCTTACAATGTACAGGATCAGTGATAATCATGGCACCAGGGTAGAAGAGGAAAATATTGAGTGGGAGGAACTTAATTAGAGTACCTCATGGAGTGAGGTTCAATGTTCCAGATGTTGTTGATGAAGAGCCAACAATCAACATCAACAAGGATGTTATTTTTGAAAATGTAGACTAGACAAATGAAAATGATGGTTTTGAACCTGTTGTTCATAATATTGAGGTAGAAATGGAACCACTTGTGCATGTTCAAGATCCACCTACTGACCATGTGACAACCCTAGATCTTTCCATAGAAAGTTGGACTATGCATCTCACGAAAAAAGCAATTGTAGATGTTCAGGACAATTGAAGGTTCATCAATCAAATGGGGAATCCCACCTAGTAGTTTGAGGGAATGGCTCAATGGTGTGAAATCCACAAAAAAGAAGGGGCCATGAACAATCCTATCTGACGAAGAAGAAGCTGAAATTGTGCAGAGGTTTAAAGACATGGCTAATATTGGCCATGGCCAAGGTCAAGTCTCACAACTTAAGTCAACGGTGGCCCAAATGGTTGGAGCAAGGCCTAACCCATTCATAAATGGGATACCAGGGAGGTCATGATGGGTTGGATTTTAGCAAAGGCATCCTGATCTGACAATTTGAACACTAGAAGGAGTGGACAAAGATCGAGCTATAATGCTATGACATGAAATAGTTTCTTCCTTCTATTACAAATTGGAAGAGTTGTACAAAAAACACAATTATGGACCCAACAAAATATGGAACTGCAATGAAACAGGTGTGCAAGCTGGCAAAAATTATGCAATGAGAGTTATTGCAAAAACAAGGACCAAATGTGTTCCACAATTAATTTCTAAAAACAAAGAATGGATCACTGTTCTAGCTTGTGTTAGTGCAGCAGGTCAAGCTATACCTGGTTACTATTTGTTCAAGTCCAAAAGGAACATTAGAAACTATATTATTAACTATGAGCCAAGGGAATGCATGGAAATCCAAGAGTATGCTTGGATGATCAAAGAATTATTTGTTGAATGGTTGAAACACTTTGCAAGAAATGTCCTAGGAGGGGTGTCACCAACAAATAAACAACTTCTCATCTTTGACGGTCATGACAACCATGTGGCATTCAAAACGATCGAAGAAGCAAAGAGTATAGGAATATATTTTCTCACACTTCCAGCACATTGCAGCCACAAATTATAACCCCTTGATGCCAGTGTATTCTCACGATTCAAAAACTACTTCAAACAACATAGGAGTATATGGCTCTCTGCACATCCTTAACTTGACATTGGAAGGGAATATTTGGGAACACTTTCCAACAAAGCTTTTGCACAAGCTTTGACCCCTAATAATATTGCAAGTGATTTTAGAAGAACAAGAATTTGGCCATTAGATCGACATGCACTTGAATTGGATATGGGGCCAAGCGAAGCTTTCATGGTTGAAGATGAAAGAACCACATTGCGAGCAAAAAAAAAAGGGTGAAACAACTGAGGATGAGGCACAGTTCATGGCAGTAGAGAATTGTTTGAAGATAGCAGGTTGGAATGAGGAATAAATTATATAGCTTGTGGAAACCTTTACTACAAGCAATCCCCTAATTCCAACAAACGAAGAAGGATATTGCACAAAAAACATTGAGGTAGCATAAATTGAAAAAGAACCTGTAGTTCAAACATGTAATCAGGCAGCAAAAAATGAAGAGAGTCTCACTCTACCATCTAAATCTCAAGATGCAACTTTAAACCTAGGGGTGTATCTTAATATCAGTAAAGGGGATGAAGGGTTGTTCATGCCATCACCACCACATATTGATCCTGAAGAGGTCATCCATTACTTCATGATTGGGAGAAATTGGGATGCAAATGATGGAGTAGATGGAGTGGAAGGTAATTAATCTAGTGACGAAGAAGCTGACTATGTGCCATGGACACAAGTCGATGACCAACAACCAACAAGAAGGAGAAGCATTTTTTTGCAACTCCCAACACAAAGGGTGCACCATCATCGAATAAAGGTTGCAATGGGGTGCTACGCCTAAGTAGGAAATCTCAAATTTTGACATCAGATGAATTTTTCAATTTGTTGAATGAACAAGAGGCACAAAAATGAAGAAACCAATAATTACAACAAAGGAAAAGGCACCAAATGGCTGAAAATGTCACATCTCGTTTTCCCGCTCAACTAAAATATTAAATTAATAGAAAAATTAAAACATGCTTATGGATTTTCAATAAATAAATAAATAAAGAAGTTTTATTTATTTATATTATATTATATATTTTGTTGGATATAGATGTAGGAAATTGTATAGTTTATTATAAATATACAATACTATTGGAAGTATATTATATATATATATATATATATATATATATATATATATATATATATTCAATAATAGTTTTGTAAGTTAATTAAATAGATAAAATAAATAACAAAATAAAGGAGTAAACAAAATTATTTGTTAATGCATGCAATTAATTTGCATGATGTAAAAGAAAATGCTATTTTAAATAGAAAAATGAATTTTCATGTTGCATGGGTGAAAAGAATGTGGCAAAATTTTAGGGTAATTGAAGCATTATTAATTCAAGAAAAAGGAGGTTTTTGGGAAGAAAGGGGAAAATAGTAGAATAGTGACAGATTTTTCCAACAAGACTGCACAGAGGATTCAAGCATTTTGGAAGGTAAGAAATTGACTTGTGTAATGCCCCTCTGTTTTTCTTTCTGGATTGGACAGTGTGTCCTTGTTTTGCTTTGATTTGTGTTTCTGGATGTTCAGATACTTTACCTTGTGTGTGTTATTTGATCGCTATTTATAGAGCGACAAACTATTTTATGTGATGTGGTGTATCTTATCTAATGCTTTATTTTACTTGCTTTAATTGGTGTAATGATGTTAGTTGATATAACATGTTATTGCATACGAGATTATTGGATTATGATGGAAATGTCAGTTATGATGAGTGTATTGGTGAAGGGGATGAGATCGTATCACTCGCTTGCAAGCACCCTGCGATTTTGTGAGTTCCTCTTCACGGCGTGTATTTTATGTTGTTTATATATATATGATGTTGGCTACTTTGTTTTCAGGTTTGCAGGTACATGACATTGACTCCACCTGGTTTCACAAGTTTGAGCATGTCGATCCAACGGTTAAGTTGAACAGGAGATAGTAGCTAGGTAACTTGTGTCAAGTCTACACCCTAGCCATAGTGTGTCGTCAGTCGTGTTTGTTGAGTCTTTGATTGCCTTGTTTTAATATTATTAATTCTGAAGGGTTCTTGATTATGGAAATAAATATTTAGAATTATTGCATTAAATAATGTTGATATTTATTTAATTAAAATTAGACATTTTTGATAGAAGCTTTTATTTAAATTCATTAATTAAATTAAATTTATTTAGTAAATAAAATTTAATCCAATAGGTTGAATTTATTTATTAAATAATTAAAATTAATTAATATGATGTTGAAAAAAATAAAAAGAAAAAAGGGAATTTAATTAATTTGGAATTTAAATTTCAATAAGTGGTAATTCAATTTGGAATTAAATTTTTATTTGGAATTATTAAATTAAATAGAAATTAAATTGGTTGTTAGAAGATATTTTATTTGTGCTTGCATGTTAGAGTTAAATTAATTAAGAGGTTGTTGAAAGTTTATTCATGGAGAGAATTTTGGAATGGAGAAGAAAGAGGAAAGCTTCTTCACAGAAGTGTGAGGATATTTTTTAAAAAAGATATTTTTTGGAGAAGATTTTTTTTTTTGAAAATACACAGAGGATTGTAGAGTTTCTTGACTGATAGGTCTCGATCGATGCTTTTCTATGCATCCATTCGATAGTAGTACTAAAGCGCGATGCACTGTTATGCACCTGCGGGGGTTTGTGTCCACTTGGTGGAGGCTGGAGGAGCAGAAGCTCCACATTGATATTAATACAGTGTCCCAAGAGATATTCTTTGAGTGGTTTAGAGCTCGATTTCTTTCTTACCATTGGCGTTAGCATAGAGGCGATGAGTTCCATGCCTTACGATAGCTAGCCATGACTGTAGACCAGTATGAGAGACATTTCTACGAACTTAAACAGTTCGCTGGAATAGGAGATAACGAGAGGATGCTCGTGCAACATTTTGTTAGGGGTTTAAATGCTCGTATTAGTGGTGGTGTGTGGATCTTTGAGCCCAAATCTATGGAGACAGCTGTGGAGAAGGCACGATTTGTCGAGGAGAACTTAGCTATGACACTAGGAGGCCATTCAGGTGTGCAGGTTGGTAGTGGTTCTGGAGCTGGGTCTAGTGCACGACAGGGTCAGACTCAGGGAGTTGGATCACCAATGACTCAGTAGGAGCCTACTTAGAGTGGGCAGCAGGAGAGTGCGCTTGGAAAGCGTAAGGACTCGCGTTCGTATCAGGATGATGGTGGTTCTTTGCCTAGACAAAACCAAAATTGGTGGCGCAATAAGCGCAATCGATAGGAGCAGCTAGCCCAGAGTTCACAATCTACAGTTGATTGCGGTAGTATGCAACAGTCTACTGCACCGATAGGAGACAGTGGGTTTGGTTGTAACACTGGGTGTTACTCTTGTGGTCAACAGGGCCACCTTGCTAGGAATTGTCCGCATTGAAACACTTCTGGATTTGGACAGGGCCTAGCAGTTTCAGAGCCAACAATAGGGGATGCAGGTAGATCTCATCGAGCTTATGCTGTGGTTGATAACCATCAGCTTGGATATCAGGGTGATGTAGTTGAGACTTTTGGTGTTGGTCATGCAATGTAGGATACTCATCCTTAGGGGTTGAAGTTTTGATTTGATGCAATTTGTTTGAGGGAGTTATATCCCTACTTGTTTGCAGGATTCCAGGAGTAAGACTGACCCTTGGGGGGAGAATGTAATGCCCCTCCGTTTTTCTTTCTGGACTAGACAGTGTGTCCTTGTTTTTCTTTGATTTGTGTTTCTGGATATTCCGATACTTTACCTTGTGTGTGTTATTTGATCACTATTTATAGAGCGACAAACTATTTTATGTGATGTGATGTATCTTATCTAATGCTTTATTTTACATGCTTTAATTGGTGTAATGATGTTAGTTGATATAACATGTTATTGTATATGAGATTATTGGATTATGATGGAAATTTCAGTTATGATGAGTGTATTGGTGAAGGGGACAGGATCGCATCACTTGCTCTTGAGTGCCCTGCGATTTCGTGAGTTCCTCTTCATGGTGTGTATTTTATGTTGTTTATATATATGATGTTGGCTACTTTGTTTTCAGGTTTGTAGGTACATGACATCGACTCCGCCTGGTTTCACAGGTTTGAGCGTGTTGATCCAACGGTTAAGTTGAACGGGAGTAGCTAGGTAACTTGTGTCAAGTCTACACCCTAGCCATAGTGTGTCGTCAGTCGTGTTTGTTGAGTATTTGATTGTCTTGTTTTAATATTATTAATTTTGAAGGGTTCTTGATTATGGAAATAAATATTTAGAATTATTGCATTAAATAATGTTGATATTTATTTAATTAAAATTATACATTTTTGATAAAAGCTTTTATTTAAATTAAATTTATTTAGTAAATTAAATCTAATCCAATGGGTTGAATTTATTTATGATGTTGAAAAAAACTAAAAGAAAAAGGGGAATTTGATTAATTTGGAATTTAAATTTTAATAAGTGGTAATTCAATTTGGAATTAAATTTGTATTTGGAATTATTAAATTAAATAGAGATTAAATTGGTTGTTAGAAGATATTTTATTTGTGCTTGCATGTTAGAGTTAAATTAATTAAGAGGTTATTGAAAGTTTATTAGAGAAAGAATTTTGGATTGGAGAAGAAAGAGGAAAGTTTCTTCACAGGAGTGTGAGGATATTTCAAAAAATAAGATATTTTTTGGAGAAGATTTTTTTGTTTTTTGAAAATACACAAAGGATTGTAGAGTTTCTTGGCTATAGGAATTGTAAAGGAATTGTTCTGGTTGTGTTTCCTGTGATTATTGGATACTATTTTGGTGCTGGAATTATTGGGATTGCTGAATAGAAGCCGTGGAAGCTTTGGAGGAGGCTCGACATCAAAGATTCATCTCGTCTGAAGTTTTTTGATACAGATTCTTTACTTGTGATATTTTATTGTTTATAATCTAAATTAGAAATTGTATTGTTCAATTAATTGTGTTGTTAGATCCATTTAGGAAAGGATTTGATTTTAGAGAAAGGAATTTTTTAAAGCTTCTGTTGTTGTCGTGAAGATTTTCAGGAAAATTAAAAACCTCTGAATAGGAATGAATATATTTGTGAAATTTATTAGATCCAATTTGTTAATCAAACTTACAGGAAAAAACAACATTTAGATTTGTTTTTAGAAAATTTAACCTCTGTAGAAAAAATGAGTTTCCTTTGATTTCTCTGTGTATTTTGCGGTGGAGAAACTTAAAGGATATGTTTATTGAAAGTTTCCGGAAAGAAATCACGATCTTCCTGTAGTTACCCTTTTCTTTTCTATCTGTATGAATTTGAGAAAGCTAGTTGAAAGATTCATTTTTAAAATCCTCAGTAAAAATTCAAGGTTCTCTGGAAATTTTATAATTTTTCTTGTAGGTGGATGTTTTGAATTTTTTCCTAATTTATCTTTTAAGTTGAAATTATTTTTAAATATATATATATATATAGTATATATACATACATATGTATATATATACATATGTATAAATATATACATATAGTATATTTATTTATTATTTATGTGTCGATTTTATTTAATTGGCAAAAATCATTGTTCGTATGACGTGCTGGGTGAAGATGATATTAAATTTTGTAAAAGCATTTTTTTAAAGAAAAATAAATAAACAAAATTAAAATTCGTATGTAAGTCTTTCTAAAAAAATATAAAAAATATATATATATTTTTTTATGGTGGTTGGTGGGGAGGACAACCCCCACCGCCCACATGTTAAAGGTGGGGAAAGTGCTCCCCATGAGGCAGTGTGCCCACCTCATAGGGGGACGCGTTGCACCCTCCCTTCACAATGGGGTGGCCGGACTGTACATGGTACAACCGACGCTCCCATGTGATTATTTCAACAGTTGTTCTTTTTGGGAGACTACAAAATTTTGTACTTGCGCCCGACTTGGGTTTAATTCGGTTACTGTCGCTTTAACCCTGAATAACATTAAATATGTATATTATATATATATTAATGTTTAATGTATATATATATTTCCTAGATTATTTATAAGGTTTTATTTTATTTTAAATAAAAAAATTTGTTATTTGTAAAATATTAATTGATATATTTAATGTATATATATAATATTTATATATAGTTAAATATATTAATATATATTTAATGTATATATAGTATGGAACATATATATATATTTTAAGTGTATATTTAATATTGTATTTTATTTTAATTTGATGCATGCAATTTAGTATCAAATGAAGATTTTAAAAGAAATGATTTGTATGCATGGATAAATTGATAAAGAGAGATATTTTATATAAATTGAAGAAATTACACGTTTTAAATGGAAAATAGAAAGATTACTTATAGTAGATTTATGTTGTTTTTAAAAAGTAATCAAAGGTTTTGCTTATGATAAAATTGGTGTTTTCCTTCTCTGAATTTAATGAGGCAATTAGTTATTTTATTCTATTATTTTGTTAAGGCAATTATTTTATTTACTGCGAAATATATTTGAAAGAGAAATGGATTTAGCATATCCAAAGATAGAATATTTTCTTGCTTTTGCTTTAGATGGTTATTTCCTCGGTGTTCATGATTTGGGAAATGGGTTAATTTTAGTTCTTAATTGTAAGTCTTCCATAGGATCCTAGAGGATGGGGGTTGTCGAAATGTGATGTCAACCATTTGTATTTCCCTTGGGTAGTGCATGGTGCTTTGTCAGTGATTTAATCAGTTTCCACAAATGGGGATGTTTTGTGCCTCCTTTAGAAGGAGTGGACTATGTGTTTTGTTGCCTCCAATTGTTGGAGTGAGTTCCATTATTTGTTTCCTTCTAGAGTTGGAATGGTTGCATTTTCTTGATTGTATGCACTTGGGATTCCCTTGGTGATTAGTTTGTTTGTGTGTTGTCAAAAAGAAGAGTGGCTTCCATTAGGGGCCAGAGCCCATAAGAGGTAAGATTGGGTTACATTTGGAAGTAGTTTAATCAAGTGATAACTAAATAATGTACTTAAAATTTGGGAAGCTTCACACTAAAAAGATAAGTTCTAGCCTCACTCAGTGTCGCAAGTTCTTGTTTAGGCTTGGGGTGAGTGGGAAGGCCTGGAATGGCAAGGTCATCTATCTTGTCAACACAAGAGGTATTTGATTCCACATTAGTAAGTATGAGGGCCGAGGGTCGGTAGAGGTCACCAGGATTACCAGAGCCTATGGAGATCCGTTGAGGGTAACTCATTATGAGCTGTGCGATGACACTCTATCTAGGACAACAATTGGTAGTTGTTTTATGTGTATGGTTTTCTTAACATACTTGATCTATTTTATGTTTGGAAGCAATGTGACCTATGTCAGTGATGTGAGAGTTGTACTTTTTTTGCTCATTTGATTGGTTGTGCTAGTATGTGTCAGTATGAGTCAGCCTGTGGTTAGAGGTTGTAGAGTTTGTCCATGTTACGTTGTTACTATCTCCTAGCATGGGGGGTGGGCCTTCGGGTACCACTTGGTTGGGTGGAACATGCACCATACACCATTGGGTCCCCCTTTGATCTTTAGTACTTGGTGGTGAGACATCTAGTTGGGCAGCTCACAGTTCTTGTTTTAATTCAAGCATTGTAATATTTCATTTTGTTATAAGTTATTGTATCTCTCTTATGTATACGAGGTGGATTTATGTAATTATAACACATTTGTACTATTTCCTCATTCTGGGAATGAGTGATGTAACCTTTGGATTAAGTTAATGAATTTGTATCTTGGATGTATATCTTATTATGTTATGTTGTATCTTTATGTTGTTTAAATACTTATTTCATAAAATAATTAAATGTTATGGTTATATGTTGATGTATGTGTGGGTTTAAGTAATCTCGGTTAAGTAGACTTAGAGGATGTTGTCAATTGTAGGTGAACATGTATGTTTAATTCACTTTAATAATAATAAAAAAATTGTACGCTTTTATAGTGAATTGAAACTTCCTCTAGGGTTGCGTGGCGGGGCATTACAACTTGGATCTTGTGGTTGCTTTGATAGCATACAAACTATTCTTATTTGATTTTCTTTGATCTGCATAATCTTGTACATAGTTCAATATTCTGTGATAGAGAATGTTACGCGAGAAATTTGCCTAATCTTGCAAGCCATTCCAGTGACCTAGAGACTGATACCCTTGCTTCCATAAACTTGCATGTCTTAATAATTAAATTATCCGACCTGCAAATTTCTTGAAAGCTTCCTAAATCTTTCAGAAAATCCATGAAGTGCTTTAAATCCTTATTTTTTCTTATGTCTATATTTTTCGTAACATAGTAAGTTTTGTTGCGCCAAAAGTGTCCAAGTTTAAACAACAAACCCATTTAAAACATATCTTGCAATCATGGCATTTCAAGAGACCCTCAAATCAATGAGGCATTTTGTCAAACATTTCACATGCCTTGTCTATGCTTACACATTTTGCACGCATGTCTATAATGCGCATTTTTATTGTAGAAGCCTATTTTTTCAGATTGTTTCATTTAGCATCACCAATATTCTCCTCAAGAACGTTGTCCCTGTTTAAAATGATGGAAATGGCTCATAAATCTCTAATCGATTTCATTGTCCTTGTATTACTCTTTCCTTATTTATGTAGCATGGTTAGACTTGACTTGAGCAGGGTCAAGAAAGTTTCCTTTAGATTTGCCTCTAATTGGTTGTATACCTACCAATTTCTCCTTCTTTTATTTTGTTGAAGTAATTATTTTATACATTCCTTATTAAAAATGCCAATATAAATGCTCAAATCTACGAGGGAATATGAAATACAATGTATTAAGTTTTTCAAGAAAGTAATATAGTTAGAAAAAAAGGATAAAGGTTGTTCCAAATCATAGAGGAGGAAAAATCAGATTAGGTGACCAAGCATATTGAAATGTTTCGCCAAGTAATCCCTCAAATTGTGTTAGTGTTAGAGTGCAGTGAAAGGAGTTACCTAGACTGAATCTCCTTCTAGAAAATATTGTATTATTATTTTCTAAGTTCTTTGGAAAGCAATGAGAATATTAAATAGTTATTATTTATGTATCACCTAACCTTATTGATAAAGACTATCATGCAACGAAACCTACTTATTTAGTCATATTCAGATTGGTACTTAAACATTGGGCAAGTACCTAGTAGTATTAGCATGTAAATACATATAGTTGGTAGCATGTTAACTTACTATAGTTCTTATGAGAATAACATTATAGTAGTTTCATAAATTTGTTTAATTGGTATTCATTATCATCTCCTGATTTGATAAGATTAAGTTTTTACGAAGTCGGGTATGGACACCAAATACAACATATAATGAACTGATTTGATGACCGAGTTGCTACCAATTTAGCTTTAGTAATCACATTGTTAAAATTATTGGTTTATTACTATCTTTTCATGAAGAAATTAAGTTGTTATCTTGAGTCATTGATTTGACATGTTATCATAGTTTCTTGGTTATCAAATGTTTATATGCATACAAGTGATATTTACTTAAAGGATATCGACATGTTACTTATTAATCTGGCATAGTTAATTCTAGTACATTTTTTTGTTAAACTATTTAATGAATAAATTGATTATATGTTAGGATGAAACTATGCTTCGTAAATAATTATTTATCACACCAAATGAGAAAATTTTCTATCTTATGAATTCCTATTAGAGTTACCTTAATTTTTCCTAGCATCTTGATATACTTGTTAAATTAATACTTGCATATTGTTATATTGGAAACGACTGCATGTTTGATGATAATTTAGATTAAGAGTAGCTCTTTCTCTATAGTCAATATTTGATAATTAATTTCTTAAGAATGTATACTCATAAAAAAGTATACACACATATGTGAATATATATGTATATACATACATACATGAACTATACCTTCTTTAATTAATATTGTAAATTCTAATTTTTTATTTTATAGAACTTATTGATTAGAGAATTTTAGATTGGTTTGTATTTGCATATGCTTGAGTGCATATAGATAAAGCACTATGTTTTCCATTCATTCCCTCATAGGCTAAGACTGTGCCATGATAGTAAATTATGAGAAAGTAGCATTAATGTTGAACTGTTATGCTGCCTCATGTGACTGACATGTGTATTTTTCAAATATTTCTTGTGGTGTTGAAATTCATATTATGCCTTGCATCACAATTCCATTACTCCTTTCAGAATTTCATTGCTAGTTTATCTCGTGCTAGGTCGGGTATTCTTCTCCGGGAAGAATTTCGGGGAAGTGAATCACTTCGTGGTAGGGTGAAAATGTGCTCCAACAATGTTCTCGCCCTTGATGTGGTCGAAGTAGTTTGATGTTGAAGGATCCTATCAGGAAGGGTCATGTTATGTGGTATTGTGTTCTTGACCATGTGGTCTAATGTAAGGAATATGTTTCCTTTATGTATCGCCATGTTATTGGCTATTGTACTCCAAACTTAATTTTAAATAATATAATCCCTTGTCTTTTTCCTTGTGCATTGGACATGTGTCATTTTTATATGCTTGTATTTGGGTAATATGTGTAATTTATTAATTTAAATTTATGGTGGTAGTTATAGAAAAGAAGACAGAAAGAGAAGAAAACTTGGCACAGAGGGAGGCAAAGAGATTGGAGCGTGCTGCAAAAAAATAGAAAATTGTAGAAGAGAAGCTCAGGCAACGCCATCAAAAGGAGTTTGAAAGGGATCAAGCAAATATTTCTCGATAGTTGAAGGAAACCCAAAATTAGGTAGAAAGAGCAGAAAGAAACAAAAGTAAGAGTACTCCTACAACTCCTCTTCCAACTCAACATCTAGTTTTAAGGGACATGATTAACATTTTGTCTCTAGTCTTTGCTACTCTTAGTAGCCTACAAAACAGGTCTTCTAAAGGCCACTCTCAACAGTTACAACTCAATCCAAGGTAAATCAGGCATTGCTTGCTTGTATAGAAAGTTCCATGCAAAACAATCTGCAGTCCTTAACATCTTCTCCAGTTGATGCAGAGTCAGTTGACACCCAATGACACACCACTTCTTAATTAGATCTGTGGATGTGTGATTAGGATTTTTTTTGTGAATTTTTTAACTTCGATATGTGCTAGTGTGTTTTTCATAAAAATGAATGCTAGTCTGTTGTATTGGACAACCAAAGGATACTACTATGTCTTTTTGTGAACTTTTTGACTTCAATGTGTGCCAGTGTGTTTTTTGTAAAACTGAAGACTCCTTGTCTTCTTTAGAACTTTGTATTAATCATGTTTATGCTGTAATAAATTCGATTTCAGCCCAGGCATATTTTGAGAGTTGTCCAAGTTAAGGATTTATGCTTTTTACAGTAAAAAAAACAACAGATCTATTATATCCACATTGAGAGATTTCTACGAATGCTGCAACATGAATATTTTTGTGATTCCAAATCAGTTTTGTGTTGGTTGTATTCATCTAACTAACATTGTTGAAAATTTAAATGTAAATTAAGAAATTAATGTAATTGAAATTTAGAAAATTATGTATATATATGTATACAAAACTATGTATATGCATACATATACATATATATATGTATGTATACATATATATATATATATATATATGTATTTGTATGCATGGACATAGTTGTATATATACATATATACATAACTTGTATATGCATACATATATATATACATCTTTATGCATCATATCAATAAATTATTCTATTTGAAATTGTAATTTTTTTAACACCTACACTTGGAAATCAATCTAATTTTAAATTGAAAGTGTAAGTTTACAATGAATAAGAGAAATGAACATTATAAATGAAAACAATGTCTACCGAGTCACAACCAAAGTAAAGTCTTGAAAGACTTTACCTGAATTGTCATCTTGCAATTTGACATGCTCACATACATATATGTATACGTATGCATATACATAGTTGTATATATATACACACACACACACACAACTTGTATAGCATACATATATATATAACTATACATCTATATGCAGCATATCCATAAATTAATGTATTTGAAATTAAAAAATTTTCAACACCTACGCTTGGAAATCAATCTATATTTTCAAGCGTAGGTGTTGAAAATTTTTTAATTTCAAATACATTAATTTATGGATATGCTGCATATAGATGTATAGTTATATATATATGTATGCTATACAAGTTGTGTGTGTGTGTGTGTATATATATACAACTATGTATATGCATACGTATACATATATGTATGTGAGCATGTCAAATTGCAAGATGACAATTCAGGTAAAGTCTTTCAAGACTTTACTCTATATATACATACATATACATGTATGCATATATATATAAATGTATGCATATGTATATATATATGCATACATATATATACAACTATACATCTATATGCAACATATCCATAAATTAATTTATTTGAAATTGTAAAGTTTTCAACACATACACTTGGAAATCAATATAATTGTAAATTGTAAGTGTAAGTTTACAATAAATAAGAGAAATGAACATTATAAATGAACACAATGTCTACCAGGTCAAAACCAAAGTAAAGTTTTGAAAGACTTTACCTGAATTGTCATCTTGCAATTTGAAATGCTCTTTACAACCTTGTAGCCATTTGACATGCCTGCCACAACAAACAAATATAATAGAACAAACAAAAATGGACAATAGTTAATGAAATATATAAAAAGACATATTAATTACTAAACAATAAAGAACAATAATTGAATTTTAGAGCCATATCAACAAAAAAATCCTTAATTATGTGGTGTGTTGACAAACACATTTACTGAATTGCCAATGTGCAGGTGTTTTAACCAAGCCTAAAATGCAAAACTAAACGAAATGCGAACAAGGAAAACACAAAAAACACCTCAAGATTAGGCCTAAGTTGAACTTGAATAAAATACAACAAAAATAACGCTGTTAACTTTTCCAAGTTGATTGGTTGGTTGGACCTGTTAATTGCTTGATTTTGTGTGCTCCTTCAATGACAAGTAGCATAAAAGTGGATGCAAAACGAAGTGGAGATGATGAGGAACACAATGGTGCAAGTGAGTATTTTGATGAATGTTGTATGTGGATGCAATGTGAGCTTGAAATTTGCAACAATGGAGGATGAATGCAAGTGCTTGAAGCTTGAGAGTGCAAAGTTGAGTGTGTTGAATGAACTTGGTGAATGTCCAAATGAGGGAAAATCCTCTAATTTTATGGGAAAAACCACTAAAGAATCAATGATCAAGATGCAACCACCTTGGACAAGATCAAGGGCTAGGGTGAGTTGAGAACTCACAAGCCCTCACATCTTGACATGTGGCGAGTGATGTGGCCAAGAGGACATGAGGTGAAGGTACTTTCTAGTACCTTGGGATTAGACAAGATCTCCTCATAAAGGAGGTCCTTGTCCCTATGTGGGTGATGTGACCTTTAAGGAATTAAAAATTCCTTAAAATTCCTTGGAAGAATAAAATTGAATTTAAAATTCACCTTGGGAAGGGGTTTCCTTCTCCAAAAAGAGAAATCATTTAATAAAAGGGTTGACTTGTGAAATGCCATAAATGGCATGAGGATTAGGTTGACCTAATCAAGTGATTAAGTTGTGCAAACAAGGGATTAGGTGGTAAATGGAGAATTAAGGCAAGTGGTTTATGATGGAGGATGTGACATTAATCCCAATTAAGGGTGTGGACATCCATAATCATAGATTAATTAAATTAATCTAGATTAAGGATGGGTTATGGAGGATGGGACAAGGAGAGAGAAAATAATAAATTTAAAAATTGATTTAAATTCATAAAGATTAAATAACTAAATTAAATAAATGAGAGTATTTATTTAATTCAGAGAGGAAAGAGGGGTAATGGCAAGCTATTTAATTGATTGAATTAAATAATTTAGGAACATTAGAAAAAGGGAGAAATATTAATTAAATAAATGATTTAATTAACACTGATGAGAAAGACGAAATGGATGGATGAAAGGGATGAATTTGACCTTATGTGAGAGGTCAAATTTGGATGTCTACATTTTTCCCTTTTTGAAATATTGTTAGAATAATAGTGTTTCAAAGAAAAATAAAATATAAGTGACTCGATAGAGGAATAGACTAGAAAAGCGATGCCCCAACGCAAGAGGGATGGTATGAACCATGTAATGAAAGAAAATACAGGATCATGCCTCGGTCATAGGAAAATGGATATGACAAAAGAATGGAGGAAAATGACAAGGTATGCCCCCTCGAGAGGCCGGATGGGGAAGAAAAAGGGGCCCTGAGCGACTTCTCGATATAAAAAAATGGAGGGTACCATGTGGAAGAGCTCGAAAAACCCAAAAAATGGATTTTGAACAGAGCGAAATGGATGAACAAGGTGCAAATGGTATCCCAAGGAAGATAGAGGATTAGTCAGAGGAAAAATAATTTAAATAAAGGGTAAAAAATACCCAAAATTTAAAAGGGGGGAAAAGTGAATATATAGTAATTTTAGAAATTACTATTCACCATTTGCATAGTTGAAGATTGAGTGAGTGAGAGATAGAGAGAGAAGAAGGTGACAAGGATGGCCCATGGGTATGATAAAGAGGACAACAACATTGTGGAGGACACGATCATCCACCGAGGCGAGAAGATACGACAGTTCTACTTCGAGCATGCGGTACCCCACTAGGTCAGAGAAAAACCCTTTTTTGTGATTTTGATTTAATTTTGAAAATTTATAATAAATGTGGGTTTTGGGTAGCTAGCATAGGATAGGACAGGAAATGGGTTTCAATGGATGGGAAAAATTTCCCATTTGAAGAGCCAAAAATGTCCCTCAAGGGATTTGGCAAGAAAAAACAAATTTGCTTATGTGAAGGGAAAATTTGCCCAAAAGGGGAAGAAGTTGGGCGAAAATGTGTAGACCGAGGGGTGAAACCGCCTCATAAGGGATGAATTCGCCCCAATGCAGGGGAAAATCTACCACCATGGGTGATGACTCCCCTCGCAAACAGGTGAACCCACTGCCATGGGCGACGGTGCCCCCGTAGATGGGTGAACCCACCACCATGGGCGACGATGCCCCCGCGGATGGGCGAAATCATCGCCATGGGTGGCGGCGCCCCTACAAAGGGGCGAGCCCACCCTGCGTGAGGGCGAGCCCGCCCCAAAGGGAAGACCCACCTCTGTAGGAAGGATTGCCTCACCTAGGGGGCAGACCCACCCCCATGAGCGAGATCACCCCAAGCGAGGGGCAGATCCACCCACGTGGGTGGGAACACCCTCGTAGGGGTGAATCCACCCCCACGGGAGAGACTGCCCCAGGGGAGGGGGAAATCCACCCTGGGATATGGGTGAAACCGCCTAGGGAAAGGGAAAATGTGCCCCTAGGGGGCATGACAGAAAGAAGAAAGCAAGGAAGAGAGAGAGAAAGAGAGAGAGAAGAAAAGATGAAGATGGTGAGTAGATCATCTCGAGGTAGTGGTAGATAAGAAAATATAGGAAAATATAGAGTAAGCAAGGCTGATATACAAATTTTATGGATGTAGGAATTTGATGTTTTGCGTATGAGGGAGAGGAACTTGGCCATGTTAGCGGCGACTACCCGAGCGATGAATGACAAGGATCATGAGGCGTTGGTGCAGGCGGGGCTATTACATATGTTGGGTTATCCCAACATCAGGGCACACAAAGCATTGCTGACAACTTTGATGGAGTGATGGAGTTTAGAGACCTCCACCTTTCATCTCCCGACAAGGGAGATGATCGTGACACTAGAGGATGTCTGGAGGATTCTGCGGCTGTTGATTACAAGACACTTGGTGAGTTGGACGTGGTGTGAGGTGCGAGATTGAGAGAGGTGCCTATGGATTCTGTTTGGACAGAAAAATCAACCTGCTCAGGGGATGGAGTTAGACTTGGATGGTTGCCTAGGGTTGGGAGTGCCAACCCTACCATTGTACCTTTGCGGGTTGATTAGCGGTATCCTGCTGTCAGACCGAAGTGGGAGATTTTGTAGCCTCAATATTATTGAGATTGTGAGATATATAGTGGAGAGGCGTGAGGGGGAGTTTGCATGGGGGACTTGCGTGCTAGTGCAGTTGTACTGGGATATGCACATAGTGTGCTATAGGAGGGAAAAGAGTGTCACACATGTGAGACTGCTACAAATATGGGTGTGGGAGAGAATTAGTGTGATCATGCTAGATATTGTGGTGCACGGGACAATGGATGAGACCTTACCAATAACATACTTATATGAGGTAGAGTATGGATGGAAGTTGCTTTACATAGACATTGGTGACTTAGAGGGATGGAGGAGGAGATTAGATAATCTCTAGGAGGATCATATCATATGGAGGCCATACATGACATGGCGGTTTATGGGATGGAGGGATGATGAGAGGAGGCATAGGGGTCACTTCTACTTTGTGTGTTACATGGTCGAGAGGGAGCCGTACATTATTGAGCTCCACAGGGAGGATAGGGTGTTGAGGCAGTATGGGATACAACAAGATATACCAGCGATGCCATAGAGGTTCAGGCAGATCTCACGGGAGTGGCTATGGGGGAATCAACTTACTCCCAAGTTTGTGAGGCAGATGTGGAAGGAGCAGCAGGTAGTAGATTTTCCCAAGAGGACAATAGGGTTGGAAGACGTAGGGACCACAATATGGTATGTGGCATGGTGGACTTGACATGTGCTGAGATAGATGATGACAAAGTACCCGATAGTGAGGGCACAAGGTTATGGTTTAGAGGATGAGGCAAGACTTTCTGCACAGAGGAGGGTCAAGAGGAGAGATGAGAGACAAAGGAGGGATGTAGTCAGGGAGGTGGAGGCTAAGGAGGAGAGGGACCATTAGATGAGAGGATAGGGAGAGGTGATGGAGGTGGACATTCCATAGGTTCATCCTTTAGCTATGGTTCCCTATGTATCGCCTCGACTAGAGGACCCAACCATATTATTGATAGGAGCTCTAGCGAGGCTACAAATTGCAGAGAAGAGACAAAGAGAGAAAGGCTACAAGTAGAGGTGGATAGGATGTAGATTGTAGAGTGGAGACTTAGGGAGTTGGAGGTTGATAGGGAGAGATTACAGGCTGAGGTGGATAGGTTGCAGACCATGGAGGATATGGCTTTCAGATCCCTAGCATATGAGGCGAGACAAGATGTTTTGAGGTATGAGGGAGTGGGGTATGAGTTGGAGGGGAGGATAGAAGATACCCAAAGGGAGTTGGAGGAGGCAACGAGGGAGAGGGAGGAGCAGACAAGAGAGTGAGACGAGCTGAGGGGGGAGTGAGATTAGTTGACAAGGGAGTGGGAGGAGCTCTAGGAGAGGACAAAGTGTGTCGAGGTAGCGATGGGAGATGTAGGGGTTATCTTGGAGAGGGTAGACGCAATAGAGAGGAAAATACAAACACTTCAGAGCGAGAGAGACACAACCATGAAGAGGCTGGCACAATTGCAGGAGCAATTAGATCAACTATAGTGGGAGAGAGACATAGCAGTGGAGGGGATGACATTGATGTGGGGATAGGTAGGTCACTTAGAGGGTGGGAGAGACATGGCAGGGGAGGAGATGAAATGGATGCAAGAGGAGATAGAGTAGCTTCAGGGTGAGAGGGATAGGGCAGTGGAGGAGATGACACAATACAGGGGTAGGTAGATCAGCTGTAGCTGGCACAAGATGCATGGGATCAAGAGAGGAGGTTTCTGTCTGGGCTGTGAGATAGATACAAGGTAGAGCGGGATGTTGCGTGGGTAAATAAAGTGGAGAGAGATGAGTATATGAGGGATTCAAACTACTACATGGTGGCATACTTCATGGAGTTTCTAGATCCGTCACACTGTATACCACCATATGTTCGAGCAGTGCCACATATGCTAGCACCATTGTGGATAATGGGGACACATACACGGGGATACAAAATCCATAGAGAGACTCTCCCACGTAGAGAGTCAGTGCCAAATTCACCAATGAGGTCATATGTGACCAACATAGGGTTTAGACGATAGCAGGGACAAGATCTCGATGTTTGATAGGTGTAGGGTGGATATGCAGGGGACAGGTACAAAGGCCACAAATTCCACAACACAGAGCAAACAAATCAACCTATTCATTGATGTGGTCCCTATTTTTGAGGGGCACTTTGTACCTATATTTTATTTGATGACATATGATGGAAATGTATTCATTATTATGGATGTTATTATGGACTTGGATATTATATATGATGTGATGCCCTTATTTATGCCATGCATTTGTGATGTGATGGATGCTTATGTGTGGAAGTTTTTATTATGAGATGTGATTTATGAATAGATGTGATGAGTAATTATGATGTATGTATGAATTTATGATGATCTATGGGATATGTATGATTCCTAACATGTAATGCAGGATGTGATGAATGGTATGGTTATGGACTAATAGTTTTTGATGTAGATGGAGATGTATGATATGTATGCGTGTTGATTTATGATTTATGTCATGGGCTATGTAATGAAATGTAATGGATGGATCAAATTTCATGTATGTGTATAGTGTAATGCATATAAATGAGGTGAACCAATATGTGGTGAAATGATAATGAAGTGAATATAGTTTAAGATGCTTAGAAGAACAAAAATCTAGTGCAATCTAAACAACTTAGAATGAATATGATAATGATAATGTTATGCAAGATAGGATGCAATTAAATGACCTACAATCATTGATATCTGAATCAAATTAGCATGCACATGAGTGTAAATAAGGGCATGCATAGTGATGGAGGTGGGTTATTTGGGTTTTAATGGAAAGTACTTTCCCTATAATCATTATAAAAATAAGGTAAGATGGATGGGGGGTTATGAGGCATGGAACTACACCTGTCGAGACTGTGTGGATCCTGAGAAGAAAAGGGGATGGCAAGTGAATGTTTTCACAACCAAAAACACTAGTCATAGGTTAGAGGAAGATGAGGGGATAGAAGTAATACAACAAAATGATGTATGAAAATGGAATAGTAGTGCCATTTGCCAATTTAGGAGCACTGATTTTTTCTATAGAAAAAGACATAAGATGCTAGAGTATGAGGAACTAAGGCAGGCATATGTCTAATGCATAAAACAAACACAACAAACAAGAAAGGCTATCCTAATACCCCAAAGTCGCAGGGACTTTGGTCGGGCCAAATATTGAGATAAAACCACAAGCACAACAGATGCCCCAGCGTAACACAAGACCACAAAGATCTAGATGGGTACTACATGAGACAACTAAGAGGACAAAAAGTAAATAAAATATCAAGATACATCCCTATGTTTACCAGTCAAAAGCACACCATGATATGATGGATCATGGTGACCCCGACAAGGTATGATAGGAAGACCAAATAATAAACAACATGTAAAAAGCATCAAAAGATCACAATCAAATTCAAATGTCCTTTTCCATAGGATCAAGAGGATGGATGGGATTGAAATAGTCTGTTAGGAAGGATGCATCCTATTGAGACCAAAGTTGGAAACTAAGCTAAAGGATTAACATGATGCAAGATATTTGAAAATAATTGAATCTGATGATAGTAATGACCTTTGTTTGTAATTACCAGCTAGGATAGGGATGTACTTGATGACATGACAAGAAAAACATAAAAAAAGACATGAGACAGACACACCGTAAAGACCTAGGGGCTTAGGGGTTGATCAAAGATTAGCCTTGCCTACGTGGAAATGCAAAGCCCTCGTAGTTCGACAAAAGACCATGGATAAAAGTGGAAAGAGGGCAATGAAGTCCATGATGAATAATGAAGACAAATGAACAAATAACCTGGGGGTGGATCAAATGATCGACCTTGCCTACGTGAAAGCGAAGGGGCAACGTAGATTGAAAAAGACCAACAACAAGATGGGGTCTAATGATGACCGACATGATGGATGAGCCTAGGTGATGACGCAAGACCGACTATGGGACACAATGTATAGGTGATGACAAGCTCAAATGAAGGACAAAAAGATCAGGATTTTAGATAGATGACATGGATCATCCAATGCTTAATCACAAAATACCATGCGGTGTATGATGAAATGTAGATGGAATGATAAGATTGATTAGATGATGGGATAAGACAAAGGATAAGATGGATGGATGGATAAGGTAACTAGGACGTAAGGTAGATAATTATTAAGCCCTCTATGAATGGTGCCTGTTTCTAGGTTTTCACCAAATGTACTTATCCAAGGTGCCATGAAGAGTGGTTTTCACCATAAGACAAATTATTTTTCTTTACTATTTTTGGATTTTTTTGGTTCTTTTTTATTTTTTTGTATTTTTGCTGGATAGGATAACCCAACTGACTTAAGCATAAAACCATTTCAAATGCATAATATTGATGGGATCTTCCAAGGGTTCTCCTTTAGGATTAGCAATCCTGTATGCATTGGAACCATACTTAGTTGTGATGACATAAGGGCCTACCCAATTAGCTTCAAATTTTCCTTTCTTGTCTTGTTCTTGCAGATTGCACTGATTTTCTTTAAGGAATAGGTCACCAACATTAAATTAATGAGGCTGAACCTTTTTTTTGTAGCTTCTCCTAAGACGATGTTGGTATGCTTGCAAATGATTATAGGATTTTATTTGTTTCTCATCCAGGAGTTCCAACTGAGCAAGGCATGCAACCCGAGTGTCTTCATCATTTATTAAATTCTTCAGAGATATGTGAAGAGATGGGATTTCAACTTCAATTGACAAGATAGCTTCGGTGCCATAAACAAGGGAATATGGCATGGTACTAGTGGGGGTGCAGATGGAAGTATAATAAGCCCAAAGGGTGGGATGGATGTGGAGATGTCAATCTCAACCAGTGTTGTTAACAACCTTTTTTAGGATTCCAATTAAGGTCTTATTGGTTGCCTCTGCTTGACCATTACCCTAGGGGTAATATGGAGTGGACCAATGGTGTTGGATGTGATAGGTCTCACAAAGGATTTTCATGGCCTTATTTTTAAATGGCTTTCCATTATCGGTAAGGATGGTGGAGGAAATTCCATACATGCAGAGGATGAATTTTCAAATTTGAATGCTAGTGATTTGAGTGGGTGGCATTGCTTCCACCCACTTAGTAAAGTATTCGGTAGTGGTAATGATAAAGGTGTGGCCACCTGAGGATGAAGGGTAAATTTTAGCGATTAAATCAAAACCCCATTGTAAAAATGGCCATGGTGCTATGATGGGCCGTAGATCTTGTGCTAGAGCATGCATCAAATATGTGTGTTGCTGACAAGGAAATTACCTCTTCACAAACTTGCAAGAATCATGTTCCATAGTAGGCCAATAGTACCCTGCTCTGAGAATTCTTTTGGCCAAGGTCATGCCATTAGAATGGGCCCCACAAATACCACTATGCACTTCTACCAATGTGGCGTGAGATTTGATCTCATTCAGACACCTAAGAAGGGTTCCATCATACCCACAATGATAAAGAGTATCTCCCACTATGGTGTAACGAGAGGTGCATTGGATATAGGATTTGCGTTGATTACACGTGAGATCAGGAGGTAGGATGTTGTCATGGAAGTAGGTGTAGATGTCATGATACCAAGGTGATTCAGGACCTACAATGTTGCACACCATATCACTTTCAGGGATATCATACGCTGGGATTAAGAGTTGTTCAACTAGGAATTGACAATTTGTGTGATCTTTTGGCATATCAATTAAGGAACCAATAGTAGCCATTGTGTCTACTGCCTTGTTCTATATTCTTGGGATTTGCTCAAATCAAATGAAGGTGAAATACTTCTTGAAATCATCCACCATGCATTTATAGGGTAAAAAATTATCATCCTTAGTTTGAAAGTCATCATTTACTTGTTTGATGACCAATTGAGAACCACCAAAGACTTGTAAGTGAGTGATATTCCATTGGGCGATGATCCTAAGACCTGTGATGAGAGCTTCATACTTTGCTATGTTGTTTGTGCATGAGAATGCCAACATGAACGATTTTGGTATGTAATCACCTTGGGGTGTGACAAACAGGACAACTTCCCCTGACCCATTGTGTGTGTATGAACCATCAAAGTAGAGTGTACAGGTAGATGTTTTTGTGATTGTGAGAACCTCTTCATTAGGAAATTATGTAATCAAAGGATAAAAATCCAGCAAAGGAGCATCTTCCAACTGGTCTACTTTTACTTTCCCTTTGATGGCCTTTCTGTCCACATACTCTATATCGAATTCACTCAGAAGCATGATCCACTTAGCCATGCGACCCGTTAGAGATGTTCTAGATAACAAATATTTGAGTGGATCAACTTTTGATATCAACTTTACTGGATGGATGGGCATGTAATGGCATAGATTTTATGAACATAAGACAAAAAATAAGCATGATTTTTCCATCGAGGAATAATTAAGCTCATAGCCCACTAATGTTCAACTGATGTAGTAGATTGGGCGTTCCTTCGAAGACTCATCATGCTGGGCCAATAATGCCCCCAGTGCCACTGAGGTAGATGAAATGTAAAATAGGAGATGTTTGCATGGAATTGAAGGCATAAGGACAATAGGATGAGCCAAGTATTCTTTGATCTGGTTGAAGCCGAGATGACACTTGGAATCCCACTTGAAGGTGATATCTTTTCGTAACACGTGGGAGAATAACTAGCACTTATCAACTAATTGAGCTATAAAATGCCTGATGGACTACAACTTTCCTTGAAGACTTCTTAACTATTTGAAATTGCGTGGTGGGGGTATTTCCATTATCGCTTTGACCTTGGCTTGATCCACTTCTATGCCCCTTCTGGAGACAATGAAACCCAACAAATTTCCTGACGTGACCCCAAAGACACACTTCTTAGGATTTAGACGCAACTTATAATGTTCTAACCATTCAAATATCTTTTTCAGGATTGTGGGATATTTTTCTCTTGTATTTGAATTCCCCAATAGATCATCAACATGATCTTCCATTATGATGTGAATGAGGTCATGGAAGATAACTGCCATAGCATGTTGATATGTTGCCCCCGCATTCTTGAGGCCAAAAGGAATGACATTATAGAAAAATGTGCCCCAAGGTGTAGTGAAGGCAATCTTGTGTTGATCTTAAGGTGCAATCTTAATTTGATTATAACCAGAGAAACCATCCATTAGGGAAAACATATAGTGTCCTATATTGAGATCAACCAACATGTCGATGTTGGGAAAAGGGAAGTCATCCTTAGGACAGGCCTTATTGAGATTTCAAAAATATGTGAAAATCTTGATACTTCCATTCAGTTTGGTGATAGGTACAATGATGGATATCCAATATGAATAGTCAATGGGTCTAATGAATTGAAATTCTAGTAGTTTCTCCAACTCCTTCTTGACTAACAGGGCCACCTGAGGATGCATTTTTCTTAACATTTGCTTGATGGGTTTGGCATTTGGACGGAAATCCAAATGATATACAACTAGAGCAGGATCTAGGCCTAGCATATTTGAATAGGCCCATGCAAAATTAATGATTCCATATTTAAGCAACTAGACAATGGTGAAGTTTTCTTCTTCAGATAAGGATTGGGTTACATAAGTAATTTTAGGATCTTCCTCTGTTCCCAAATTGACTTCTTACGTCTCCTCAATAAGAATAGAAGATCTTTCAGACAATTGCGTTCCTACAAGGGGAAGATGAATGTCCCCATCTTCCAGTACCTCATTGAGGTTTTCATTGTCAGATACACCCTTTGTTTTTACTTTTTCTAAGCCAAAAATCACCTCAAAGAGGTTTTCACTTGATGACCCATTTTGATTTTGTTTCTTTTTACTTTTGCGATTAGGGTGTTCATCCTCCCCCAATCCCATAAGATTTATGTAAGAATCCACTAAGGGAAAGGTGTCAACGGGTGCACTACTACGTAGGTACTAGTCAATAAGTTTAGGGTGACGAAGGGGAAGGTCAATAGTATAGATGGATAGGAAATCAAACATGGAAGAGAGATCCACATCATCATACACAAGTATGATGTATTCTTCTTTAGGTATGTCTTCCAGGAGACCGTTATCCACACTAACATTGTTAGAAGTACTAGTTGATATTGCATGACCCTTTTGCTTCGTGTCATAGCATAGGCCTATTCTTCTAGGTCGCATAGATGGTTCTATAGGCTAGTGCCATCCTTGTTCCTCTATACTAAGACCACCCCCCTGATAATTATATTTGTCGGCCAACCTTGATGCATGAGGGTAAGTTTCCTGGAAGTATTCCATGAGAGGGGGTGATGGTTCAAGATCTTCATGATAAACCCATTGGTTAATATCATATTCCATTTGATTCTCAAGAGTACCCAAATCTCTGAATGTTGTTGAGCCCATGTTTTGGGAAGTGAGTGTGAGTGTATTTTCTTCTGCATTTGATGACGGTTGAGAAGGCTGACCAAACGAGCGAGGAGAGGGTGGCATTATGGCCACATTAAGTGTAGTTTTAATTTCATATTCCCCACAACCCTTGTCAATAATTTTGACCTTGGTGATGGTGGAATCAGAAGTGGTGGACGTGGATGAGGTGGATGTTGTGTTGGTTGATGGATTTTGAGATGGATTGGATGATGACGTTTGAGGTGCTCCCATTTAAAATCAAGGACAATAGTGAGAATGGGGGAACACGTGGAAATACTCAAATGGTTGAGGATTAGCCAGTATGGTCACTTCCATTCCTTGAAAAATAAATTTTAGACATTGGTGATAGGTAGATGGAACAACTTTCATGGAATGAATCCATGGGCGACTGAGAAGGAGATTATATGGGAGATCAAGATCAAGAACATGACACATGGTGTACTGCATGATGGGGCCAACCTGAATGGGGAGGAAAATGGTGCCTTCAGAATCTCTCTCAGCATTATCATATGACTTTATAGTAATGACTTGACTATTTAAGTCAGCTGAGGTGTATCCAACTTGTTTTATGAATTTTACTGTACATAGGTTGAGGGCAGAGCCATTATCTATCAAGAACCTTTTTACCTTATGTCGAGCTACAAGGACTTCAATATGGAGTGGGAAATTGTGATCGGGGTTGATGGCAAGCATGTCATTTTGGTTGAAACTCAACTAATAAGAGGAAGAGAAGTGTCCCACTAACACTTGGAACTGGGTGGGATCTATATCATTTGGTACTTGGGTATCCTGTAAGGCCTTGGTGAGGATTTATTGGTGCACAAGAGAAGACTTAAGCAAATCCAAAATGGATATTTGGGCTGGTGTCTTTCCTAGATGATCAAGAATATTGTACTATGAGCTTACAGGAGCTTGTTGGGTTGACATGGAAGGACCGGGGGTTGAAATGCGGGTGCGTCGAGTCGTAACAACACACTGAGGATCTTTGCATTTGACTCAAATCATGGAGACGCTAGGCTCTACTTGACTAATGCACATAACTATGCCATCATAGTTATAGGTTACTTTATTATAGTTGATGTTAGTACTGTTGTTTTGACCATTGTTGTTGCTTGACCCAAGGTTGGTGTTAGACGTACCGACTCCTTGATTATGATTAAGAAATGAGTTCTGATATATTTGTAGCTGAGAATTGGACAAAGACACTTGATTGGTGTCCACTGTATATCTCCATGATCTATAAGATCTTGGACATATTTATTTAGTCCGTTACACTTATTGAGGGAATGACCTTTGATCTTATGGAATTCATAATACTCATTCTCCTTGTATTAGGCTGGCTTCGGGGCAGATGCATCAATAGGATTTGTCACTAGATATGTAATCAGATAATTTTATTGTAGAAGCCTATTAAATATGACACTTAGGGGCTCTCCCAAAGCAGTGAAAGAGAATTTATTGTTGCCCTAATTATTTTGATTGTTTTGACTATTTTATTGGGAAGGATGAGGTGCAACTTGCGACATTGATATGGGATTAAATATTGGTTGTTGTGGAGGAGTGTATTGAGGCCATTGTGAGGTATTTTTTACTTGAACATGCTTGGTATTTGTGACACCATAATTGATTGCATTTTTGTTTTTGTTCTAGTGGCGTGATTTGTCTCCAGATGGATTTTCTTTATATAGATTATAGATTTTAACTTTCCCCTTGGTGATAAGAGCTCTCTCGATGATGGGATATTTCTCAATAACCTCCGAAAAGGTTGAGACACAATGAAGATTAAGATTATGTCTCATTTTTGGATGACCGTTAGCCACAAATAGAGTCACAAGGTCCTTCTCACTAAGTGGAGATTTCATTCGGCTAGCCAAGGCACGCCACCTTTGTAGGTAGCTAGCAAAAGTTTCACCATCATGTTGGGATTCTTTCAAAAGATCCAATGTATCAATATCCTTCTCCAAATTGAAGGAGAATTGAGAGACAAACTTTTCTGAAAGACCAACAAAAGAAGAAACTGCCCTTTTTGAAGACCCATAAATGAGTCAAGAGTTGCCCTTGTTAAACTCCTAGGGAACAACCACAAGAGATAGTTGTCATTATAGATGACTTCTTGGAAATGCGAATAAAACTCTTGGAGATGGTTGTTAGGATCTTTCATTCCCTTGTATTTGTTGAATTTGGGCATTTCAAAATGCTTAGGGAAAAGAATGAGCGAAATTGAAGGGTCGAATGGATAAGGACAAATGTCCTTAAATTTGAAATACGTTTTAGAATTGCCTATTTGTAAGTCTTTCAATGCAAACTTTACTTCTTCCAGCTCCTTATTAATATGTGTTGATGAAGATGGATAAGGAAGATTGGATTGATTGTAGGGATCATATTTTTGGTAAGATGTGGATGGAGCAGATGCAGTTTGATCATAAGGTGGCAGAGGTGTATATGATGGATTTGATTGATATTGATTAGTGTATGCAGGTTGTGATGATGGATTGGTGTAGAGTTGATGATAATATGGTGAATTTTGATGGTAGGATGAAAGACCCCCTTGCTGGTATGACAAAGGTGCTTGATAGTATGAAGTGGAATAACCTTGTTGGTATGACGGGTATTGTTGTGATGACCATTGTTGTGAAGTGTAGTATGGATTATATTGATAATTATAGGTGATTGTTGTGTATTGGGCCTCTTGTGAGAAACGGTTTGTTGTGGAATATGATGGGCGTATCCAGGATTAGGATTCAACGTAGGACGTTGCACATAAAATGTGCTTTATAGATGGTATAAGTATTGCGCCATGTTGCTAGGGATAGAATAATGAGATTGTTGAGGTTGTCCTTGGAATTGCGGCTAAGGCTAATGATAAGAAGGTCGAGTGGGGATTTGAGGCTGCTGAGTAATTTGAGGTTGGTGAGTGACTCGAGGCTGATTGATGGGTGGATTTTGCTGAGGTCCCTATTGAATGGTAGGACCTTGAGATTGATGAGGTGGTTGCGATGGATATGAGGGTGACTATTGTGGTTGCGCATGAATGAGTATGTTTTGATGAGGTAGTTTTTGTTGTATTGGCTGTGACTAGATTGGAATATGTTGAGGCATTTGTTTAGAATTACTTTGCGGTGGTTGGGAAGGCGGGATGCTGCTTTGGAGGGCTATTGAGGAACAAATGGATGCGGCTGCGGATTCAAAGGAGGTGTCCATCCTAGAAGTGGCGATAGTTGGGTGAAAGGAGTGCCCCCAACATTAATGGGAGGTTGATTGGATTGAACAGGTAGGGGGGTCTGACCTTGAGGGACATTCTGAGATGGCGATGGTGGAATATTTTGTGGCATTCCAAAAGCGAGGGGGCCATTTGGATCGGGTGATGCTCTTGCAACCGTGATCAGAACCTAGGGTTGTGGTTCTTGATAGAGTATAAAATTACCAAATCCAGGTTGGTACCAATTATTGATGGGAGGAACCTCAGGTACATAATTATTCCCTGGAGGGTTCTGTGAAGTCTATGGGTCATGAGGTGCAGGAGGCGCAGGAGGTTGTGTATTGAAGAATTTTGATAAATCAAATCTCGATGATAATTTAATGCCCTTCACGAGTAGGGTAACAAGGATCTTGTCCCCACCCTCATTAAGGAGATGATCAATCATCTTAAGAATGATAGGATTGTTAAGACACTCCTCAACCGTGACTTCAGGTTGATTAACCATGCTTTCATCGATGGTGGGTGACGTGGTTTGGACCTCGTTGTTGGATTGTGATGAACCTCCATTGTTGGGATCTTGAGGAATGTTGGTCTGAGAATCTTGGGCTTGCTGACCTGCCATGATTTTATTTACTTGCGACCAGGTGGTAATGGGCATGAAAGTGCAAAACGAACCTAAATTATGAACAAAGGGTTGATCGATTGGATTGGGTGAAGGATTGATTGATTAAGTTGGATGAGGGATGAAGGATGCAATTGGATTGGATCAGATAGGACTGATCGATTATATTATGTGATTGATTAGATTAGATGATGTGATTGGTAGGATTTATTGGATTATGTGATACAATTGATTGGATTGGTAAAATTGAGTCTAGACTTAGGTTCAAAACTTTTGATTAAATGATGTAAGGTGTTGACTGATTGGATAGATGCACGAGATTTATGATTACGACACCAAATCTACTTCAGGATAGAAGTAGATTGATTAGGTCGAGGATGATTTATTAACTTAGGACAGATGCAATCCTAAGTAAGAATGGATGATGGTGATCAAGATTAGACACCTAAGCCAACTTGAATAAAAATTTCCAAAACACAGTTTAGGGGATTCAGATTGGAAAACCAATGATGGATATGCAATCCAAAGATGATTCTAGATGATTTGATTGATGGAACAATGATCTTTGGAAATTGAAAACAAACAAGAATGATGATTACAAAAAAATGAATGGTGATAAGAGTTTATTGATTGCAACAAATGACTTCAGTGACCAAAACATTCACCCAAACAGAAAAGCAGTATCACCCAAAAGATGGAGCAGGGTCGCCTCTGGGTGCCAGGTTCACCCAAACAAGGGATGCAGGTTTGCCCCTCAGGGGATGTAGGTTCACCCTATAATGCAGGTGCGCCCCTCTAGGGAAGCAGGTTCACTCAAATAGGTGAGCAAGATCACCCAAAATAACAAATTCACGTAAACAAAATATCAAGATCGCCTAAACAGGAAGGCATGATCACCCGAAAGTTGATCAGTGACCCAGACGAAGAACGAACCCCTGAACAAATCCAAGCAGAGACTTAGAATGGGGAACAAACTCCTAAATGAACTCAAAATGGGATCTAGAATGAAGAATGGGTCACGAACAAGACTGAATGAGGACTCAGAACGAAGAACAAGATGATGGACGAGAAATCAAACATGTGAACGAACCTGAATGAGGACTCAAAATAGAGAACACACAACTAAACTAGTCCCGATGAAAATTCAGACAAAAGAGAGGACGACAAATAGGACATGAAAAAGGATTAAAATCGCCCGAAAGATGGAGCAAGGTCACCCCCTAGATGGTAGGTTCGCCCCTCAAGAGAAGTAGGGTTGCCCTAGAAGGAAAGTTCATCCCTTTGGGGAAGCATGTTAGCCCCTCTGGGGAAGTAGGTTCACCCTAGGAGGCAGGTTCACCCCTCTATGAGAGAAGGTTCACCTAAACAATTGAGCAGGGTCGCCCAAATGAGTAATTTCACCCAAAATGGAGAGCAAGTTTGCCCAACAGGGGAAGCAAATTCACCTTTGTAAGGGACTGACTATGACAAAGGATTGAGGACACAAAAATAACAAACAAGAGGCTGGAATGACTCAACCGAATGCACTGGTATAACACAAAGAAGACAATCCAAGCAACACTATCCTAAAATTTAGTGAAACAGGTTTTCAAACTCAATGTAGGCTCACCACCTTGGGCGGACAACCCAAGGTTAATACTCTGTGGTACTAGGGTGGTTCTCTGGATCACCCTTTTTCATGAAGGCAGATAACTAGCATTCCAATGGCATAGGGTCATCAACGGATTCCACAAGCTCAGCTTCACGCTCTCACTCGAGGACTATCGTAGTCCACCACAAGGATTTCTATCTCAACCTAAGGAAGTATACGGTGAGTAACTTCGGGGTACGATCCGTATCCCCTACACTACACCAAGTCGTGACTGCAACACGAGTCTCTATCTAGGCTGAATAAGGCTATCTCGTGAGTCCTGATATACACAGTACGTGGGGCACAACCGTGAACACCAACTCATCTACAAGCATGTGTTGGGAGCCCCAGTGAGGTACTGAAAACTCAGACCAACTCTTCACATCTTATCTAGGTATCACCCTAGCTTCGATGCTCCACTAGATATGACGTCACTGGAATGAGGTACAAATTTTTCTCTCCCACCTTTATATACTCCGCCCGTATCACGTGGTTGGGATTGTACCCCGGGTGATGGAATCCCAGAAAGGTCCCACTAAGGGAAGAAGACACTAGATGTTTTGGTTGGTCCCAAGGTTCACATGAAGTGCAAGGGGAGAGCTGAGACACACTAGGATCTCCTAGGCAGACTCAACTAGACAAGAGTGAGCTACAATTTCTCATCACCCAGGATCGCCAAGTGGCACAAGGGGAGTGGATACGTCAACAACCCACTCACAAGCATAACAAACACGTGTAAATTGACCCTCTAATTAAAACTAAGTGTGCCTAGATAGTATGGAAAACCACAAACAAAACTAACTAACTGCTCTTCGACCAATCATCCTGTAGAAAAAGTGTTAGTAGTCTCGAACCACCGATCTTGGAAAACGAAAGACAACTACACCAAATGTTAGTAAACCCAAAACACACTCACAAACGAGATGAGTTAGTGGATTAGTACGCGAAACCAAAACCAAATGATGAAAAAAAGTAGAAAATAATTCCCAGATTTACGTCAGATTTGCCTTTGTATGAGGCAAGTTCGCCCCTCTATAAATTCAATTTCATGTCTATGTTAAAGCAAGTTAGCTCGTTCTTAAAAGCAGGTTCGCCTGTTCTCAGAGGTCAAGCAGGTTCACCCTTGCAGAGAGGCAGGTTCGCCCCTACAAGCAGTTTCACCTCTGTAACTTCAATTTGGACCTGCAAAATTCAAACAAAAGAGAATGTGAAAGAAAAGACCCGTGACGTGTGTCCCACCGGGCATGGCAAAAATGTGTGCAAGTGTTTTAACCAAGCCTAAAATACAAAACTAAATGAAATGTGAACAAGGAAAACACAAACAACACCTCGAGATTAGGCCTAAGTTGAAATTGAACAAAATACAAGAAAAATAACGATGTTACCTTGTTCAAGTTGATTGGTTGGTTGACCCTATTGATTGCTCAATTTTTGTGTGCTCCTTCAATGAAAAGTAGCATAAAAGTGGATGCAAAATGAAATGGAGATGATGAGGAATGCAATGGTGCTAGTAGGTATTTTGATGAATGTTGTATGGGGATGCAACGTGAGCTTGAAAGTTGCAGAAATGGAGGATGAATGCAAGTGCTTGAAGCTTGAGAGTGCAAAGTTGAGTGTGTTGAATGAACTTGGTGAATGTCCAAATGAGGGAAAATCCTCTAATTTTAGGGGAAAATCCACTAAAGAATCAATGGTCAAGATGCAACCACCTTGGACAAGATCAAGGGCTAGGGTGAGTTGAGAACTCACAAGCCCTCACATATTGACATGTGGTGGGTGATTTGGCCAAGAGGACATGAGGTGGAGGTACTTTCTAGTACCTTGGGATTAGACAAGATCTCCTCATAAAGGAGGTCCTTGTCCCTATGTGGGTGATGTGACCTTTGAGGAATTAAAAATTCCTTAAAGGTCCTTGGAAGAATAAATTTCACTTTGGGAAGGGGTTGCCTTCTCCAAAAAGAGAAAAAAATTAATAAAAGGGTTGACTTGTGAAATGTCATAAATGGCATGACGATTAGGTTGACCTAATCAAGTGATTAAGTTGTGCAAACAAGGGATTAGGTGGTAAATGGAGAATTAAGTCAAGTGGGTTATGATGGAGGATGTGACATTAATTCCAATTAAAGGTGTGCACATCCATAATCATAGATTAATTAAATTAATCCAGATTAAGGATGAGTTATGGAGGATGGGACAAGGAGAAAGAAAATAATGAATTTAAAAATTGATTTAATTCATAAAAGTTAAATACCTAAATTAAATAAATGAGAGAATTTATTTAATTCAGAGAGGAAAGGGGATAATGGCAAGATATTTAATTAATTGAATTAAATACTTTAGGAACATTAGAAAAAGGAAGAAAAATTAATTAAATAAATGATTTAATTAACATTGATGAGAAAGACGAAATGGATGGATGAAATTGATGAATTTGACCTTATGTGAGAGGTCAAATTTGGATGTCTACATTGCCCACCATGAACATTGTTGTACCACCTCTCCTTTTTCTCCAGTGCCTACAAGAAAATATTTACAACCACGGGTAGTAAGAACCGAGGGTAGTAATGAACAAACATCATATGACCTTTAAAATAATGCATGTACAACAACACATAATTAAACAAGTTCAACATATTAAAAGTTCCATATGAAAAATATAAATATATGTGAATAGAATTGTATATGAAGATATATTCAAGTTATATTCATTGTTTCTCATCACCCTTGGGTATATGAGGAATGTGCAAAAGATGCCAATCAATGCTCTGTCGTATAGAGAGGATATTAGCAGAGGAGAATAATTGTGAATACCGTTGGCTGCTGTCCCTCTTATTTAGTAATTCGAATCTGACAATTTAATGCATTCAAATTGGTTGTTGTGTTTCAAATTTGAATTTGTTTGAGCATTTCAATTTGTAGTTGTCAGTTACGTAGGTTTTTAAAGATGATATGAATGAATTCTGCATTACATTTGGATTCAATGTTTATTTGGGGAGCCTTATATGTCAATGATTTTCTACATGTTTGTATGCATGCATACAGTCATAGAAACATAAGCATACATGCATGTATTCATATAAACATATACACACATATACATTGCAAAAAATCATTGATATACATTTCAAAACATAAAAGGGCCCTAATTGTGTCACTATTAACATTTAATTATAACCATTTTATCATTCAAATCCATTCAAAATTCAATGGGTCTAATTCACGTTAGCACCATATAAAATTATTTTGGCGTCCATTAAAAATCACTCCTACACATTAAATGCCAAACATTAACACCAAACACATTAAACCCAAATTAAACTTCATTTTGGGTCTGATTATTACATATGACTAATATTTTTATTGGGTATCCCATTCTTTTCCATCATTTTACCGCATGCTGACTGCAAGGTTCTCACGACAATGAAAAGTATATATATACATACATACATATATATATATATATGTGTATGTGTATACATACATACATACACATATATGTATGTATGTATGTATACACATACATATACACATATACATAGATATTTATACATGTATATATGTATGTGTATGCATACATATATATATGTACATACATACATATATATACATATATATATAATTTAATTGCATTATAAATCACATCTACATTTTGATGACATAATAAGAATTAGGAGTACCATTGTTTGCATTTTGAAAGGAGAATGATGTTTGTCGTTACCTCACACCATGGAGAGAAAACAACAACAAACCATCGAGGGTTTACATATATATACGTACATATATATGTATGTATATGCATTTGTATAGATATATGTATACATGTATCTGTGTGTACATATAATTACATAGTTACATGTATACATATATTTGTACATATACATATATATCTATATATATATATATCTATATATATATATATCTATTTATACATAGATATATGTATGTATACATATTAATATATATGTACAAAAATTTATAAACGTATACATATATCTGTGTAATTATATGTATACACGCATATGTATCCGTGAACATATAAGACTACAATGAAAACATAAGTTGTGAAGTAAAGAATATACGATACAAAGTATTGAGATTTCAACACAGGTAAAACATTTAACAATAATTAATAACATATTTTATAGTAAATGAAAGAAGTTGTGTTGTATTCAACAGTGATAGGATAGAAATATAAACACACAACTTATTGAATTTGTAAATGAATGTGTACAATGTGGGAAAAAACCACCACCATGACCTGACAAAGTCAAACAACACATGGCGAAAAGGAATTGAAGAGGAATGATTTATTTCATAAACAAGCATTAAAAAAATTTCAATCAGTGAATAAACCCTTCACGGGTCCTGAAAGATGTAGAAGAAAATGATTAACCAGTACCATTGTTTACATTTTGAAAGGATAGGCAAATGATACATACAAATATATCAATTTTCTGAATGAACATATGTAAAGAAATATATGGATAGCCAAAGGATAGACACACATATATATTGATTTGTTGAATGAACAAGAGACACTAAATATAATGGAGCTTTTTATGAATTAAATGACAAATTTAAACCTTGAGAAATAACACATAGCTTATTGAATTTGTAAATTAATGTGTATAATGTTTTTGATACGGTAAGCAACATTTACAGGGTGTTGTATCCTTAACACAACGAGCCCCTAGGGCCATAAAAGATCATGTCCAAAATAATAACAAAGAGCTAGTCACCGAACATAAACAACAAAAAAGAAGCACACAAACTACAACCTAACAACAAAAGCACCAAAACACAGACTAAAAAAAAGCTAACTGGCATTATCCCAATTTTTAGACAGGAAGTCCACGACATCATCTCCGACCCACTCTTGGTTCTCCTCAGCATTCTTTCCCTCCAGCTCATCCTTGATCACCGCAAAAAAAGTGCTGGTGATGAAATGAACCAGCTTCATAGTGAAGCGGGTTAGGCCCCTGAATCTTTTATCCAGCTTGTCCATTCTTTCTTTAAGAATGTGTTGTTCCTCTCCCTCATCAACAATCATCAGTTCCTCAACAATCTCAACATCAAGAGGGTGTGAAGATTGAGAGGTTGAGTTCTCTTTCGACTCTTTACTACTGTCAGGGATGGTGTGGGGTCCTTCCACATTTTCCTCCTCTTCTTCCTCGGACATCTCCTCCTCCTTGTTCTCTTCTAATTCCACAATAATATGTCTTTTTTTGTTATTCTTTGCCAACCTCCCGGACCTTTGAATAGAAGTTTCTCCACCATTCATAATCGTCTCCTCCACCACCGTGTCACCTTTGGAATATTTTCCCACAACATTCTTAGCTCTGCCATCTTTCACCATGGGTTCCATTAAGCCCTTTTTGTCATCTTTGCCCTTTTTCTTTGGAGTGGCTTTGTAAGAAGTTTTGGCCAAGGTGGCCTTAAGCTCACATAGACTGGTTGCCACATTCATCCGAGCTTTACTCACAATGCCTTTAAGTTTTTTAGCATCCTGCTTAGGTTTAGGATTATTAGAGGCACTCAAATGGGGTTTCCGGATGGGGATTTTAGACTCAACATGGGAGATGTTGGCAACAATGAGGGGTTCGACTTCCTCCACATGAAAAGCTGAGATGGGCTTAGGCGGGCATAAAGCGAGGTGGAAATGCTAAAGTCTCATGATAAGCCACTGGTGGAGAGGCAAAGGAGGGATGTCTTCCGGGTTAAGACTAGTAGTTTCCTTACATTTTTCCACTGAACTTTCCAAATCCATAAGTAGAAAGAACGATAAACTTAAAATAATTGTGTCTAAGATGATTTAACAAAGGAAAGTGGTAGAAAAAGTAGGTTTTAAATCTACCTTCGAGCATGACATACTTCATGAGAGCCAAACACACTTGGTTCCAGGGTTGCAAAAGGGCCTCAAGTTTGAAACCAAACTGGTTGTCGGTTTCTCAATCCCCACAAAGAACGTGTTCATGTTGTCATTGTCCTAAGTCCTAGTATGTTTAGGATACTTTTTTCCTATGCTCTGCATCCCAGTAGCTTGCACAATCACCTCTTCACTAACATCAAAGGATATTCCTCCTAGCGTCACTCTCCGATCCCTCCAGGAATTGGAAAATTGTGCAGACAGATTTTGGTCATGGCCCACAAGGTTCTCCATAAGGGGATCTAAGTCAACCTCAACATATATGTGCAAAACTAAAGGATTCTTCCTGAATCCCCCACAGTTATTAGGCATAGTACACACACGATTGCCACCCATGATTTCAACCTGCAAAGAAGTAAACTGGAGAATATGCAAAAGTAAAATGTTAGAGGTATTGGCTAAGCAATGGATTTCATTACATAATGGATATTAGGGAAAAAGAGACTATTATGGTTAAACAAGGCCGTGTACAGGTCACACACGTGAAAATGATAATCATCTTTTATAAGTTTAGCAATATCATTAATGGGGATCTTAAGGTGATTACGGCTAGCAAGGCAAGATATGATGGAAAAGCAAGGTTCTTTAGCCACATTGTCATTGCAAAAAAAGTTAGGCTGAATGGACGCTATGCTAAATTTAGTAATAACGAGGTGAGAGGGTTTAAGGCTCAGAGTTAAAATAGCGGAGATTGAAGAGCAAAAAGGGATCTTTCCCTCATAATGAGCTATCACGTCAATATTTAAATCCATGGCCTTGGAAATGAAATGATAAATTAACACAATCCCCATAAGGAGATATCACAAAGTACAACCCTTCAGATTCATAATAACAAAGTACACATCATTCTTCCTTGTAAAGCCATCTTCATTTGGCATGGGATTAACCTACAAATTTGAATTTTGCCACTCGTATACCACCTCAGATTTTACACCCGTCCACCAAGCCCAAAGAACAACCAAGTGGATCCCCCAAACAACCCCCAAAACCAATAAAGTTTGCATCATCATAACAATTGAGGGTTTTGTTCTTTCAAGGTGAGATCTTGAATTTTTGGCGGTAAGCTCCTCATATTTCTCCAACATTTTGAACAATTGCAAGAGGTGGCAAAGTTAGCAAAGGAATCTGCCACTTGGTTACCCTCACTATAGATGTGGGTGATTTTCCTTAGCCTTAATTTAGATAAAAAGAGCCTAATATCTAGGAGGATATCCTTTGTACTCCAACCTAACAGTCTACCAAAATTCACAGCATCGATGATGGAATTAGAGTCATCTTCAATGTGAAGGTTTTCTATTCCCAGAGAATCAACAACTTGAAGGCCCTTGAGCAACACACGTGCTTTCACAATCAAAGAAGATTGGAAGCCAATTCCCCCAACATAACCTGCCACAAGATAACCTCTGGAATCTCTAATCACACCTCCTATACTTGCTCTGCCTGGGTTGCCTTTAACAACCCCGTCAAAAATGATTTTAAACCATCCACTATCCAGAGGTTTCCAAATGGTGTTACTCCTAGCCAGGGATCTGGAGTTGTCAAAAAAACTTGCATCCAACTTTTGATGCCAAGCCTTTGCCATTTTTATTTCACATTCAGTGGGTCCCTTATTCGAAAGTTTTCCATTAAATATTGAGATGTTTTCCTCAATAAGGCGGGCACCAATTCCAAAGACCTCTCTAGAGCTCATCTCAACATTCTTGAATATCCTGTTGTTCCTCTCCCTCCATAAACACCAATAGATAATTAGGGGAACCTGGTTCCAAATCTCACCAGGCAAGGGGTGAATATAAGGACCACGCCAACCCAAAATAAAAGCTTTAGTATCCTTACTAATGGTCCAACAATTCCCTAGTCTTTCAAAAGCCAATCTCCAAACTTCAGCAGCAAACGAACAATGTAACTGTAAGTGATCAACAATTTCCTCACAACATTTACATAACAAACATCTATTGGGGATATGAAAGCCTCTTTTCCTTAGGTTATCCTGAGTGAAGATCCTGTTATGATAGGCAGTCCACCAGAAGAAATTGACTTTTGGGATCATATGGCGGTTCCAAACCTTCTTCCAAGGATCAATCGCCGTACTCCGATTTTTCAACAGATTATATGCCGATTTGACAGACAACTCACCCTATTTGTCAAAAGTCCAGAAAAATTCATCTCCCAAGTAGGATGAGGGAAGCCTAGTGAGAGAAAGTAAATCTTGAAGAGACTTAGCCATTCCACAAAGATCTTGGGAGAAGGGGTAGCAAAGGGTTAAATCCTTCCACACCCTAGCACTAGGAGGCCCAAGAACTTAATCCCTAATGTATAAACCGAAGAACCTCTGGGCCAGTCTCATGAGGTTCCTAAAACCAAAAATTTCCAGGGGGATGTCCAGTAACCAAAGATCTTCCCAAAACCTAATCTTATTACCAAATTCCAATCTTCCATTTAACCCAAATTTTAACAAGACTCTATGTGCTATAGATGCTCCTCCAGACCAAAGAACCCTGCGAATGTGTCTCAGAGAGGTAGCAGGCCAAAGGCCCGTTCTGGAGATATTTAGAATTCATGATTTTGCACTAGTCCTTGGCATTCCTTATTTGATCCCAACCCACGTTGGCCATCAAAGCCTTGTTAGTGTTTTTTATATCCCTGATCCCTAGACCACCACAATGTTTGGGCTAACAAACCTTCTCCCATTTAACCAAGACAAATTTCTTCTTATCCTCTGTCCCAGACCAGAGGAAAATCCTTTGGATTTTTTCAAATTTCTCAGCTATATACCTAAGTATCTTGAAGATGGAGAGGAAGTAAATGGGTATACCTTGAAGAGCAACAAAGAGAAGTTGGAGCTTCCCAACGTGGCTAAGAATGGATCCTTTCTATCCAACAAGTTTTCTTTGGATTCTTTCAAGCACTGAGTTCCAAAAGTCAGTGGTGACCTCCTTGACAGTGAGGGGGAGCCCAAGATAAATTGAATAAGCTGTGTGTTTATATATACATACATACAAATATATTATATATAATATTGTACACATTAATTTACAAATTCAATAAGCTGTGTGTTTATATATACATACATACAAATATATTATATATATATATACACACATATATATATACAAATATACACATACACACACACACACATATATACAAACACATATATGTACAAAATATATATACACATACAAACATATATATATGTATATATGAGTGTGTCTGTGTGTGTATATAATATATATGTTATATATATAACATTGTACACATTAATTTACAAATTCAATAAACTGTGTTATATATATATATATATATAACTAACATTGTACACATTCATTTACAAATTCAATAAGGTGTGTGTTTATAACATACATACATACATACATACATATATATATATATTATATATTATATATATAACATTGCACACATTCATTTACAAATTCAATAAGCTGCACGTGTTTATATATACATACATACAAATATATATTATATATATACACACATATACATATAAACACACACATATATATACACATATATGTACATAATATATATACACATACACACATATATATATATACATATGTATATATGAGTGTGTTTGTGTGTGTATATTTATATTCACAAACAAACACACTCATATATAGACGTATATACATATATAAGACAAATATAAACCCTAAGAAATGATCAAAAATAGTAAATGAACACATAAATTATTGAATTTGTAAATGGGGTTTGTAAGGAAAAACCCGTCACCAACAAAGACTTTCATTTAATTATAAAGTAAAGTAAAAAGACAGTACATAAATATAAATGTTAAATGCACAACTCATGAAAATAACTATAAGTAGAATGCACAAAGCATAGTTACAAAAAACGTAAACGTAAGCTGTGAAGTAAAGGATATGTGATACAAAGTATTGAGATTTCAACAAAAGTAAAACATTTAACAATAATTAATAACACATTTTACAATAAATGAAAGAAGTTGTGCTCTATTCAATAGCGATAGGATAAAAATTTCAACAGAGGTAGATCGGTTACTGACTTAGGTTTTCATAAATGTGCACAAAAAAGTAACCAAGGGTTTCATAATAATTATTCCTTAGTCATAGTGATACAAAAGTGCGTTTTCAGATAGATGTTGAATATTCTAGACAAGGGTTTCATGAGATTAATTCCTTAAGTACATGTATTTGGAAAAAAACAAGCAAGAGTTTTCACATTTATGGCGTATAATAAATGGGTTTACCGATTTATGCCCATATTCACATGGGTTTTTTATAAAAAGGTCGAAGCAGACCAAAAAATCATTTATGCAAACACGTGGTCAAACCCACAAAATTCATCATTTGAGACAAAATCATTAAACATTCGACTTTACCAGGCCGTGAATGTGCGGTAAAATGGGGAGAGAAAATAATCATTTAACCACAAAAAACCTTTTGGAAAAAAACCTCCACCATGACTTGACAAAATCAAACAACACATGGAAAAAAGGCGTTGAAGAGGAATAATTCATTTCATAAACAAGCAGTAATAATTTTTCAATCATCGAATAAACCCTTCACGGGTTATGAAAGATGTAGAAAAAAATGAATAACTAGTACCATTGTTTGCATATTGAAAGGAGAATGGTGTTTGTTGTTACCTCAAAGCGTGGAGAGTAGTAGGAGCCGTGGAGACCCATTGATGCTTGGAGAAGCTTCCATCGCTGGGAGAACCTTCCACACCTAGCGCACGGTAAAATGAAGGAAAAAAATGGGATACCCAAAAAAAACATTAGTCATATGCAGTAATTAGACGCGAAATGAAGTTTAATTGGGGTGTAATGTGTTTGGTGTCCGTTTCTTTTGTTTGGTGATTATTGTGTAGGAGTGATTTTTAATGGGCACCAAAATAATTTTATAAGGTGCTAACGTGAATGAGACCTATTGACTTTTGAGCAGATTTGAATTATAAAATAGTTATAATCAAATATTAATAGTGACAAAATTAGATATTTAAAAAAAAAAAAATTTGGTGGTTATAGCAAGTGAATACTAGGACATTAGGTGGTGACGATCAAACGACACCTCTAAAAGGTGACTTTTGACCCTTGCATGCATATCAAACACTCCCGCATTCAACCAAATTGACCACAAGCCAAAACATTAGTTATAAGCACTTAACTCGTGAGCGAAAAAAACCCATAAATTTTTTTGTCGATTCACGTACGGTTTGAATTTTGTAGTTGCACGAAGTTAGCCTTGACACTGGGACATCTCCCTTAATGGGAAAATACATGGTATTTATTGTGCTCACCTTTTATATTTGTGATAGAACAAACTATTATTATGAAATACTCCAATTCTTGTACATTGCTACTCCAATAGTTGTACACGTAAGAACAATATTTTTCACTATGATAACAATACTTGTTTAAATTAGTGTCTTATTTTATTAAATGAACATTTTAATTATAAATGACACATTTATAGTGGATAGGTATGATATTTTATTTGAGATAAAAATAATAATTATTTCACTTTTTCATTAATGTATTTATGTTTTTTTATATTACATTCATAAATTCTCATATGTTTAAGTATGGATCCATTTTAAACAACATTTGATTATTTTTCTATTTACATGCGAACTATTTATTTCCAGTATATAGTATAAATACGTGGTAAGACTAAATATTATAAGTACAAGTGCTATAACAACAATTGAACCTTACACAATGACTGAACCCTCTCCCCTAATCAAGATCTTTTCAAATTGAACTTCTAAGGACAAAGTTTTATGGAAGGGGATGGTAGGAAGCGTCCCATTTGTTGCCACCTTTTTCTCATAGTGCATTGGCACCCAACCATAGATTGTATTATGTATTTTGTTATCATTTTAATAATTGATGGACCTGTAAGGTATTGTTGTGACTATATATGATTGACACATCACTGAATTTATTTGATGTTTTTGAGGATCATGTGATGAAACAACCAGTGTGTGATTAGATGACACTATTATACATTTTGATTTGACTATGTTATAGTTCATTTGGTGGATAGGCTTTTATTATTTTCCATATGAAATTGTTGATTTTTATGTATGTTGTTTCCTTTCTTGGTATAGTCAAGGTATCACTCTTGTAGCTTCGGCCAACATTTATAGCCATCTAGGATCGAAGCTTGAACATTACATCTGAATGCAAATAACATTATCTACAATAATTGAGTTTAGTTATTCAAATAGCAAAAAAAATTCTGACAAAAATGGGGACATCTTAATCTAAAGTTCAAACAAAAGGAATTCAATTCTCACTCTGAGCTTTAGACTGTTAGCTTTAGAGATCCTGGTGAAATCCCACATCAGCCAATGAATTTTTTATCAAGATCATGTGACATAAAATAGTAATTGCAACTGTTTCTAAGCTACTGGTGCTGATAAAGGATCCGAAACATTAAAGATCCAGATTCAACAAGTTCTTAATTCTACTGATGATGAGCCGACCATATGACTACCATATAGGGGAAATCCTGAATCAGATGGTCCTAGATGAGCCCGTTGTCCCCAAACAGGAAAGGATACACAGAGTAGCTTTCAGCGGCAGGCACCTCTGTCATTTTTTTTTGATAATCAGGATCCAACCTCTGTCTATGAACAGAATCTGTTTGAATCTCTAAAGCTATTATGATAATCTAACTCAAGCAAACCAACAGCAGCAGGTAGTTGTTCCTCAGAGAATTTTTTCTGGTATGCAATAGCACAAGGGTATGAAGTTTGTGTGCCCAAATGTGGATTCTGGGTTCTAAGAGTAACCATATCTCTTCCAGCACCATATTGCAGCAATTCCCTCTCAGATATAAGTGGATTAGGACCATATCCTGCTAAAGCAGCCCGAGGAATGTAATCACCATGTACCATATGATTAGCAGCTTCCCCCCTGTAAAGTAGCAGTTCCGTTAACCTTTCCCGCAACATTTTCTTCCTCGTTTCCTCTCTAAGTAGCTCCCTGAATAGATTTTCCTGTAGAGGTCACAAAAATTATATAACCATACTAACTCCAAAACGCCACCTTAAATAAACATGCCATGCTCTATATCTCAAAAGCATTTTCAAAAGAATATGACCTCTGCCTTTATACCCAGGTGGATTGGCAAGGTCTAGTTTATTCTTAAATTTGGAGTTGAGGTCAAAACCTAGGGGTGGAAAAGTTACCAATATAATGAGCAAATGGAAAGAAATCTCCTTGTAAAACTTGGAAAGAAGTTTCCTTACAAACAATTGATGAAATTGGCCTCTGGGTTTACCATGTCCTAAAAATAAAATGTAAACACATAGATGTACACATACATATGGATGAAATTCTATCACTGATAAGAAAAAACAAATTAAAATCAGAGCATACCAATAATTAGACATTACAAATTCATGCTAACCTCTGGGTACAATTCCCCTCCCCTTACACCACTGCTTCGCAATGCTTTCCCTCCAACACCACCCATAAGGCCATACTGTGGTGGTAAAGAAGCTCTCATATATTGTATAGGATGAAGATCAACTAGAGCTTGTGGTTCAACCCGGGGAATGCCAATTGGAGCATTGGCATCAACTCTTACAGCATGGAACAGCTGCGAAAGCTTTTGTACCTTTAATTAAAAACAAATGTTAAATCTTGAAAAAAGTTAAAAACCATTCAAATGTTCTGGCCTAATTGAAAATTAGTATGAAGTACAGGTATTTACCTGCCAAGCATTAAGCTCAAACCTAAACCTGTTCTTGTTGTCATAGTTATCTTTGATTGCTTTCTTGAATGTATTCTCAGGAAGAGGTAAACACTCCGTATGAATACGAAAGCGTACCTGCATAACCACGAACAGGATGTCACAATAACAAAAATAGTAATAACAATGGTCAGTTGTTCAGGGTATGCTTGTAAAAATAGGGGTATTGGTAGGGGGTCCAAAAGAAAGTGTGTTGGTAAATTTCAAAGGTAATAGAGAATAAAAATTTAATATTTATTATGACTGACAGTTTTGTTGTTTATCTGTTTTATGAGTATTGTTTTTATTTTTATTTTTAGGAAAACAATCAGATTATATAGATGATGGAATTTCTGCTTTTATATGGTAGATTACAATAATATGAATAAGCATACATCTAAATCAGAAGTTGTCTTTCGATTGAGCAGTCACATGCAGGAGGATCCAGTTTGTGAAGGTCATCCAGATGTCGAACCTGATCTTATAGATGATATTTTATCACATGCTATCATCCTCACCAATTGTACTCAACTGATTGGATTACAACCATTATAAAATAAATAGATTTTACAAAAATTCTAAAACCCAATTACAACAAAACAATAATATTATTTACAAAACTAATCTTTAATAGTCACTAGAACATAATGCTCTAGTTCAAAAGTAGTAGGTATAAGAAGCCGAATGCCAACAGATAATACAAATCAAATCATATCAGCATCATGTTACTTTTTAGGCCAGCTTTGGCATCTAGTCCAGTAATCAAATTGATTTCTTGCAGTTTATGGTACTTGGGTCTTCCTTGAAACTATTGTACTTTCTGCTATTCGGTAAATATCTCAAATTCTATGCAATCGTTCTTTGTTAACTTTGGAATTCTGTTTTAAAAAATAAGATGGTTAGAAATAGTTTCTTTAAAATTAAAGGGGTTACAATTGCAAACAGAAAACAATACAATTATAACAACTTACTAAGACTGCGATCTTATAGAGGGGCTTCAGAAACTATTTTTGTAGGGAAAAAAAATAAAATGCTATAGGGTTAATTAGAATCTTTTTCTGAGGAACTCCTGCTTTTGAAGATTGTAATTGCATTTGGAGTGGGACTAGAATTATTTTTCACTTGCTTAGGAAATTTTCTGGCACTTATGAACCATCTGTAGTTTTTAGATCCTCACAATTATTTTTTTTTATAATTTTATATTTATACTCTGTCGAGTTGAATATGTGAAAAAATAAAATTCATGATAAACCAGCTTCCACAAATTTTGGAACTGGACTACAAAATTAATGGAACCACCTCCTTTAAAATATTTCTAAAAAAACTCAACAGCACCCACTGCAATTTTTATTGAAACCTTTCTCCATAAGATTATAGTCTAAAAAGTGAGAGAAAAACAGACGATTTGCCTCACATCAACAATTCCAAAATCTCTATAAAATAATCTCCACATTTTCAAAATGTGCTCCATTATCATAAGACCAGAATCCTCTGGACAAATAATAGCTAAAATAACCATTTTGTATGTAATTCCCAATTTCCCGGAGGCTTTGTATTTTAATCAACCTTTTAGTTTCAGAAACCATACGCATTTCCAACCCTCATGCAACTTTCATACTGTTTATAATTTGTAAAACAGAACATCATGCACAGAAACAAAACTACATTATAAGTTGCTGACAGACGCAACTGCAATCCTCATGCCAAATCCAAAATGATGCTGACAGACACATTGATCATATATTCAAATTCCAGGACATGCATACCAAACACCTGAAAATCATTTTGTGGCAATGCACCAGTTTCCAAGAAACTAACAGACACATCCAATGCTAAAGAAGTGAAAATAAAAAATAGCTTACTTGTGCTGGAAAAGCCATTTTACCCTCTCCAAAAGCATGAGGCTCCAAGTTTAGACCTCCAGCAGACGAAGCCCTGTATATTCCATACATCATTCTCAGATCAGAATCAAACAAGAATAACTTCATTCCTGGTTTCACCTTTTCTACAACTTCTTTCTTGTTTGCTGGCAAGCCAAAGACTTGGTAATTGAAACAACTCTGCTTGGTCTTGGAACTACACATGAAAACCAGCCCTGCAAGTTTTTTTTCTTCTTTTCTTTGCTGGAATTCATTTTTCTTCTTGTTTTGATCAACATTCAAATCACCTAAACTTTTATCAAATTCCCCAGAGCTCCTTCTTCCTCCTGCCATGTTGTTTGCGACCTGAATACACGAGCTAGGTTGTTGCTGTTAAAATACCCTTCATTGTTATCATCGGTAACACCTCCGAAAATTAAGAGTCGGCCAAAGATATTTTTTAGGGGAGAATTCCAAGATTGCATGTTGGGTACACGAAAAGCATTTCTTTTTAAAAATTTAAAGGTTTGGTTTTTCCGTTAGAAAGACGAAAATAACTTTTATATATATATATATATATAAAATAAAAAAGTTTAACAAATCAAAAATATAAAGTTTTAAATTGTAGCAAATAAATAATATGTGTAAGGGAATAAAATTTTCTTTCCCATGTAAATCTAATTTAGTTATTTAAATGTACCTACACAATTCAAGGATAAAATTAATTATCATTTTATTGAAGAGTTGAGATATGATGAATTGAAAAGTTATTTAAAAAAAAAATGTAAATAGATAGAGTATTTAGCTTTGGGAATACAATAAAGAATCAATGTTGATTTGGTACATAATTCAATTGTAGAAGTATAAAATTTAATGCTCTTTGACTAATGAATGCATTAATGTAAAACAAATCTACAATTTGTTATGGATCGATTGAACCCCTAAGATTGAATTTAAGTCTTGTGGAATTGATCTTTGTTGTGAGATTAACTTGTAACTTGCAAGATCGACCTAATAGAATAAAAATTTGTAAAAATCGCTTCATTTTGATATTTGGTATCTAAATGCTTGTAAGGATAAATGATTTTAAAAAATACTATTGGAGAGGTTATGCAAGGGTTATGATTACCTAGATCAACCCTTGTTTTGGATAGGATTTACAATTTTGAATGAATAATTGAAGGCAACATTTTCAAGTATGTAAATGGTCTATATGATTATGATTTAGATTTTAGTTCTTTTATCCCTTTAGAAATTGAAAATTATATTAATACTTTCTCCTTGAATAAACATATGAATTGATTGTACATTGAATTTCATTAAATACATGTAACAAGAGGTCACACAAATGTGTGTCCAGTTAGCCCATAATAAATAATAGGAAAGGGGGGAATTTTGGAATTCAAATTTGGATTTAATACTAAGCACCTCAAGATTGATCTCAAGTGGTTTGGGGATGACGATTGGTGTCAAATGGAGAATCTCTGGTTAGGGAGTGAATGTAGGGGAACATATGTGAACATAGTTGTAATAAATGATGTGTAAATGACATATATATGGGAATAGATGCAAAAGGAAAAAGAATATGGAATAATAAATGAGGAATATATGGAAATATGTGGAATAGGGCATGTATAAGGATTGCGCTTTGAACCACACTTGAAACAAGAGTATGCTACTTGTCAATATTATAGCATTAGAAATATTCCACTAAGGTGGGCAAAAACCTAAATGAGAAATGTCATGGGTATGCAAATTTCTCCATTACATTTTGATTCCCCTTTGATGTGCATATGAATCCTAACATGAATATGCATTTCAAAGAATATGATCATTATTATCCATGTATAAAAAGTAATTTTTTATTTTAAATAAAAAAGGATATTTAGTCTAAGTAATAGACTATTCTTTAAAATCTTCTTATCTTCTTGTCCTTGGCATGATAATTCCATAGGAACCTAAAAAATAAAGAAAATATATGCATCGAGTAGCTTCTATCATATAAGTGAAATAGGTGAAAGGAAATTGCAACAAACTATGCCATTTCCTTATAACTCTCATGAGAGGAACAAATGCAAAATAAGTGTTCATAGTCTACAAAACAAAATAATAACAAAGCATACCACAAGATAATACCAAATATACCTTGGAAAAACCCTCTGAAGGGAAAAATATAGCCTCCAAAAGTAAGTTCACACACTCAATGTAGTATCTCGAGAACAAGATTACAATACACTTGTAGAGTCTCCTTTACATTGGTGCCTATAAATTGGTTCAGGGATTGGTGTCTCCAGTGGGTTGGTGCCTATAAATTGGTTCAGGGATTGGTGTCTCCAGTGGGTTGGTGCCTACAAAAGAATTATAAAATTTCATTATCCTCGTGAGGCTGGATTTGGAGAATAGTTCCAAGCAACTTTTCTCATCATGATTTTTTCCCTTTAGGGTTTCCACATAAATCTTGTGTTATCTTGTGTGATTGTGTTCATTTCTTATATTGTTGTTTCTAATGTTCCTACTGATGCTTTGATGATAATTGGTATATTAATTGAGAATAAAATTTATTAATATGTTGATTCACCCCCCTCTCAGTATATTTATGTGTTCAACAAATTTATCCTATTAAAGGTACTTGTTTAGACTCCATGAAATATACTTTTCTTGATGGTTATTTAAAGATAAGCCTAATGTAGTGGCCATTTTTGAAAATATTATCAAAAGCCCCTAAATTTATAATACAATTACTAAACTTGTAACTATAAATAGAGACGTAAAAGGGGTTAGTTTTATCATTTATATTTAAGAACATATAAAAGGAATACATGGTTGATTATAAATAGAAGGAGCATCATTATTCTCAACAATATTTGAAAAATAGTGTACAATAGTAGAGGAATATTTTGAATCTCCTTTAAGATGCTGAATTAATCTCTCTAATTGAATTCAAATACTCCATTTGAGAGATTTGGATTTGTTTAATAATTTTCAATAATATCAATGTATCACTTTGAACAATTAAAAAGGAGTCAACATATGATGTACCTTGGGTAGCTCTATTTGAAGGCATGGCAGTAGGTTGCATGTCCTAAAGATTTTTCTTCAAAATAATGTACTTATAGGAGTTATCAATGCCTTTATGACATGTGGCATCTCGACTCTTTTATTTTTCCTCTTTTTTTTAATGTTGACTTCTTGTGAAAATATTTTAATAATGACTATTGAATCAACCAACACTCCATCGTTATTAGATCTGTATTCTAAGAAACTTACTAAAGAATGAGCATAAGTTTCATTTTATTTTTCTTTTAAAATAATCATTTCTTATATTCTTTTACTGAACATGCTCATTTGCATAAGTCTTGACATCTTTGAGCATGCAAAACCATCATGATTTGTAGTAAAAGAAAAAACACATATTGTATTTTTTTATGATTACTTGAAGAGAGATGTTCAATAGCTAACCTTTGTGTGGGGGAGAAATGATCACCTACTTACTTTTCTCGTAAGGTACATAATTCTTCCTCAAAATATCTTAATACAAAGTTTGTGAATTTTGCCAAAGTTGGTTCTTCAACATGAGAAGATCATCGACTAATTGTTATATCATGTAGTCTGTAGTGGATGAAGTTGGAAAATAATTTGAAGATTGTCCTTTTCCTTTTTGTAGTTTTTTTTTATATTCAATAGCAATTAAATGATCATATGGTTATTTCTATAACCATTAATTGGGTTGCATTAAGATCAAATACTATTTCCCTTCTTAATTAAAAACTTACATTAGGAGGTTGGGCATTAATAAAGAAACATTTTAAAAAAAAATTTCTACACTAGGAATTTTAACATGTTTGATTTGGTTAACAATTTTATTGAACCTAGTAAAAACTCACACATGGGATCCTAAAATTCTTTCTTCATTTGTGTGATTTATGCCAAGAGAATATGTTCATCTTCAACACTTTTAAATCTATATTCAAATTTTTATTTCATAGCCACCCATGAATTTATAGACCCAACCAGAAAATGATAGAACCATTCAACAACATCAATTAATGATTCCACAAGAATAGATACATCCTCATGTTGTAAGTCCCAAAACAACACATACATCAAATAATGCATTAATATGTTCACTACTTGACACTTTTCCATATCCTTTGAACTTGGGAATGATCTTTCTCAATCCATGAGGCAAGTCATGTAATTGATTTCCTAGTGCTAAGGGACCTATAGTTTCTCCTCAAGAAATTGGTGGTGGATTAGCCATTTGTTGCACTAGAATTGGCTGAATATAAAAAATAAGAGGTAGAGTGATGTCATGTACGATCAATGCTTAGAAAGTGGGAAACCCAACAATGGTTCTTGTAGGTGAGGAATATCTACAAGTACTGACTTAAATTTCCTTCTAGCACGTGTATCGGGTGTAAAAAATTGAATCTTTCTATATTTTCAAAATTAGGATCTATAATACCTTTCCTACAGTCACCTCTAGTATATCTTTTACTTGCTAGTGTAATTATTGAGGTTGATTAAATTCTAAGATGCTTGTATTGGATTTCATATTTTATTTTTGGAACAATAATTTTTTCATTTGTGACAAATTTGGGGCATTCTTGATCAAATCTTCTAGCTTCTTGTCTAATTGCTTGTTGTAAATCTTCTTCTTCATCCAAAAATTGATTCATTTGATGGAATTGTTGATTAGACCTCATATACCTTTAGGAAAGATTGAAAAAATCAATTATAATACCTTCTTGTTCTCCGTTCAACCAATTAACATTTAGTTGCAAAATAGGTTTGAAGTTTCATTGAAGCACCATAACTATCCATCTAGAAAAAATAAAGCAACCTTCAAATAAAGATAAATTTATCATTGTTAGTCCTTAGTAAATTTGCACAAAATTTGTTGGTAAAAACATTTTCATTGCAATTCCCTATGACTTGCCCAATGGGAAATGCACTTGTACCAATAATTGGACATGTTATTATTAATAATTTTTCTCTGTGTTTAGAGGGGAAACTCCCTTGTATGATAAAATAATATTTTTCTTGATATGTCCTAACCTAAAATATAAAAGGGCAAACAAACTAAAGAAATAATTATATTTTAAAGAAACCCTAATTATCAATCATCCATATGTTGGTTAAGGTTTCATACATTTAGCAAATAACAATTATAAATAATTTCACCATGAAAAAAAGAGACCATTTCACTGCAACTTTATGGTGAGTTCTTGGTGAATATTGGACATGCAACAATAAAGAAGGGAAAATATTCTCAAATCTTAACCTATGATAATATAGATTTATAACAATAATATTAAATGCATCATTTTATACACCTTCAATATTGTGCAGTTCATAATTTTTTTGTAAAAAGATTAATTCTTTTTATAATAGCCTAAGGAATACAAAGATCAATTTTGACTTAACATATAAGAAATAAACAATGACATACCAAAAAAAACATGATATTACAACCTCAGTATTTTCTATTTCTTTGCAAAATGGTACAACTCCAAAACCCTTATAAAAAATTATGAGAATCCAAAAATTCCCTCCAAAACACTGCTTAACTTCTTAGATATAAGCTCATTTCCTAATAACTAACTTATAAATACCTTTTATTTACCACATATAAATAAATATAGAAAAAATATTTTTCATAATGCGAAGTCATAAATAAAATGAGTTCATATTGAGTCATATATAAATGATTGATTAGAATTTAAAAGATAATTTCAATAAAGTCTTTAAACTTGTTACTCAAGAGTTGTTCCCTTTGTAGCTTCAAACTTCTCTAAAGAAGATGCACCCTTATAAATTCTTAATTGTTTGATTGTTGGTGCAATTAGCTTTAATTCTAGAATAATGATGTTTAGTAGTCTCAATTGTAAAATTTTCTAGTACTTGTAATTTTGTAGGGAACATAGATAAATCCTTCCAACAACCACATAGTATAGTCAATATTGATGATAATTTCTTCAATGTATTTGTATTGACAATTTCTATATTGAATAATTTTTTTGAAATCAAAAAATTGAAATTCTACTTGACTGCTTGAACATCCTTTGTGGCTAAGCTATCTTCTTCTAATATATTTACCTCAAAATCTTGATAATGTGTAGTGATTTTTGACTTAATTTGTTCAAACTATTTGATTAACTTTTCCAGCTCCAAAATGGTGATAATAATTGCCTTCCATTCAATCCTCTTTAATCATGTCAGCGCATTGTAATCTTTTAGTTTCATTATAATATTCTCAAAATTTGATATTTCCACACCATATTTCACCATTTCTTCTAAATATTTAATTGCTAATTTCCATATTGGCACTTCTTTCTTAACCATTGTAAGCTCATTGTTTAATTATTTCAATTTATTATTATCTTTCAATTGTTCTCTAGTCATCTTTTCTTCCTCTATTCTTTGTATCAATTTTGTAAAAAAAATCTAAAAGTTATGGATACCACCCTCATGTGCGAAGGGGCCAAGTTCAACACGAGTAATCTGATAATCAAATTTGGTATTTCTTATTCTTCCTTATCACCAATAAACCTTCTTAGAATTTGGAGAAGTGTGGTGTAACGATTTACACTACTGTAGAGAAGGGGGATTCGCTTCTCATGAGTTCTCTTCACTCAGAGAGCCTCGCGGGGCGAACTGCCCTAAACTACCTCAAGGAACAACGACGAGAGTTCTAGAATCAGAAAGAGCAGGTCACGAAGATTCTCAAGACAAACTGACAAGCTCTTGACCAAAGAACGACAGCAAGATACAAATGACAACATGACACACTGGTGTCCTCGAGGCGCGTTGGCGTCTCGTACGGACCATAAAGCAAGTTTATCATAGAAAATGGCTAAGTGACTACTTCTAATCTGATTCCTAAGAACTTCTAGAATGTAGGAAAATGACAGAATGTGATAAAGATGAAATAAACTGAAATAGAGATGATAAAGATAAGGAGAAGAAAGGAAATTCTTACAACCACACAAGTGACGAAGCTTCCAGCATGTGAATATCTTCAATACCTACACACAAGAGAGAGAGAGAGAGAGAAATTATTGGGGGGCTGTAAAGGGGTTTGCCTAAGTCAAACCCCCGTTTTGGTGTTCCCACCTCCATAGACAACTAGATAGATAGAGAGAAAAGTATGATAAAGCAAGAAGTGAAAGAAAGAACACAAAAGCACTACAAAATAGTGTTATGCTACTCAACCAAATAATAGAGGAGAGGAGTGAAAAACTTACCACCTCCACCAAGAGCGCTCAAGGCTAATGGGGGAGAAAATGAGAGGAACTCAAGCCTCTGCTGCAATGGTGTTTTGTTCCACACTTGCTCTACTTAGTTGATAGAGTGTTGATGTTGTTGCTGTGAAGTGTAAAGTGTAGCTTGAGAGTGATGGATTGAATGCCTAGAGCATGTGAAGAGCCAAGCAAGATGAATCAAAGGCTTAGAGTCTTTTTAGAATCTATAGGAGAGATCCCAGAGAGGGTGTAGAGAGACCAACATGGATGAGGAAGAGGTGAATTTAAAGGAAAGAGTGAAGAAAATGGTAATATTCGGGTCGATCGGTCGAAGAGGGCGTTACAAGTCGACCCCCAATGGGAAGTGTAATGCCTCTGCAAGCTCCAGCTGCAAGAATCTATGAGGGATGTAAGCGCGTAGCGTGAATGTTTGCGCGTCACACGGGCGTCCTCGATAGTTATTAATTTATCAATGTTCAAAATAGGCTCCAAGTGGAATGAAGGCAGTGGGCTTGTGTGGAATTTAGCCTCTGAATTTGGTTTTCTAAAGTGTGGAAGGGTAAAAGGGGAATTTTCCCAAGCGGTACAAATTTGCTCCTATATATTTTTCCCCCACTTTAGCGAGCATGAATACCGATGAGTTCTTCGGTAAAGTAGATTGAAGAATTAGTAGAGTTAGAAATGTATACCTGAATCATCGAGGAAGCAGACCGCGATTTGGCGAACCCAAGAGTGCAGGACAAGTAAAGGACTTCATAGCTCCACGAAACTATGAAGCTGAAGAAAGAAAGTGCCTTACAAATTCATAGACCTGAAAGGAAGGTATCCTCCAAGAATTCTCACATGAAGGAAACCGAGAAAAGTGCCTTACAGACCCGCAAACCTGCAAGGAAGGTATCCTCCAAGAACTCTCACATGAAGGAAATCGAGAAAAGCACCTTACAGACCTGCAAAACTGTAAGGAAGGTATCCTCCAAGAACTCTCAGATGAAGGAAACAAAGAAAAGTAGACTTCGCAGAGTCAAAAAGTGGCTTCACGAGCACACCCATGAAGTGACATGTTTACCCACAGGTAGAACATGTCAGAAAGCGACCACACGGGCAAGTAAGCGAATAGTCATGTAGACCGTTAATAAGTTGGAAAGCTTTCAAAGGGGTTCCTCGGGAACCCTTCAAAAGAAGGAGGGGTCCACTCAAGGGACACACTATTTGAAAAGCAAGGTCTAGTCAGGCTATCCCCAAGCTAGACGCAAAGTTATGGAATAGGTCTAGTCGGGCTGCCCCCAAGCTAGACGTCATAAAATTCATTTGAGATAAAAAAAACTTTCAAAGGGGGTCCCTTAGGAACCCTTCAAAAGGAAGAGGGTCCACTCAAGGGATGCTACATTTGAAAGACATAGAGAAGAGAGGGGGCCCTTAGAAGGACACACATCTCCAGATCAAGCTATCACTACCCCCAACAAGCAGGGGAGGAGAACTGTGCAAGATACTTAGAACATACAGGATAGAGGTAAACCTTGATATCACTTGTCATGTGAAGAAGAGGTAGTTGCATCAACAAAAAAATGAGTGATGGTACTTGAATCACGAAGTTGTATTTTTTCCTTCAAGGCCTGACATTCACTAATGGAATGGCCAAGCACTCGATGGTATGCATAGAAATAATGTTTTTCTTTATCATGTTTATGAGATTTCTTGCATCTAGGAGGAGGAAGAGTAATCAAGTAGGATTTTAGAAGCCTCAACAACATAAACTCTTTCTCAGATAAAGGATAAGGAGCAGCAAGCAACCCTTTCTCTTGTGGAGAAAAGTTTGACTACTCACAAGAAGAAGATACGAAGATAGAGGACAAAGGAGGATAGACCAGTCCGCAAGAATGAGGTTGAGCAGACATCACGTCAAACTTCAACTGTGGTTTATGCTCAAATTACTTATTCAAGCAACCAAGTCCCAAATTACGCTTATGAGGTAAAAATTCTACAAGGACCTATATGCCTTGTTCATTACGCTCACAACCTTTATGCTCATAGCCATACTTAGAGACAAGCTTCAAGCCAGGGCCATATCATGTTTGTAAATCATGAGAAGAGGGGAGATCTACATAGAGAGTATTATTCCAGCAAGGGGGAACATACTCTTATATAGGATCACCATCATCTTCTTTAATGGGAATGCCAACATTATCCTCTTTAGTAGAGGCGTAATTATCTTCCTTAGAAGGAAGATCAACACTAAGAAAATTACAATTCACATTATCCCGCAATGCAGAAGAATAACCATCTTCGATAGCGGGTGTAAATGGTGTTATCGGAAGGTCTGAGTGGATTAGGTTGAATTTACACTCTCGAACGTAGAGTTCTGTAAACTCTAAGGAATCCCAATCATCATCGAGAAACGCATTCCTTTGATAAGAGGTAAAAGGAACAAACTTAGTAATTCTTGCTTCAAAAGGATCTTCTTCAGGGACATTTATCTCAAGAGTATCCTCTATAGTAGGTATTGCTAGAGTAAACATCAACACACTGGAAGACACTGAAGGAATAAGAGTAGGCACAACCGAAACCTGGCCAGTAGCTACCATCTCACATAAGTGCATAGCATTAGGGTCAACTTTGACTCCTACTACTCGATTATTGCAAACAAACTTAATAGATTTATGCAAGGTAGATAGGACTGCACCCATAGCACGAATCCATGGTCTACCAAGAAGAAGGTTATATGGTAACTTCCCTGAAATCACATATACAAGGGTAGGTATGGTAACAGGTCCCAACCTCAAAGGCAAGACTATCATGCCTAGGGCTTGTCGACCAACATTATCGAACCCACGAATGTCAACAAAAGAGGTATTAAAGGAAGATGAATTGATATTAATCTTACGAAATAGATCAATGCTACATACATTAAGTGCCAAACCAGTGTCAAAAAGAGTATATCTAATGCCAATCTTATTACTGTTAACTATAATCATTAAAGGGCCTGCTTGCTTCTGTACTTCTAAAGGTGGGAGTTCCTGCGGATAGAATGTAATATTTGGTGAATCCGCATGAATATAAGCTATCAATGCATCAACATTTTCTAGCCTAACGGAAGAAGGAAAGAGGATATTTTGCAATGCTTCTTGAAACATACCTTGGTAAACCAGAGGAGGCTGAAGTAAGTCCCATAGTGAGATCTTAGCCGGAGTAACTTGAGGTTTCTCGACAAGATTGTAATCACTGGGTGCTTTAGTTGTAGGTTTAGGAGCTTGAGGAAGACTTGGTTGTTTATTCATTTTATTCTTATAAGTATGGGCTACCACTCTATTAGAGGGAGCCATAGAAGGATCAAGAGAATTTCTATCAAATGGAATACCATTAATAGAACAAACCCTTTTAGGAGAAGGACTAGAAGGAGTCACATAAATGACTGGTCTCTTAGGCCTTTGAGGGGAAACAAAGACATAGATTACATTTATAGAATCATCACAATTAGTAGAATAATTATTTGAAGACATATTATCAATATTGATCCAAATAGGATCAAATGTGGAAGGAGATTCATCATTCGCTAATGCACCATCTCTAGAAGAGAGTGCATCAGAACAAAGATGAGATTCATCATTCATAAATGCAATGTCTCTAGAAGAGAGTACATTGGAAGGAATAGAAGATTCATCACTCATGAATGCATCATCTCCAAAAGAGAGTGCATCAGAATGAATAGAAGGTTTGTCATTCACAAATACATCATCTCTAGATGAGAGTGCATTGGAATGAAGAAAATGTAGAGTGATATTAAGAAAGGTATCAATGATCTCATCTTCTTGCAACAAGATATCGTCCGGAGCAAGAGGACTCTCATGAGAAGGATCAAAGACCAAGTGGCATGGGTAAAGACAAGTCACCATCACATGCATGAAATGAAATATCATTAAAATTTTGAATATAATTAGATACCGAGCTAATAAAAGAGGATATTAAATTCATTTTGGATTTTTTTCGGTATTTTCTGGATTCTAGTAATTTGCATTTTCAGAGGTCTTCGAAATAGAATTTGAGGATGAAACTTGTCTCAGTCCCTAAAATTTGGCTGCCGAAGGCATAGTATTTTAGGGACTGAACTTGTTCTCTAGGAGACCTTTCCAACGGTGCAAATGGTTTTGAATTTTGAGCACCGAGGCAAAAGTTATGACCCTGCGAAGTAGTGGTAAATAATTTCCTAGTTTTTTAGAAGCTTTTCTCTTCACGTCAGGTTCACCAAAATGTAGAGAAGGGGGATTCACTACTCATGAGTTCTCTTCACTTAGAGAAACTCACGGGGCAAACTGCCCTAAACTACCTCAAGGAATAGCAGCAAGATTTCTAGAATAAAAAAGAGCAGGTCACGGAGATTCTCAGGACAAACTGACAAGCGCACAACCAAAGGATGATAGTGCGGGATATGGATGACAACACGATGCACTAGTGCCCCTAAGGTGCGCTAGCGTCTCATATGGACTAGAAAGAAAGTTTATCACAAAAATGGCTAAGTGACTACTTCCAATCTGATTGCTATGAACTTCTAGAATGTAGGAAAATGACAGAATGTGATAAAGTTGAAATAAACTAAAATAGAGATGAAAGATAAGGAGAAGAAAGGAAACGCTTACAACCACACAAGTGATGAAGCTTCCAACACGTGAATGTCTTCAATACCTTCACACAAGAGAGAGAAATTTTTGGGGAGTTGTATAGGGGTTTACCTCAGTCAAACCCCCATTTTGAGATAGAGAGAAAAGTATGATAAAGAAAAAGTGAAAGAAAGAACACAAAAGCACTACAAAACAATGTTATGCTACTCAACCAAATAGTAGAGGAGAGGAGTGGAAAGCTTACCACCTCCACCAAGAGTGCTCAAGGCTAATGGGGAGAAAATGAAAGGAACTCAAGCCTCTGCTACAATGGTGTTTTGTTTCACACTTTCTCTACTAAGTTGATAGAGTGTTGATGTTGTTACTATGAAGTGTAAAGTTTAGCTTGAGAGTGATGGATTAAATGCCTAGAGCATGTGAAGAGCTAAGTGAGATGAATCGAAGGCTTAGAGTCTTTTTAGAAGCTATAGGAGTGATCCTAGAGAGGGTGTAGAGAGACCAAAATGGATGAGGAAGAGGCGAATTTAAAGGAAAGAGTGAAGAAAATGGCCATATTCGAGTCGGTCGGCCGAAGAGTGCGTTACAAGTTGACCCCCAATGGGAAGTGTAATGCCTTTGTAGGCTCTAGCTGCAGGAATATGTCAAGGATGTAAGCACGTTGATGAGTCCAATTAATGGCTCAATTTTCATAGGGTTTATCATATATTTTCTGTTGATATTATAGACTATGGCACTTGGTTATTGATACTCTCCATGTTATTTCCTTAAAATCCATAAACCTTGGGCATAAATTTATCCTTATGAATTTTGATAATATCAACATGTTATGTGATTAATCTATGTTAATTTTACATGTAGTTGAATGGATGTTACTTTAAGGTAATTATGGATATGCATTTGTTTTGTGCAAGCTAAAGTTGTAATGTAGGTCTAGATTTAGATGCAGAAATAAAAGGAGCTTGCAATGTGGATGGTTGTTGAAAAAGTCAAGAAGAGATGGAAATTGAAGAATTCAAGTAGTTGGAAGCTTCTAGCTCATGTGGAAGTTAATATTAATGGCTATGTCTGTTGGTTGAGTAGATTTAGGAGATATTGCTATGTTGGATTCTTGTTGAAACAAGTTGGTTTGACCAAATCTTGTGCATGCATAACCTCCTTCCTCTTTTTCATGCTTTCAATAAGTGGCATCCTCCTAATCTGTTGGATTTGAATCCCTTGTTAGTTAAGTTAGTTAGAATCTCTCCTACTTTAAATAATGGTCAAATGCTCCTCTTCAATAGGTTGAACGTTTTGAGAATTGTACTTGCATTTTTTGTTTTCAAGAAATACAGTTATGTTGTTGTTATGCTGTAATCATGTTTTCAATGAATAAAATGATATTCTAGTTTGTTACATCTGAGTTAGTTTTGGGAAAAATCATTCAAGGGGGCCCACTTGGTGAGAATTCCATCCTTTCAATTCAGTAGTTCCTTTTTTGTTTAACAATTAGTTATAGTCTTAACAGTTGTCTGTTCCTACTGCCACTAGAACTCTGTTTCATGTTTGTTCCTACAACCACAGTAGATAGAGTAAATTCCTATATGTATATTGAGACTTCTTCTTCTGTAATTCATTTTAGTTCACTTTAGTGGCTGGTTTATGTTCAATATTTATGTTATTTCCTTTCAAGCATCTTACTTTCAGTATTACTTCCTTTCTAAGTTATAGGATAAAGATGGCTACAATGGAATCCTAGTGCATATACAGTGCTGACCCATTTCAAATTCATGTCCCTGAGTTGATAATGAAATGAACCTTCATGATGAGCAAGATAGCTACTTGGTGTAGATATTTAATCTTCAATTTATGGCTTCAAGGGCTTAGTTATTGAGCCAGTAGAGGAGGCTAACATTTTTGGTGCCATTACCGGGGATGGTGTCAAACTAGGAAGTTCTTAGGATTCATTTCTAGTTTCTTTCCTATTTTTGGTATCTCTAAAGTTTGTTCTTAGCATACCCTTCATTAGAATAAGTAATGATCCACTATTATTTCAGAAATTATTTGTGTGAGCTGGCTGATATTGAGCTAATACCACATGCATAGGGGTAGGAGAAGAGATTCTCTAGGGAGGTTCCTTCCTTCTAATCCTAATCTTGATAACCAACTAGTTGAGTTTTAAAATTTTCCAGAAGAAGAAGAAGAAGTAAACCCTTTTGTTGAAGCATTTCCCAATTTGACTAGTTCTGAAACATCCTCTGAAGAGCAAGTTGCTCAAAAACTAATTGAGAATCCATTTGCTCTGATACTCCATCAAGAAAATATGGTTGTTCCAATTAGTCCTAACGAACCAACCTTTCCATTCCCTATCCCTCAACAAAATGATGTTGACAACCTCAAGAAAATTCCTGCTTTAGTTCTTCCTAAGTTTTATGGGCTTGCAATAGAGGACCTAGACACTTTCTTGTTTGAATTTGATATCCACTGCAGAAGCTATGATTACACTACTGACGTTCATAGGCTTAAATTTTTTCCTACCACCTTGAAAGAAGCTGCATTAAGATGGTTTATGAGCTTGGGTAGGAATACTGTAAACACTTGGGATGTTATGAAAGAAAAGTTTCTTGATAAGTATAATGAATATTGTAGGGGTAGTGATATGATAGGAGATGGTATCTTCAGGATGCAACAGAAGGAGGATGAAAGTTTGGAGGACTATGTGTCAAGGTTCCTGTTTAGTCTGCAAAAATATCCACATCATGCACTCAATGAAGAGTCTCAAAAGTTGCTCTTCCTTAGAGGGATCAATGAAAGTTGTGTTGATGCTCTACACTTGATAGGAGCAGGTGATATCACCCAAGTTCCCTGGGATGATATTAAGAAGATATGTCAGAATCACTCCAAGGAAGCTATAAAGAAAGGGAGAGGTTACCAATATTCTATGGGTAAATCCTCCGTTAATGGGCTTTCAAGGATGGAAATCACTCATTTTCTATTAGACTTCAAGCAGGACATCATAAATAATATGGAAACTCAACTAGATACAAGTAAAGAAGAAACATGAGGAGGCAAAGGCAATGTTGGCAGAATATTGTCCTCATTGCAAGAAAAAGAAGAATGATTGCAAATGTAAAATGGTAGCCAACATTGACAGAAAGCACACCCCACCTGAATTCAAGCCAATTGAGGGTGATGAAGATCAAGTTTTCTATGTTGCACAAAGAAGGCCATGGGCTCCAAGACAAGGAATCACTTTGTCATAACCTTCCACTCCTATTATCACAGAGCTTCATGTGGAAGAGGAGGAGCATCGAAGTTTACCTAATATTCGTGCTCAAACAAGTGTGCCCAGGAATCTTGAACCAGTTCAGTAGATTGATCCTAACCCGCCATTTCATCAAAGGTTAGAAGTTGCTAAGCAAAAGGAGGAAGCAACCTTTGATATTTTGGATAAGCTAAAACATATATGTGTCAAGATACCTCTATTCTAGGCCATAAAAGATGTTCCCATATATGGTAAGGAAATAAAGGAAGCATGCCTTAAAAATCCTAGGAGGAAAAAGAAGGACCCCACCACTCTTCATGTGATGGGACAGTTGGCAGATATCATGCTTGGGAAAGTTACTCTTCCTAAGTATACTGACCCATGTAGTCCTGTAGTTGGAGTCACCATAAATGGAATCCAAGTAAGGAATGCTCTAATAGACTTGGGAGCTGCTATCAATGTGATGACTAAAGATATCCTACAACAACTGAATGTTACAAACCTGTGACCTAATTCTTCTATCTTGTAGCTTGTTGATAGTTCCACTGTCAAACCAAATGGTATAGTTGAAGACATTATTCTAGACTCTTGGGAATATCTAGCTGATTTCATGATCCTTTCCCCTAAAGCTACATTAGGAGGGTATCCTATTATTCTGGGAAGGCTGTGGTTAGCTAGAATAGATGCTTACATTGGATATCGATAAGGGGGCATGACTATTTCTGATGGGAAAATCACTAAAAAGCTTGTCCTTTATCCTCTTGCTCAACCATTTAATGATATGGACAACCCCATTTTGCCACAAGTTGGAGAAGAAGTAGAGGAAGCCAATTCAGTGGCACAACTCATGATGATTGACAGAAGTCCTTTCCTACAGATTCAAGAAGAAGATGACATATTATCTCATATAATTCAGAGGCATTGTGAAGTTAATGAGAAGCACTCACTCATGAATCCAGTTCTGCATGTCCATTGTAGACACTTCTGCCAACTTCTTCTGCACCTGAATTTCCTGCAATAAGAGATATACTTCATACATTATTACCTTATGAAGTAAAAGTGCCAAGCATCAGCGAAACAACCATAATTGAGTTGATCACACAAGTACCAGTTTCAAAGGGGAAACATTTGAATATAAATAACAAGCTTACTCAGGAGCATCAGTTGTCTTTGACAAACCTGTTAAAAAAGCATCAGCATGCATTTGCATGGGATTACCATGACATGAAGGGTTTAGATCCTAAACTTTGTACTCATAGGATATACATTAGGGATGATTGCACACCGGTGAGGCAACCACATAGGATAATTAACCCTACATTGAGGGAGATTGTGAAAGGAGAACTACAAAAGTTGTTGGATACAAGATTTATCTAACCTATCTTAGACAACCAATGGGTGTCTCCTTTGGTGATTATACCTAAAAAGGGAGGTAAATGGAGAGTTTTTGTTGACTATAGAGAATTAAATTTTGTCACCAAAAAGGATCACTTTCCTCTTCCTTTCATAGACCAAGTATTGGATTCACTTGCAGACAAGAAGTATTTTTCCTTCTTAGATGGGTTCAGTGACTATAATCAAATATAGATTGCACCTGAGGATCAGGACAAGCCAACTTTCACTTGTCCTTGGGGGACTAATGCCTATTATGTTCTCCCATTTGGCCTATGCAATGCACCTGTAACCTTCCAAAGAGCAGTTATTAGCATATTCTCAGATATTTCCCATGATTGTATGGAAATCTATATGGATGATTTCACCACTTATGGTGCTGATTTTGCAGAAGCATTAGAAAACCTCAAAAAGGTTTTGCAAAGATGTGAGGACCATAATCTCTCCTTGAATAGTGAGATGTTTTATGATGATGCAAAAATGAGTGGTCCTTGACCATTATATCTCTCAAAAGGGAATTCAAGTGGACCCAACCAAAATAGAGGTAATTACCAATCTTACTATTCCTATCAAGCAAAAAGATGTTAGAAGCTTCCTAGGCCATGCAGGTTTTAATAGGCGTTTCATAAAATATTTCAATAAGATGGCAACACCACTTTACACTCTTCTGACTAAAGATGCTGAGTTCCAATGGACAACAAATTGTGATAAATTATTTTCTGATTTAAAAACAACATTAACTCATGCTCCTGTGCTCAAAGACCCTAATTGGGAACCTTTCCACATTCACATTGATGCATCTGATTATGCACTTAGGGATGTCTTAGGACAAAAAAAGGGAGCAATTGAGCATGCGATATACTTTATCAGTAAAAACCTACAAGGGGCTGAGTTTAAGTATACAGTGACAAAAAAGGAGATTTTGGCAGTCATCTATGCTCTCAACAAATTTAGGCATTATATCATAGGATACTAGATCTTTGTCCATACAGACCATGCAGCCATAAGATATGTCATGAACAAGCCATTGATCAAAAGCAGATTAACAAGATGGTAATTGTTAATGCATGAATTTGATATCACCATCATAGACAAGCCAGGAAAAGAAAATGTTGTGGCTGAATTTCTATCCAGATTGACAACATCAGAAGACACTCAAGTCATTGATGACTCTTTTCTTGATGAAAATTTGTTCTCTATCAGTGTGCATACACCTTGGTACACTGATATAGCCAATTATCTGGTTATAGGGAGAGTTCCACCTCATTTCTCTCCAAAAGAGTGAAGGGTTCTTATTGAGAAGACTTTTCCATTCTCATGGATGGAAAGTTGTTTATTCTATACTGGACCAGATCATGTGCTCAAAAGATGTATAAGGGAAGATGAGACTTATGATATACTGCATGCATGCCATGATGAACCATGTGGAGGACACTTTGCAGCTAAGAGGACAACCATGGAGATCCTCAATATAGGATACTACTGGCCTACACTTCATAAGGATGCAAGCAAGTACACCAATAAATGTGATAGGTGTCAAAGAATGGGGTGACCAACTAAATCAGATGAGATGCCTCTATACCCTCAGGAGGTTATCACACCATTTGATAAATGGGGACTAGACTTTGTAGGTCCCATTGATCCATCATCAAATGGTAAATCTTACATCTTAGTTTGCCTTGATTATGTGACAAAATGGACTGAGGTAAAATCCATGAAGCATGCTAGGGATAATAATGTTGCATAATTCCTCTATGAAGAAATATTCACACGTTATGGAGTTCCTAGAGAGATAGTTACAGATCAAGGGGCTCAGTTCACATGTACTCGAGTCACAACATTAGTAAATGAGTATAATGTCAAACATAGGAAATCTACTCCCTATCACCCACAAGCTAATGGACAATCTGAGGTAAAAATAGGGAAATAGAGTCTATTCTGACCAAGATAGTATCACTTCACAGGAAGGATTAGGAAAATAGGTTACCAAAAGTTGTATGGGCCTATAGAACCACTTGGAAAACCACAACTGGTTTTAATCCCTTTGATCTGTTATATGGAAAAACAACAATGATACTTATTGAGTTTGAGCATAAAACTCTTAGAACGACACTAGATCTTGGGATAGACATATCTGAGGCACAGAAGGACATGATCATGCAACTGAATGCCTTGGATGATATGAGAAAGTCAACACTTCATCATATTGAAATGGTGCAAAATCAAAGAATCAAATGGCATGATAAATACATAAAGGAAAAGTGGTTCCAACCAAGTGATTGGGCCCTCCTTTATGATTTAGATATCAAGATAATGCAAAAAAAATGGAAACCAAGTGGTTGGGACCGTATGAAGTGGCTGAAGTCTTCTCAAATGGTGTTGTTCAACTCACAACCATTGACCCCATCATATTCAAGCTCCTGGTCAATGGTCATCGACTCTGGTTGTATCATAAGCCTTCCTGCAAGTGGGAATTCATGCAAAAATTTGTTGAGTACCATAATTTTCAACTTCCTACAGCCGAAGGAAGTGAACCTAGTGTCCCTCCTTCTGACTAGTCAAGGTACGCATACAATCACAATAAAGATTTCCAATTTTGTGGGAATCCATTTCTCCATCAATAAAGATTATCCACCCATTCATTTTCATTCTCTCTCTCTTCCACCTCACTCCACTCCACACCACTTCATTTAATTACTCAACCAGACTTTTATGATAACCTACAGTTCATGACATGATACTGTAGAATGAACTCTATTTACCTAAATTCAGAAATTATGGCTGGTTGGACTAATTTCTAAAACTAGATAGTTTCAATGAGGACATTTCTTAGGAATTCGCACAAACACTTTCTGACGGTAAGGCAATGGTAAAATGGCTAGAAGTTATAGCTACTGAGGAAAGAATTGTTGAAATAACAGGTTTACCTGTCGAGGGAGAATCCTACCCTGCTACTAAAGATGCAAGGTCAGCCAAAGCAGATTTCACAAAACCTAGTGATCCTTTGCTTGTTGTGGACAAACAAGGTATGAGAAGACTATCTTTGCCAGATAAATGGAAACAAGTTGTTATTTTTATTGTCAAGTATATTACCTGTGAAGGCCACCAATCATGCCTCCATTCCATGCATTTTAAGCTCCTGAACCATATGAGACATGGAAGAAGGATGAATGTGTCCAATGTGTTGTACAACCTCCTAGCAATCATGGTAGCTAAAATGCAAAAAGGTAGGGACAATTCTATCTCCCATCATTGTTTGATAAAATTGTTAGTAGAAAAATCTTTGCAAGAAGTATTTGGTATGTCATGGGAAGAGTTTGTGAGCATTGATCAGTTCAGATAAGAAAATATACATCATAGAGGCCAGCCTCAATATTGTAGGGTTAGTAGGGGTGAGAGGGTTGCTAGAACCATTCCTAGAGCTTCAACCTTTGGTACAAACCCTAGCATAAACCCTCCTGCAATTGAATCAACAATAGAAATAGGCTCCTTTGAATCAAAATCTTCAGATGAAGAAAGTTTATCCATTGACCCTAATGTCAGCGTTCTTCCTAAAAATCCAATTCATATTAGGGTAGCCATTAGGAAAGAGGAAGAACAAATGAGGGAGACATAAGCTAGAAAAGGGAAGGCTAGGAACCAAACATCAAAAAAAGAAAAACCTAGCCCTAAGAAATGGAAAGCTGATGACACCGATTTTCCTGTAGTCGTTGAAAAACATAAAATCCCTTTAAATAAATCAAAACCAGCTGAGCCAACTACTTTTATACCTCCAAAAAGAAGCCCTAGGCTCAGAAGAACACCTAGGAAGGAGACACAAGATTCTAAGGGGCAAGTAAATGTTAAAGTGGAGGATATTTTTGAAGAACATGCAAACATTGGGTTAGCCGAGCTTGTTGTTGTTGCAGAGTGAGTTAAAAATCAAGAACCACTGCAACCAGAGCAAGATGAACAAAAAAAATCACTACAACTAGTGCCATTTGAACAACATGAACTGACATGAGGAAAGATCTTGGTAGGGATACATAAACCTCCAAAATTTTCATTGAATCTTGTAGCCTTGAACTTATGGAATGAGATGCAAAGGAAGGAGGAGGAGTGGAAAAAGGAAAGACTCAAGCTACAGGAAGAAGTCAAAAAGAAAAATGCAAAAATTAAGAAGAAAGATGAAGAGATTGTTGCATTGAAGGATAAGGTAGATAATGTGGTAGGTTTAGTACCACAAATGATTGCATATTGCAGAACTCCTCCAAGAGTATATGCATTGCATCTGGAGGAGCGTTATCTTTCCTTCAAGCTGTCAAGGGTTATTTCAGGTTTAAGCACTTCTATCGAAACACCACATGAGTTTTTTCAAGCCTACTAAACCTCTCCTCTTGAAGTTAAAAATATGTTGTGTGAATTGTACTTGCATAATTATGTTGTGCCTAATGATCATGACTGGAACCCATTGTTGTACATTGGAGATATCCATATGAGGGCATTCATGTCATGGATCTAGAATGAAGTAAGCTGGGGAGAGTAGTTTGAAATATATAGGGGAAGAGAACTTAGTGCTCCTTTTCCTCTCAAAGCTGAATCTAGTAACCCTTTAGACATTTACTATACCTGACACAAAATTATTTCTTTTGAGCTACAAAAATAGAATCATGCCTATCAGGGAAGAAGCATATCAGGAATATGAGCAGATAGCTGAGACTACAAGGAAAACAATGTCGGGGTACCTATCGTAGAGGTGGAAAAGTTTTCTAAAAACAATTGAAACAAGCTAAACCTCATTCTTTGTAGAATTATGTTGTAGCATGTAAATGATGCACTAGGTACATATATATTAGAAGGGTGAAGCAATAGAATTGGCTTCCATTGACATTTCAGCCATCAACTCTGTTATGGCCAGTACCAGATTATAAATACCATCAGTATGACATAGCTATAGAAAGGCCAAGGTGGAGAAGATTGGAAAACAAGCAAGGAATCTACTGGGATTCTAATTTAGAAACTACAGACACTGATCTGGGATAGTTGGTAGTTGGTGACTTCAGAGCTTTGACTAGGCAAAGGAATAGAGCTTCATCTACTAGAGGACAAACCAAACGTTAAGTTGGGGGGAGATGATGAGTCCAATTAATGGATCAATTTTGATAGGGTTTATCATATATTTGTTGTTGATACTATAGACTATGGCACTTGGTTATTGACACTATCCATGTTATTTCCTTAAAATCCATAAACCTTGGGCATAAACTTATCCTTATGAATTTTGATAATATTAACATGCTATGTGATTAATTTATGTTAATTTTACATGTAGTTGAATGCATGTTACTTTAAGATAATTATGGATATGCATTTGTTTTATGCACGCTAAAGTTGTAATGCATGTCCAAATTTAGATGCAAAAATAAAAGGAGCTTGCAATGTGGATGGTTGCTGCAAAAGTCAAGAAGAGATGGACATTGAAGAAGTCAAGCAGTTGGAAGCTTCTAGCTCATGTGGAAGTTAATCTTAATGGCCATGTCTATTGGTTGAGTAGATTTAGGATATATTGTTATGCTGGATTCTTGTTGAAAGAAGTTGGTTTGAATGAATCTTGTGCATGCGTAACCTCCTTCCTCTTTTTCATGCTTTCAATAAATGGAATCTTCCTAATTTGTTTGAGTCAACTGCCTTGTTAGTTAAGTTAGTTAGAATCTCTCTTGCTTTAAATAATGGTCAGATGCTCCTCTTCAAGAGGTTGAACATTCGAAGAATCGTACTTGCATTTTTAGTTTTGAAGAAATACAACTATGTTGCTATTACGTTGTAATCATGTTTTCAATGAATAAAATGATATTCTAGTTTGTTACATCTGAGTTAGTTCTGGGAAACCTCATTCAAGGGGGCCCACTTGGTGAGAATTCCATCCTTTCAGTTTAGTAGTTCCTTTTCTATTTAGCAATTAGTCACAGTCTTAGCATTTGTCTGTTCCTGTAGCCACTAGAACTCTGTTCTGTGTCTGTTCTTGCAACCACGACAGACAAATTAAATTCTTGTTTGTTTACTAAGACTTCTGCTTCTATAATTCATTTTAGTTTAGTTTAGTGGTTGGTTTATGTTCAGTATTTATGTTATTTCCTTTCAAGCATCTGACTTTCAGTATTACTTCCTTTCTAAGTTATAGGATAAAGATGAGTACAATGGAATCCTAGTGCATATACAGTGCTGACCCATTTCAAGTTCACATCCTTGGGTTGATAATGAAATGAACCTTCATGATGAGAAAGATAGCTACTTGGCGCAAACATTTAATCTTCAAGTTATGGATTTAAGGGCTTAGTTATTGAACCATTAGAGGAGGCTAACACTCATCGCATGAACGTCTACACGCTGCGCGGGCATCCTCGATAGTTATTCATTTACTGACGCTGAAAACAAGCATCAAGTCGAATGAAGGCAACTGGCTTGTGTGGAATTTAGCCTCCGAATTTGGTTTTCTAAAATGTGGAAGGGTAAAAGGGGAATTTTCCCAAGGGCTGCAAATTCACTCCTATACAACTACATTGAAGTTTGGAGTGATCATTTCCTTGTATTCTCTTTTCTTTGATATTGCCCATTTTATCCATTGGGAAGAAGATATATCTCTTTGAGGAGTATTGAAAACTAAAGGGATAAGTGGGGGAATAGTAGTTTTAGGGGAGGTATCTATAGTGACATTATTTTTCTATGAGGATGAAAAGAGTGTACTAGGAACATTAAGATCTCGACTTAAAGAAACTACAAAGATGATGAAGAAGTGGTAATTTGGGATGGTAGGGGATTAATACCTGAAATATTTTTTGCTTCAATTGGTTGAGTTCTCCCCTATGTAATATGACAAACTTAAAGTATTTTAGTTGGTAATTTTGGTCTCCCTATAGTATCTCATTAGGAACACACACTTTTTAAATTTACTCCCTTTTTAAATTAATTCAACAATCTTAGTATCCAACCATTTCTTAGATTTTTCAATATAAATAAAGATCTTTCTATTATATCCATTATTTCTTTATCTATATAATTAATAGGTGTGAGAGGTTGGAATTGCAGAGTACCCATAGAAAACTTATCAACTATGCTAGAATCATCACCTTCTATAGTCATAGTATCTAAGCCCAATTCACATTCCTGCATTTGTTGAACTATCATTCTAAACCAATCTCTTTTCATTACTATGAAATCATTTTCGTAGTTGGCATAATAATATTCTAAATTTGGGTGATGAAAATATTTAGACCCCAAATGTAGATTATCCTTGACATGATTTTTTCTATCAAAAGGATACCTTATATTGTAGAGGTTCAAGGTAATTTTGACTAGGGACCTTTTGATATTTTGAGCTTGAATTGTTGGTGGGCATGAGTAAAAAACTTAAACTCAAGGGAAATGGACACCCTGCTTTCTTTTTATCTTTGCATTTCTCATGTATGCACTCCATTTTTCTATAAAACTAAATTAGAATAAAAATATCATTAGGACACTTGGGCAACTTGTAGGGGTATTCATCAAAACCACTAATTTTGATATAGGTATAATTTGAAAATTGAGTGAAATGATTGCCAAATTGATAAATCAATTTAGTTGCTTCCTCAAAGATCCATAGCTCAACAATCCCATCAAGTTCTTTTATTGTAAGCATGATAAATCATCATAAATGATTATTGTTGATTTCTTGTTAATTGGGGCTAAAAATCATATACTTGAGTAGTATCATCAAATACTCTAACCTACTCCATGTTGGAGAACGCCAAGATTAGAAAGCGTGAATTGATAACCTTTCATGATTGAAACGATGAGCACAATAGGATATCTATCATATAATATGAAGAATGTAAATGTAAAATGATGAAATTTTCATATATAGGCAAAGACATTGAGGTAGGAAGGTAGGACTGAATAACTGACTAACCCTCCAAAGGTGCAACACTTGTGAGATCATTTGACAAGTGTGCTAGCAATTGGAAATTATGCATGTAATAGGTGTCTCAATTGATGAGGACAAATGTCTCAATGCTATGAAGTGAGACAAAAATATGAAATATCCTAAGTAAACTTAAGCTAAGTGTGAATAGGTCAATCCTAAAAAGGTGATATCCTAACTGGATATGTAAAGACACTATTTACACTAACACTACAAACCAAACCATGATTACATACATGCAATGGTATAAAATAAATTAGATATCACATAGAACTGTTGATCATTAAAAATTTAATTAATTGGTTATGAAGGTTATAATTGATCAATTTACCCCAATCAATGAATTGTGATGCATAACCAATAACTTTGATGAATTGGCACATATAATATTGAAATGAATAGATCAATTCCCATAACCTCATGTAATAGTGCAATTATATTTGATATATCTTCATTAAAACGAGTCTTGACTAAGTTCTTAGTAAATTTAGATTTTCCTTTTCTAGGAACTTTCAACCAATAGTTAGCTTGATATTATTGAGGCATAGGTCCTTTTTTTTCTCTAAAGTAGAAACTTGTCATTTCTAGGTTCCTATCTACATATTCATATTAAACAAGAAGTATTAGTGTGATGCCTAGTAAGGCCCCATCTAACTTTTCCACTACTCTATTATATGTTGTTTTGACCTCTATTGTTTGTGGATCATATAATGTTTCACAAAGGTAAGAACAAGATCTATACACTGCATTGGTGTAGGAAAATCACTTGCATGTGCTAATCCACTTTGAAACGTTACATTGACCATGAGAGATCAAATATTTTGTCATTCTTTGCCAAAATTCTTGTAAATCAACATGCCCTATTTTTTTGCCTTTAATATTTTAATAATGATTTTTGTAAAATTGATTCCACCACATACCATTGGTATACATATTTCATCTTATAGGATTTGTTAATAAGAAAAAAGAGTTGGGTTATGCTTTGAGGAAAAATGATATTGAAAGAAAGAAATAAGAGTGAGGTTAAGTTTGGGAAAACATTAAAATAGATACAGTTCATGAGCATTTAGGGAAAATACTGTTTGCTTAGTTATTGAAAAAATAGAGGATTTTGAAATTAGAGAACATGAAAGAAAAGAAAGAAATGGAGGATATTTGATTTACCTTGAGATTTGTATGGAGAAAACCAAGTAAAATATGTTGGGTTCGGCGAAGCCCAAATATTCTAATTATAACGACAGTTTCTCTCACACTTGAAATAGATGCCTTTTTTGTAACTGACTTCTTTTTGGCATGTATTTGCTAATTTAGAAGTTGACCGTTTTGGTGGATTTTTCCATTTTGGAGATGAGACTAAATTATAAAAGAGTATTGTTGTTGCTTGAATATTGTATTGTATTGATAATTAGTAAAAGAGAATCCTTGTTGAAAGTGGATGTAGCCATTGTTGGGCGAACCACTATAAAATCTCGTGTTCTTGTTTGTGTGTGTTATTGTTCATTCATTTTATTTTCTGCAATATTTTTCTTTCATTTATTCTGCTGTTATTAAATTCAACAATTGGTATTAGAGCCATGGAGAGGTATTGAGCAGAGATGGAAAATGATTGGGTGTTTAATTCCGAAGCCATGGACAAAGCAAATATGGAAGAGAGTCCCAACTGGGATGATTGGGTTCAAAATCTCATGTCTATGTGCCATGGCCATGAAGAGAGTCATGATGAAGTGGGAGCTATTCATCAGATGTTTTTGGATGAATTAAATGATGAAGCTGATTCTATTATTGAGTAGTTTCTTGGCATGATGGAATCAAATAGTGACACAAAGCTAGATGAAATTGTGCCAATGGAAGTAGATGAATATTCTTTCTATTTGGCTGCTGATCTCACCATTGAAGTTCTTATGAGTGATGTTGATCATGATTCCTTGAGCACTACCTAGGCCAGGTATGTGTGGGAAAAGGCCCACAGAATTTGGGAGGCAAGGATTTTGACATGCTAGAAGACTTTAGAAAGGTTGAGAATAAGGCCTTTGAGGAAATTGGATTTCAAAAAGAAAAAGAGAGATATGATTTATTGATGAAGATTGCCCAAGTAGAGGCGGAGTGGAATGGATTGATTGCAAGTAGTGCAGAAGATTCTATAAGAAATATAAAAAAATCATTGTTTGAGACAAGGTTTGGTAATGTCATTGATGTTGACATGGAGCCCGTTGGTGTTGGGTATGGTTATCGAAGTGGTCTTGATGCTACTGCACATGGTGGTGTATATGATAGTGCAACTATGTTTGCATGGAAAGGGGAGACCCTTCAAGAGTACTGGTGGTGTACAAAACAACTTTTGGATTGGGGCCATGGTGGCGGTCCAGATTTGATTCTGGCTGTGGGGGAGGAAATGGAAGGCTTAAAATCCATGGAGGTTATTAAATCCGATGTGCTTTGGAGGAGACTCATCTGAACCATTCTTAAAATGTTTTGGGGAAGCTAAAATCTTCATTGGGGCATATGTAAATTCCTGTAGTGGGGGATATCTCTAAGAAACTATCTCAAGCAATATTTGGTCTTCAAGTGGGAGATTGTTGGGTTCAGTGAAGCCTAAATATTCTAATTATAATGGTAATTTCTCTCACACTCGAAACAAATGCCTTTTTTGTAACTAAATTCTTTTTTGGCATGTATTTGCTAATTTAGAAGTTGACCACTTTGGTGGATTTTTCTATTTTGGAGATGAGACTAAATTATAAAAGGGTATTGCTGTTGCTTGAATATTTTATTGTATTGAGAATTAATAAAAGAGAATCCCTGCTGAAAGTGGATGTATCCATTGTTGGGTGAACCACTATAAAATACTGTGTTCTTGTTTGTGTGTGTTATTGTTTATTCATTTTATTTTCTGCAATCTTTTCTTTCGTTTATTCTGTTGTCATTAAATTCAACAAAATATGTGGGTCCTGCCTAGCCATGATTGGATGAATATGAGATTCTTTACGTTTTAAATTTTAATATATTTTCCACATGATTGCTAAGGATTCTTATATGAATGCCATATTCTCTTTAATACAATGGTCCTGTAATCCTTTGACACTTTCCAAAGAGTTAGAGATTCACTAAAAAATAGGAACTTGATTGAAATTTCTTTGAATGGACATATTTTAATGAGTTGTCACATTGTGAACTTGCAGGCAACTAGGAAGTCTATTTGAGGTTCTACTGGTTCTTGAAATAATAAGCTCCTCTAAAATAGCCTTTAAAACTTAACAATATGCCCTTTTCCTTTTATTCGTCACTTTTGAACTTTGCAAATAAATGTTGTGGGTGCAACTAGTTCCTAAAACCACTCAAAACTTTGATAATTTTATATAATTTGGAAGTCGTGGGTTTAGTGTGTTCTTAGAATAGGGGAAATATTTGACTTAGTTTCTATCAAAGTTAAAGAATTTAAAAAAAAGAAGACACCTTGAAACTCTTCTCAACAAAACTAAAACTCATAAGTTTGGACACAAAATGATCTCATCAAAGCATAATTGCATGAATCAATGTATGTGTAGACACCTAAAATGTCCTGACTATATCACACATCTTGATTCCACGTACTAACATCATTTTCTTCATTATCACCCTATTTCCCCTATTTGATTAAATAATTTCTAATTATTTAGTTAAATTCATTTTATTCCCCTATTAATTGAATAATGAAGGTTATTTGATTAATTCGCCATTTTCACACTAATCATCCCTCTTGATTAAATAATTCCCAATTATTTAATTAAAAATCTTAATTCCCTCATCCTCGCAATTAAATAATTTCCATATTATTTAATTAGCTAATTTTCCTCCAACTCTCCAACTTGTACAAAGAATATTCCCTTTTCAAATTCAAATTCTTCCCTCCAATTCAAAATATCTCCAACCTATTTCCATAAAATTAAGGATATTTTGAGCTCTCATTGATCCTTCTTGATTCATACTCACATCCTTGATTTCATCTCATCCATTGATCATGAGATAGAATCTTGACCATTGATCATAATTCCTAAAATTTATAAAACCAAGCCTCTCAAACACAAATTTCATTCATAATCTTCATAGTATCCTTACTCTCTAGAATTCTTGAACCAACCTCAAGCATTTTAGAGCTGATTTTGTGAATCATCCCTCTTCAACCAATCTTTTGAAAATGGATTATGCATTCAATTGAGCAATCCACATCACAATTATGCATTAATCTACAATGGGATTGGGGGTTTGCACTTTCAATTTGTTTAATAGCTTTGGATCATTTTCAATTATTTAGATTAACTTCTTTTGAATATTTTGCAAATGAATTTCATTGAGTATGGATTTTATTTGATCATTATCTTGTAGATTCTTAATGTTTTAGGATCTAATTACTTTAATTCAATTCTTAATTGATTATTTAATCTAACCATATGATATTTTGGCATGCCCGGTGGGACCCATGTCCCCATTTTAATAATTTTTGTGAATTTTTGTTGGCCTTGTAAGTTACAGAGATAGTAAATGACACTTTTGTTTCAATAGTGTTGTGCCTTTGAAAAATATCGATGCCTTTGTCAAAAGCGACACATCTAACTGCTCACTATTTTCTTTGTATGTAGGTTAAATCGGTGCTTATGTTCAAAGATCGATGCCTTTACAAAAAATCAACGCATCTTTCTATCCAACACCGTGACACCTTTACATTATATTGACACATTTTTTCTAGTTGGTTTTGTATATCTATAGGATTAAATTGATGCTTTCATCCAAAGAATGATATAATTGTAGGAAATTGACACATCTTCCTTTTAGTGTGTTTGTAATATCTCGACGCCTTTGCATAATATCATCATGTTTGACTGTAAAACAAAGTGACACATTTGTAAAATTGTACCGCATTTGTCAAGTATCGACACATTTGTTCTAACTAGGTTTATGATTTGTCAACTTGATTTCTTTCATTTACCTAACCCTAATCATTCCCTATTTTTTGATCTTGTTTGTTTTAGCTAACATTTTGTAGCATGTGGCATTTGATGGAAAATGATGCAAGAATCTACTAATATTTGTGATTGGAGGTTTTGAATTAATCTAGGATTTACATTTAAAATTGGTGAAAATAAAACTAATCTCACATTTCAACTTGGTGCCATAAAATGAACAATTCAAATTTCATTTTCCCTTGTACATTTAAAAAGAACAACACAAATTTCATATTTGATTTGGTGTTTAAAATTGAACCAACTTGCACACTTCAATTTGGGATTAAAATTTACCAACAACTTGCACATTTTGTTTGGTGTTTTTAAAATTGAACCACATATTTGAATCCTTGGTGCACTTAAAAATAATTCTATGGCATGTTTGGTAAGTGGATGTGTGCATATGCTCTTTCCTTGCACCTAGTGTAATCTTGGAAATTAGAAACACCATTCATTTACATTTTTTTGTACACCTTGAGGTGTAGTGTTGTTTATTCTCTCCCCTCGTGACTCCTAAGAACGATCTTGGGGATAAAAATAAACACTATTTCTATTTATTTCTAAGTAGGAGACTTACTTGGGGGCCTCGTCACCCCAAGTTCGGATCTCAAGCACGTTTCATGGTGGGATATATAAAGGGGGGGAATGAAAGTTGTACCCCAAGGAGTAGCTAGCATCCTTAAAGCCAAGCCCCATGACCCTCGGTTTTTACAATACAGGGAGGTTGTAACATGGCAATTGGTCACACAAGAAAATTTCCTAAGTTTTTACCCTTAAGTAAAAAAACTATGTTTCATTTCCATTGCAATAAAAAAAATTATTTTCCAAAAGAAAATTTTGAGCATATTTGACTTAACATAATTCCATAGTATTGATTTCATTCTCAATATAACATATCACTTTTACAATTTTTCAAATATTGTATTTAAAGATACATACATTGCTCATTTGAGCTTCATAGGAAATAGATACATATGGTCTAGGAAAATTCATTTTCAAATCTCGATCGCCAACTGATGAGGAGAAGGATCACTCAAGCACTTTTTTTCCAACCATAGACTTAAATGTGGTCCCCCTCACATCTACCACATATGGTAAGATGGCCCTACCCTTCGATGAAGGGATTGGTAAGGTAACCTCATAACTATAATCTTTCTAAGCTTAGTGTTGTGTCCTACATAAATAGAACTTGTAACCCATACAATCCTGAACTAGCATGCATAAATGGAACACAATGAATTTATAGTGAAACCAATGGATAATTATACTACTTTGGCCAAAGTATTCTTCACCTAGCACTTCGAGTGAAATCCATCCTATTCACATACACTACCCTAGCTCGATTTAACTTAAGACCATGAAATACTATGCATAGGTAATTCCCTTTCGTAGGTAATCTTTAATGCCAAAAAAAACCTATTACCTTTTCCCAAATCACATTAATATTCCTTCCAGGTAAACATAAGTTTTCCCCTTCATTGGAAAATCTAATCCTAGGCATAACATATGAGCTTTCTGAGATTACAAAATAACTCTGTATCAAATAAATTCTTAATCTATTCACGCTCAATCAATCCTAGTATATAATACTATCAATAAGATCCACTCCTTAATATGGAGTATGTACAAACACTCATAAGGAAATCACAACAAGATTCTTTTCCTTTCCAATAAGAAAATGTAGTCTTTTCCCTATTCTAGCAATTAAATGCCTTTCTCCAAACAATGCATTCAAGACACTCAATCTTTCCAAAAATAGATTAAACATAAAGAGAGTAAGTCACATGCTTGATATATACTATACTCCAATTATCTAATTGGTTCCTTAGCTAAATCCACTCTATGAATTAGCTATACAACTCTTTCTACTTCACAAATCCTCTTCACAAAATTTCCCCACAATACTCTCACACTATATGCCTCACAACTCTCTTCACAATTAAACTCTTAGCTCAAAACAAGAATATCACAGATAAAAAGAAGCAAAATACAAATGCAAGTGAATGTGTATCCAAATGAGGTGAATCTCTCCTCTATTTATACAAAAATATGAGCCTTTTTTACCTATTGTATAGGAGATAATTTTCACCCCTTACACAAATTCCCCTTTTACATTTCCTCACCTTAGAAAACCAAATCCGAAGGTGAAATTCCACATCAGCAAGCTACCTTCATTCCACTTGGAACTCATCTTGTGTGTTGGTAGAAGAATAACAATCGGGGACGCCCACACGATGTGCAAACATCCATGCGACACACTTACATCCCTAACAAATTCTTGTGTCTTAAGTTGGCAGTAGCATTGCACTTCCTAGTGGGAACAAATTGTAACGTCCCTCTTCGACCAATTGACCCAAAAATGCCTTATTCTTGCTCATTCTTCCTTCAAAAAGATGAATTATTCATGCAATTCATCTCTTTGGCATCGTTTGGCATCACTTCTTGCATTATCTTCACTTGAAGCATTTCATCTCACTCCCAAGCAACATTTTGGCACTCCATAGCAGCAACGACAATACTCCATCAACTCCGTAGAGAAAGTGTGCAACACACCATTGAAACAGGGGCTTAAGTCTTCTCTTTTCTCCTCCATTGGCTAGTGAGATCTTGGTGGAGGAGGTAAGAATTTTCAATCATCTCCTCTACGATTTGGTTGAGTAGAACATTAATGTTTTGTAGTGTTATTGTGTTCTTTAATTTATTTCCTCATTTATCATATATATTTCTCTATCATCGCTATCTTGGCTGTCCGTGGAAACACCAAAATGGGGGTCTGAGTGAGGCAGACCCCTATACAACCCCTAAATTTTTTCCCTCTTTCTTGTGTGCAGGTGGAAGAATGATTGGAGCTAGCTAGCAAACATATATCTTTATGAGATCATCTTTGTCACCTTAGTCTTAATATACTTATTTTGTCATTTTAGTATCCACTTTGTATACTTTCTCATTCTGTTTTACCATCTAGATTGAGCTAGCTAGGCTGTTAGTAGGTCTTTTTGGTAGTTTTACTATGTCCACTATTGTCTGGTCATACAGATGCCAATGCGCCCAAGAGATGCTAGCGCGTTGCGTTGACGTCCCAAAATTGCACTGTCATCCTGAGAAAGAGAGCTATCTGAGGCACAAAACCGACTCCAAAAAGCCAACTCGCCTATCCCAGATTGTAGTTCGGGTCTAAAGAGTGGTTGTAGGACCTTATAGTCATCATTTTTGTCCCTCATTCGAAACATCCCTTTAGACTGAGGTAAGTTAGGCAACCTTCTGCTCTTGGATCTTCATGACCTGGGGTCTTGAATGTGGTTGGTCTCCCTCTCTTATATTTTTGGTGAACCTGATGTGAACCTGCGTTTGTTCATTTGTCAATGTTGAAACTTATCCTGCATGCCTTGTGATTGTTGTGTCCATGAGTGTTGTGAAGGTTTATGAGCATCACAACCTAGTCCACAACCTCTGAGTACATTTTCAGGAGAAGTATACGACACCTTCCAATGGATAAGACGAGGATCACCTCTAGTTTCTCGAAAGGCTTTTACTCTAGACTTGCGATTGGTCTTTTAACTCAGGAGTAGTTGTTGAGGGGTGAGGTAGGAATCCCTAACAAAACTGATCACATCCCCACTCCTCCTGCATCTCCCACACCTTCGTCGGTAGATGAACATGAGGCTGTTCATATTCCTTCAAAATATGTCTCCGCCCTTAGCAAAGGGTTGGGTGACCTAGAGAATCACTTGGAAACAAACCTGAAGTTGGTTAGGGCCACTTGGGTTATTAGGGAATTAAAATATATGGTGGAAAAAGACTGAACATGTATAGAACTCCGGGCTAGCCTCTCTAGTTTGATCGAAGTGTGTGCTCCTTCGAATAATACTAGCATTATACAAGGGGCCACTTTTGAAGAGCATGAGAGACAGTTAAGAGTATTGGTACCTCCCATGTCTATATACATGGTTGACGCGGTTCCTTTGATCAACGTCCCTTTTTCCTCTGAAAGATCCAAAACTATCAAAGCGAACAAGATCCCCTTGAGTTTCAGCTTCACCCCTCGTGTTACCTCTAACAGTGGAGATTTTGGAAGGATGAGTGGTGGAGGCTTTAGTAGTAGAGGTGGATTCGATAGCGAGGGTGGAATTGGTGGAAATAGTTCCAATGGAGGTCATGGCGGTGGTTTTAGAAACAAAGGCGACTTCAGTGGAGGCCCTACTCATGGCAGAGGTTCCCATAGTGGTTCCAATGGTGGCCATGGTGGTGGTTCTAGAGGTGGCTCCGGTGGTGGTTCTGGAGGAGGTTCCACTGGTCCTATGTCAAACAATGACCCTATTTTGAATACTCTCCTTCAAAATATGGGTAAGATGCAGAGCCAGTCGACAAGTCTCTCCCAAAACTTTTCCCAGCCTATCTTCCAACCCTTCTTTTGACATAGCCCACTGTCGGTAGCGATTTTAAACACTCCGTTCCCAAAAGGAATGGAGATCTTGAAGTTCAAAAAGTATGGTGGCAAAGGAGATCCACATACACATGTGTCCACCTTTAACGTCCTATGCACAAATTTTTTCCATGATGATGTGTTGATGGAAAAACTATTTCCCTGATCTCTCAAGGATACAACGCTTGAATGGTACTATTCCTTGCATGATAATTCCATCTTCTCTTTTGATCAACTAGTAAACTTGTTTCTTTGACAGTTCCAAGCCAACATCAGACCAAAGATGACCTTTTATGATCTCATTTAATGCAAATAGGGAGATAATGAAAAGATTATTGAATTCATCATGCGGTATCAAACACTCTTCTCACAAATTTCGTACTCGCTGTCTAATTCAAATGTGCAAAAGGTATTCATAGGGAACTTGCAAAGGCCTTGGCAAGATAAGTTTTCCCTTATGAAGTACCCTTCTTTTGTACTTTTGTGTGCAACACTATGAGAGTATCAACAAACAATAGTTTAGTTCAGGGGACCCTCCTCACGTTTCTATTCTGAAGGAAGATCCATCATATCAATCTCTGGGAAAGGTAAGGCTGTTGCAAATGTAGTAGTTGTTGTGGATGACAACAACCTCAAATGCAACTGAAAGTTCACAAAGTTGGTAGAATCTTATTCTTCCATCCCGCAAAATTTGGTGAAGGATAAGATCACAACCTTGCAGAATCCTAAGCCTCTTAAGGAACCTTACCCTAGTTGGTATGATGCAAGTACCTACTTTCAACACCATCGAGTCAACAAACATGATACCGAATGTTGTATGCACCTGCATCATGAGATACAGGATCACATTAAGGATGGTACTATTCGTCTTGATGGAAGAAAAATAAATACAAACAAATTAGTGGCGAAAGCGAACAATGAGTTGTAGATATACACAAACCCATTTTCGTTGCATTCTCCTAACATGATTGTTGATCCCTCTGAATATGTCACTCAACCTGAGGCCTATGTCAACATGGTCACGGTTACTCCCACTCCTCAACCTGTGACTAGTTTTCCAGATGTGACATTCACCTCGCAGGATATGCCTATGAATAATAAGTCTTCTCCCCTCTACCTTCCCACTCACTTCAATGACAACATTGTGACAAGGGTTTTGGTCAATCCTGTGAGACGTGTGAATGTTACTACAGAAGAAACATTGTTATTTAATTCATTATAGAGGGAGGAGTACAAAGAAACAAAATCCACCATTTGTACACATGATGGTCTCTGTCTCAAACCATATGGCTCGATAAATTTATCCATCCTAGTTGGACCTAGGGCTATTGATGCGGTTTTCAATGTTATTTCAAAGTCGGATTTGTTCAGGATGAAGCTAGGCATACCTTGGCTAGCTTCCATGAATGGGATCGCCTCCATACTTCATAAATGTTTAAAGTTTTCCCATGAAGGTGTCGTGCACGTAGTACATGACACTGAATACCAGCCTCTGGTGTCCTGTGGGGGATATTCATTGGATCACTTTTGGCCCACCCCAGTTGGTCCACTTCCTCCAAGAATGGACCTAATTTATAAGAATTACATAAAGTATAAGACCAGGGGCAAGGGATAGCCAAAACTGACCCTTCCTATAGCACAACGGCCAGATGCTTCCTCTTCCTAAAAGGGAAAGGAGAAGCTTGCCCCTTCTCAGGCCACCCCATCCGCTCTCCTTTCTTGGGAGGAGTATTGGATGAGTAAGGATGACCTTTACCCGCTAAATTTGATGGTATTTGCTTGGCATAGACCCAAGATCAGGATATCGGATCTCCCTACTGAGCCCCTTGGGCCATGATACTATTTGTATGGAAGAAAGAAAGGCTCTCAAAGAGAATTTTCTTTGCGACCTCCCACCGCTCTTGCTCCCAAAGTAGTGAATGGGAAGAGGCCTGCTACTGAAGCACTTGAGCCAACTCCCCCTGCTGCTTCTCAAGCTATCCCTCCTGCTCCCATTCAAGAGTCTATCCCCCTGTCGAAAAGGATTGTAGTAGACACTCCCATGGCTGAGCAGGAGCCTTTTGTTCCTTCGCATCCTTTGACCTCTAGCTTGAAGAGCCAAAGAAACCACCCTGCATGTGAGCATCGACAAAAGGCTCTTGCGGTTGAGTAAGCCACTTTGCAGAAAAAAAATGAGGAGATGGCCACCCCTGTGTCAGGGATTTTTACTGTGTCTTCTCCTCTCCTTTCTCTTGATTTAGTTCAACCTAGTTCAATCTCTCCACCGAATCCCACTGTGAGTGTGCCTAACCCCAAAAAGGTGCAGGTGTTCATCACTCCTTCAGCGGATCTGGCCTTATTGATGTCCCTTCCAGACGTCCCTCCTTTTTCAAAACCTATAAATATACTAAACACTTCGGTGGTATCTGTTGCGGTTCTCTCCTCCTCTTCCTCTACGCCTCTTGCTTTGTCTATATGAAGTTCACACCCCCTTGACGAAGCAGAAGGTAGAGGTTGGTCCTTCCAACAATGGAGGACATAAGAGGTGCCCACTTTCTCTGAAGGGTGGTCTTGCACTAAATTGTTCTGTCCTAGTAAGGAAACCAGTCCTAGCTTCCCCTAAGTTCGTCACCACTCCCAAATCGTTTGGTGAACTTAGCAGTGAATCTTGGGTGCAGTCTTCTCCGTCTGTTGAAGTAAAACATGGCACTCTAGTAAAGTTCTTATTTAACTCTCTAGATGAACTTTCAACCTTGTCAATGATCTTTGCAAAGTCACTGACCCTAACTCCACAAGATCTTAGCGGAGGGGACCTTGCGGGGCCCTCTTCCTTAGCCCTTGTTGTGGGAGGGTATGAAGATCCTCCTCTTAACATCCTACCACTGCAAGCTTGTCCTTCATCCCCTACGATGATCTAGAGTGGGAAGTGAACAAAATTTTGGTCGATCAGTGTTAGGGGGAGGCCCCTTTCTTTATCTTTATATTAGAGATGTGTGTGTGTGTGTTGTGATGTGTTCCCCATGATCGTGCTATGTGTTCTTGGATGATCCTTGTCACCCTTGTTGGTGCTTGGATACATGTGATTTTTGTGTCGTAAACCTTCTCCTATTTGTATCAGTATTCTTCCATGTTTGTGACTTGAATTTTGGCAAATTGGGGATGATGCAAAGTGTTGGGGGCATTTAGGCTTGCCTTCCATGTTGACCCAATTTTTTATTTTTACTTTATTTTTTGTGCATTCTTCTTGATCTGGTTGGGGATTGATTATCTTTCACCTTGCACCGCAATCACCTACTATTTTTATAAGCAAGAGAAGATCTAACCCCGAGAAACTAGATCCCCCTGTGCCCTTTGTTTATGTTTATCTCTCTTTCTCACCCTTTTTCCTTCTCTTTCTCTCTTCTTTGCTTGAGTTGTCACTCTCATGTGTGACAACGCCATCTCTATAATGTTTTGATTTTTAGAAAATGAATTCGTTGCCAACGAATCTTTTCTTGTAAGTCCTCATGAGAATTCCTCTTTCAAAATAGTATTCACAACATGGATCCCTTATGGAACATGTTTCCTTCATCATGGGTTCATAAAGAAAGAACTTGAGAACCTTCCTGCGAGGTGGGAAGTACTTTGACCTTCCCCTCGTGAGGGGGAATTTTTCTTCCTTTCAAAATCCTTGATGAAGTGAAATTTTTTTGAAAGGATCGCTTGATGATGAATCAATTTAAGAAAGACTGTCCTTACTGTACTTTCGAACAACGTATCCCTTAAGTGGACCTCCTCTTTACGCTGGGTTCCTGAGGGACCCCCTTGAAATATTTCCAACTTATTGAAAATCTACGTGACTTCCCACTTACTTGCCTATGTGGTCGCTTTTTGACATGTTCTATCTATGGGTAAACATGTTGCTTTGCAGGTGTGCTTGTAAAGTCACTTCTTGACTCTTCAGAGTCCCCTTCCTTTGGTTTCCTCCATGTGAGAGATCTTGGGGGATACCTCCCTGCAGGTCTATGGGCTTGTAGGGTGCTTCCTTTGAGCTTCCTCCATGCGAGATATCTTGGGGGTTGCTTCCTTGCAGGTATGTAGGTCTGTAAGGCACTTGTTTTGGTTTCCTTCATGCAAGAGATCTTGGAGGATACCTTCCTTGTAGGTTTGCGGGTCTGTAAGGAGCTTTTATCGGTTTCCTTCATGTGAGAGATCTTGGAGGATACCTTCCTTACAGGTCCGTGGGTCTTTAAGGCACTTTTATCAGTTTCCTTCATGTGAGAGATCTTGGAGGATACCTTCCTTGCAGGTTTGCAGGTCTATGAGGTGCTTTTTTGGGTACCCTTCATGTGAGAGATCTTGGAGGATACCTTCCTTGCAGGTTTGCAGGTCTGTGAGGTGATTTTATGGGTACCCTTCATGTGAGAGATCTTGGAGGATACCTTCCTTGTAGGTCTACGAGCCTGTAAGGTGCTTTTCTCAGTTTCCTTCATGTGAGAGATATTGGAGGATACCTTCCTTGAAGTTCTGCGGGTCTGTAAGACGCTTACTTCTCGAGGCTTCCTTCATGTGAGAGATCTTGGGGAACACCTCCTTGTAGGTTTGTGGGCTTGGAAGATGCTTTCATTCTATAACTTCATGGTTCTACGGGACTATGGAGTCTTTTGTTCCATCCTGTACTCTCGAGCTCGCTAGATCACGGTCTACTTCCTCGACGGTTCAGGTATACATTTCTAACCCTACTACCTTTCTGATCTACTTTACCAAAGCACTCATCAGTATTTATTCTCGCTAAAGTGGGGGAAAAATGTATAGGAGCAAATTTTCACCCCTTACACAAATTTCCCTTTTACACTTCCTCACCTTAGAAAACCAAATTTGAAGGCTAAATTCCACATCAACAAGCTTCCTTCATTCCACTTGGCATTCGTCTTGTGCATCAATAGAAGAATAACTTTCAGGGATGCCCATGCGACACACTTATGTCCCCGACAGATTCCTGTGTCTGAAGTTGGCAGAGGCATTACACTTCCTATTGGGAAGGAATTGTAACATCCTTATTTGACCAACTAACCCAATAAATACCTTATTATTGCTCATTCTTCCTTCAAAAATATGAATTCTTCATGAAAATCATCTCTTTGGAATGTTTGGCATCATTTCTTGCATTCTATTCACTTCAAGCACTTCATCTCACTCCCAAGAAAATTTTTGGCACTCTATAGCAGCAACAACAACACTCCATTAACTTCATGGAGAAACTGTGGAACACACCATTGCAATAGGGGCTTGAGTCCTCTCTTTTCTCCTTCATTAGCTAGTGAGCTCTTGGTGGAGATGGTAAGCATTTTCACTCCTCTCCTCTATGATTTGGTTGAGTAGCACATTACTGTTTTGTAGTGTTATTGTATTCTTTATTTTCTTTCCTCCTTTATCATATTTATTTCTCTATCATTGCTATCTTGGCTAAATTTGGAGGTGGAAACACCAAAATAGGGGTCTGACTGAGGTAGACCCCTATACAACCCCCAACAATTTTCCCTCTTTGTTTTGTGCAGGTGGAAGAACGCTTGGAGCTAGCTAGCGAACAAATATCTTTGTGAGATCATCTTTTCCACTTGAGTCTTAATATACTTATTTTGTCATTTTAGCATCATCTTTGTATACTTTCTCATTATGTTTTACCATATAGATTGAGGTAGCTAGGCTATTAGTAGGTCTTTTTGGTAGTTTTACTATCCATTATTGTCTGGTCGTACATACATCAGCACGCCTAAGAGACGCTAACACGTCGCACTGACATCCTAGAATTGTGTTGTCATCCTCAGACAAAGAGCTATTTGACGGACAAAACCAATTCCAAAAGCCAACTCGTGTAGCCTAGATTGTAGTTTGGGTTTGAAGAGTGGTTGTAGGACCTTATAGTCCTTATCATTTTTCATCCCTCATTGAAAACATCCCTTTAGATTGAGGTAAGTTGGGGCAGCCTTCTGCTCTTGGCTCTCCATGACCTGGGGCCTTGAACGTGGTTTGTCCCCCTCTCTTACACCTATAAACAGGGTTCTCAAAGTGACACTTCTTAGCTCACTAGCTCGACTCAACAAACAAAAAATAGAAGGTGGAAAATTAATTTGATGTCTATCAAAAACATATAAAACCATCAGAATGAGTCACCTCATTCCTCAAGACAACAAGAAAGATATTAAGAAATGCAAGACATTGGTCTCTTACAGGTTGACTTGTTTAGCCAGCTACATCCTTGACTAATTCATATTTCCATATGCTTGAATTCGTTATAGGTTTAATACTTGTAATCGACTTGCACCATTCATAATTCAATACCACCATTTTATCATGTTTCCTATTATTTTGCTCGTTGTTTTACAGACTCGTTCAATGTTTATTTCCTGCACTTTTGATATCTTTGACTTTGTCTTAGATTTAATACTAAAGCATAACATTATCTTTATTTGCAATGCTGTCAATACTTTTCCAACCACGTAAGAATGTTACTCACAACCTTTTGTTAAATGCACGATTCATACTAATGTTTAATTCACTATATTTTATATATAGTGCGCTCTTTATTCACTATCACTTTGGAGACAAAGTTTATATGCACGGTTTAAATGATATCAATACGCTATTAAGACATGCCATATACTTTTAAATCAACACATAATATATATTTATATATATATATATATATATACATATTCTAACTAGCATGTAATGCAAATATGTATATATATATATATATACTCATTGAAATAAATCATTCGACATTCGAACACATATATCCATGTTATTATTTCTATAAACAATATCATACACATATACACATATATACACATATATACACATATTGAAATACTCGTATGGACATTCCAATACATCAATACATACAAATATATCAATATGTGTATACATATGTATTGTAACAACCTCAGTGTTCTACTTAGTAAAATTACAATGTTTTCACCCCAAGTGAATGATCCATGATACCATAATAGAAATACAAAATTTTCTTTTCATAATGTAAATTACATTCACATTGTAATTTCACAAATATTTCCATAACATAGGTTTCATATTGAATAAACTCAAGTTAATCATTCAAGATTACAACCTTCCATATAAATGGGTATAAGATACATACATAGCTCATCTGACCTTCTTTTGTTAATAGATATACAAACCAGTCTTGATGTCGCCGCATTGGTATAACATATGAGATATGCAACCACAAAGATATGCAACCAATATCCTTGTGCATACTATATAATCATAAGCATGGGTTGTCATGCAATATATATACATATATACCTTTGATGTATATATTCTTATCGACATAGATACACACATTCAATCACAAAGAAGGTCTACCACAAACATGAATATTCAAAGGCAAGATCATAACCAAATCTATAATCAATCAAGTCGACCAACCAATTCCAATAAGCCAATACTATGACCAAGGGTTCACTTACTGAATCTAAGCGGACTTGACTCTTCTAAACCAATTCTAGGTCATGTGTGTGTGTAATCTCAGCTAGGTTTCATTTAGGGTTACCTGACCAATCACTTCTCTTGAGTGATACTTCCCCTCCCTTTCAGAGGATTGGACCTGTCCTTGCAACCATCTTAGCACACTTGCAATGGTAGTTAGATGTTCATAATAAATCCACATGCATCTTAAAACATTAGCATATTCATATAACAATACATGTTCTTAAACATAATTACTCTTTTAAAACAATAATATCTTAATACCTATTTCAATATTTCATTCATTTAACAAACATATCAAAATCATGATTGCATTTATCATCCAACTTACCCGTGAAGGTAAAAGTAACTCAGTAATAACAGGATGGGGTGTGACATACTTCCCCCCTTGTGAATCATCGTCCCTGATGATTTAAAGCACTTTAAAATTTAGGTAAAGTCAAATAATTTTTTTTTTTTACTTACCATTTCCTAATCATGTAAGAATTATTAAGTAATATTCCCTCGTAACATCACTCCTTGCAATCTCATCCTTCTTGGACCTTTGCGTTGAGTGAATTTTCCTAACGCATGGGGGAAACTTGTGTCATTCACACATACTTTCTATCAAAGAGAATATGCATTGTAATCACAATACCTCATATGTACACCCCAAGTATAGTAATAACTATATAACACACAACACCTATACTACAGTGACTGGAAAACACATTCTCATTAGCTAATGAATTTATCCTTAGTGTAATCCAAGTAGAAAAGGAATGCTAATGCATCACACACTACATGGTGGATCCCATCCTTCCCTTTGATATTCACACCTTTAGAATACTCAGCAGCTGAGTCCGTCCATCACTTATACATGTATTTTACTTACGCATAAAAGTAATGCTCTTGACTAGTTTCCATCTTGAGCATAACATTGCTCTTGGACACCTATCGGTTCTAAACATAACGATATTGTTTTATATTTCAAGCTTTGTATCAATAAATTTTCTTCGATCATTTCGATCCCTTAGTCCTTTTAACAACCTTTTAGGTCTAAGGCTAACCCTATTTCTTAGCATATTTCAGCTTAATAGAGTTTTCAACCTTCCTTTCCATATAATGGACCAAACCTCAATGATAGAAGTTTATAAGTATTCTATAAATTGTTCAAGATTTTTTTTATCACTTTTCCCTATCCGGCTATAATAATATATTGAGCATTCGTTCAATTGATTTTCTCATAATATGATCATGGTTTACAAAACCTTATCATTATTTTCTTATTCTAATATGAGATAACCTTCCAAGGACACTAAGCAACTACTTCACACAATTTATTATTTAGGACCAAAATCCTATAAACTAAAATTTCCAACTAGTGTTGGTTACCTTGGTGAGTCTGTCCACCATAACATTATGTTAGTTCTATCGACATAGACAGATTAAACAATATTGTGTTATACCATTTTCCCTCTAGAATCTCAAGAGATTATTCACGTCCCGTCGATGATGAAATCCTATCTTCATCTCCCAGCACACTAGACAATAACTTGATACATACCCTGCAACATCTTACTCTATCTTTTCCTAGATTATAGTGGTTCCTGATTTGACAAATAATTTTATCATTCCAATATTCTAAAAATGACATCAATTCCCTCATTTCATTCCTTAATTTTCCAAAAAATTGGGTACATAGGTTCTTCTACATCCCATAATAGTCTATTCCGACTAAGTTAAAACCTATTTCATGGACTCATGCCATATTTGATTCTCAAGTAAAATGGTTAGATATTTTGTGGAGATAAATATCCTCCATCTTAGAACATCCATACATTGGATTTCTTTTGTCCTTTAAGCATTTTCAAAATTGTAATCCGATTTTCAGCTCAATCAATCTTTCCCGATGAGCATTCATACTATTTTGAGTAACAATTCTCGTTCCAATATGTTGGTTCTCAAAAGAAATCAAATTTAATTACATACCTAGTTACCAAGCACAAACTTTTCTCACTGACTCCAAATCATGAGTAATTATATATTTCCTTACCTACTCCTTAGGCAATGATCTTGCCTTTCATGAACAAGTATTCTACATATCCTTTTCTAAGGAATCAATGACAATATAAATTGATCTTTCAATCAATACATTTCATAGAGTATTGAGTGGTAAATGTTCCTTTCTCATTGGTCATTACCCTTGACCTTTTCACTATTGTTTTCTATTAATTCCAATCTATCCACCCTTGTGGTCATAAAATATGACTTAGGTGACATCATGACTTATAAAGAAGTAAAAAATTCTTCCAAATCGAAAATAAATTGATGATCTTCATTGGGTGGGGTACTTTATCTGAGTCAATACACTCTCTTTCTTCCCCCCTTAGTGTTTCCAAAATATTAGATTGACTCAAAGTTGACTTCCTAGCAAGCATTTTCTTTCCCAATATGATTTATCATTCCTTGTCATTGGATTTTGATTGCCTTGAACATACTTTTTGTTTCCAAAGTTGGATTCGTCATTGGTCTCTAATCTCATAGATTCAACACTTGGATCATCAATAAAGAGATCTAATGAATAATCAAAAAATTTATAAGCTAAGAGGCACTTTAATATACCAATTCTCTATACTGCTATCCTTTTATGGAGAAATATCCCTATCCACAAAGGCTCTTTTATTGATGTGTCTTCAACTTAGAGAGTTGTTTCCTTATTATTTCATTTGATTTGACACATAGTGTCACTTCATATCCCATTTCCTTTTGGAATCTCTAAACATAGGTTTACCTTTGTTAATAAGTTGGTGAGTTCAATTTACACTTCAACCAATCAATGCTCCATTTGAGCCTTTGTCAGTCCATTCCAATTTACCTTTTCAAGCTTCATTTTCTCAATCATCTTTCCAAGTGACTTTGTACCAATTCTTGGTATTTTATTTTCTCATAACCTTAAGCACCCTAAAATTGCTTGGTTTCTTTTTCTCATCTTAATCAAAACTCCAAATTGATCTTGCCAGTTTTGGTTGGTGGAACCATGTCCACTTCATTACCGATCATTTTGGTCTCTTCCCTTATTCCAAGATACTACCTCCTTCCTTGCAAGATCTTAGCCTTGCATAAAAAATAGATTTTTGTCAAGAGTTCTCCAACCTCTTGGATACCTCCTTTGTTGACTAAATACTTCGATTGAAGTCCCAATTTATGCCAATAATGCATACTCATAGATTCATGGTATTCTTACTAAATCCAAAAATCCTTGACTCTTTGCATCTATAGATTGCTACCAATAAGGGGGTTATTTCAATTCTTATTATTCCCTTAGAGTCATATATCTATTTTGTAGAGTGAAGGTACATGTTGCTTATCCTTTGTAACTTTCATACATGTCCTGATTGCATAATATTTCACAATCCAAGGGGGTATCATAATGAGTTGTTGACTTAGGAGTTTGCAATTCCAAGGATGATTCTTCTCTAGTCCCAAACTTAGACAAGTTTCCTAGAATCTTATCTTCCTTCTTAGTTCCCTTAGTTCTTTCCTCTTTCCATCTTGGCATAAGAACTTTCCACCTTTAACTTCCAATAAATTTTACGTTTAACTTATGTAATGAGCCCATAGGCTCTAGAGCTAAACCTGGTAGCTCTGATGCCACATGTAATAACCCTGGTGTTCTAATTAGTAAAATTACAATGTTTTCACCTCAAGTGAATGATCCATGATACCATAACATAGAAATAAAAAGAAATATTTCCATAATGTAAATTACATTCACATTTGAAATAACACTTATTCCCAAAATTCCATTACTTTTCATTGTAATTTCATGAATATTTCCATAACATAGGTTTCATATTGAATAAACTCAAGTTAATCATTCAATTCCATATAAATGGGTACAAGATACATACATAACTCTTATGAGCTTCTTCTAGCAATAGATATACAAATTGGTCCTAATGTCACTGCATTGGTGCATACATTATGGATGTTCACACTCCCTGGTGCACACATCCGCAAACCTCGACCGCCAACTGATGAGGAGAAGCATCACTCAAACACTTTTCTGCCAACCACGAACTCCAATGTGGTCCCCCACACATCTTCCACATATGACAAGATGGCCCTACCCTTCGAAAAAGAGATTGGTTGGTAAACCCCATAACAATAGAATTTTTTAGCTTAGTGTTATATCCTACAAACCAGAACCTAACCATATAGTCGTTTCCCCTACGAGTATGAAAATCTTGAACTAGAATGCATAAAAGGAACACAGTGAACTGACAGTGTAAATAGTGTAAAACTACACTACTTTGGCGAAAGTATTCTCACCTAGTACTTCGAGTGACAGTCTTCCTATTCACATAACTTCTATAGCTCGGTTTGGATTATGACCGTTCATATACTATGCTGAGGTAATTTCCTTCCATAGGTAATCCCTAACCTCAAAATTATCCTATTCCCCTTTTTCCAAAACACAATGGTGTCTTTACTAATAAATCCTAAGCATAAGTTACCCCCTTCTATGAATATTCAAAACCTAGGTATAACATATGAGCTTTTCTAGTCTACAAATTAACTTTGCATAAACTAGCTATTCTCTTCAAAAGACAACCTAGTCCCAAGTATAACTTTATAATCTAAAGAGTAGCTACACAAGCTTCATTTAATCATATATTAAATATTCATAAATAACTAACTCCATTTAGTAATATATCATATTAATAAGTGGTTCTCATCAAGAGTATAGTCTCATCAACGAATGATCTCAATCGAAGAATAATCATATCAATAGATGATTCCATTCGAGAGTGTAATCTCCTTAGTAAAAAGGATTATTCAAAGAGAAAATTATTGTCAAAAATATGACTTCATAACAAGAGTGTAAAACAACCATCTAGGTTATAACTCTATCTCTATGTGTAATCTCACCCATGGCTCCAATCAAATAGTACTTCATAAACTCCAGTGAGCAACTTAATCACATAGGTGAGTTTTAACCTTGGTATATCCTAATCCTAGGATAAACTCAATAATCAATGACTAGTCCAATCATGTAGGTTAATCCCAACCTATGTGCTTCAAACAAAGCTCAACTACTTAACCCTTCCAAGTAAGTTATTCATAACCCATTGGTTCCAATGGGTAATCAAGTAAAAATTCCAACCTAGTAAATAATTCATAACCGAGTGTTTCAATATACTTCTCAACCCAAATAGGTTAAATTCAAGAGTATAGTAATTATCAAGTGATCATTCAAGTACAAATTAGCAATGACTCATCCTATCATTTCTTTCATATTGTTGATGTATAGCTAAACCTTATCATTCCTAAGGTTTCTTAGCATTTTAAGCTAATGGTGCCAAGTCTCTTCATGACATTGGTACATTTACTTTATACATGTACTGTAGACTATCTATATGTAGAAACATCATCAAAATCCCCATATAGGGTACCTTTAAGTAATAACCTAATAAATATGTTTCTCAAGCATGTATCAAACAAGATCATGCGAGTATCTTTGTATCAAATAACTTTCAAGCTATTCATGTTCATCAATCCTAGTATGTAATACTGATGATAACATTATCTCCTTTATATGGAGTATATAAAGACACTCATAAGGAAATCATAACTACAAGAATATTTTCCTTCTATAAAGAAAATAGATCCTTTATCTATTCAAGCAATCTAATGCAACTCCCAAGCAAACAATCAAGACATTCAATCTTTCATGAAAACAAGTAAACATTAATAGGATGGAATCCCATACATGTTTACGTTATAATCCAGTTGACCTAACTAGTTCTCTACTTTGTTCCTTTCCAAGACAACTTACCAAGCTTCTCAAAACACTTAAAACCACTCATTGCATTATCCCATAAGAACCTCCTTCTCTATGCTCACAAAATAACTCTATCTCAAAAAAATATAGCTACGTAATAAAAGCAACATATTGTAACTCAGAATGTGCGTCCCAAATGAGAGAGTTGGCTCATCTATTTACACTAAATAATGAGACATTGATGCCTAAGGAAAAGGTATGTCAATTGACACCACTCAAACATGCAGGTCGACTTATCTCACACAACAAAAAGGTTGCAACATTCTAAGTAAATACTCAGCTTGGTATTCTACAGATCGACCTCCTTTGCTTGATAGCAACACAAGACTATTTCAAATATGCACATGCTTAAAAGATGAGAATAAAATTGCAAATATGATATACTTCTATAGGAACAAAGTATTCATATAATGACACCAAGTTTCAACCATCACCCTATTATTTTTGCCATGGGTTTCCCAAAGAAATAGTTAATATTTATCAGGCAACACATAACTGAATTTAATTAGTCACAGACTAAAAAATCGACATGTATAGGATGATTCGACTCCAAAGTTATAGTTTCATTCCCTAAACTTTTTACTTAGGATATGAACACAACCTACTCTATTTTTAATAAAACATGTAAAATATCATTTGATAACAATCATGTACACACATGGTCATGCTTCTGTACACATCTACTGATGTTGAGTGAGCAACATCAAAGTCTGACACATTTTCCAAGGTCTAGGGCGAATAGTAATTTATAATTGGTTGATACTTATAAAGAGGAATAGTTGTCACTATGATAATTTAAAGGTTAGGTCCAAAGTTCCTTCTAGTCCCATATAATGCTTCCATTATCAAATGATAGGAACCAGAGGTGTCATGGTTGGATAGTAACTATTGACTACATCGTCTTAAGCCATGCTACTCCAATTTAACCTTTTTAAACTAATGAAATTGTTTCCATTGATTCTAATTCTAGTTCGATGGATTTAACCTCGTTGACACCCTTAATTACCTAATTGTATGAACCCATGTGTTGAACATCATTGTTTATATTTCTAGCCTTAAGTTTTCAAACTAATACTGCAACATAGTTGAACACAATTTAGTTCCAATAATTTTTTTATGAATTGATAAGTTGCTTCCTCTACCTTTGACTGTTTTACCCTCCATGATTTTCAAGGATGATAATCTAACCAAACTAATTAAATGTGTATTAACTTATTAGTTATAAAAATTATGATAAATATTAAAACAATCTAACTAAGAACAAATTAAAAGGGAACTATTAGTGATTACTGATATCAACTTGGTTCAAACCCTCTACTCGACTAGTTGGATTAGAGACTAGCCAATACTTAAATTTACATGATCTAGACATATATGTATTTGACACTAGGAAATAAAAATCATATTTAAAATAGATTATCAAATCAAATTTTAATAACTTATAATAAGAAGTAAGGATTTATAACATATTGTATACACACAACTTAAAATAAATAAATTTCTATGAATAATTATATTAATTAAGTCATAATCACCTATTCTATTTATTAGGTTATATTAATTGTATTAATTTTATTAACTTAGTTTTAACTCTTTATTGGTGTAGGTTTTTTAGGTCTTTTTAAACATTTCAAATATAAGGAAATATTTCCATTTATTTTTCTTCCCTAAATATTCTTAACTTCTCTCATGGATTTGAATATTTAATTTATCTTTCTAATTGTTCTTTATTATAAACTCTAGAATATATTGAGGATTTTTTTTCAAGAATTCCTTTTGTGCTAGGTGATGGGAATACGTGACAAGTAGATACATATGTGTGATATCTTTCATTTAATATCAATAAGAAAGTAACTTATCAACATTTTGTGTGAGGATGCCATCCAAGAAAGTTAACTTTCAAGCTATTCATGTTCATCAATCCTAGTATGTAATACTAATGATAACATTCTCTCCTTTATATGGAGTATATAAAGACACTCATAAGGAAATCATAACTACATGAATCTTTTCCTTCTATAAAGAAAATAGATCCTATATCTATTCAAGCAATCTAATGCAATTCCCAAGCAAACAAACATGGCGTTCAATCTTTCATGAAAACAAGTAAACATTAAGATGATAGAATTCCATGCATGTTTACGCTATAATCCAGTTGACCTAACTGGTTCTCTACTACGTTCCTTTCCAAGACAGCTTACCAAGCTTCTCAAAATACTTAAAACCACTCATTGCATTATCCTATAAGAAGCTCCTTCTCTATGCTCACAAAATAACTCTATCTCAAAAAAATACAGCTACATATTAAAAGCAACAGATTGTAACTCAGAATGTGCATCCCATATGAGAGAGTTGGCTCATATATTTATACTAAATAATGAAACATTGATGCCTTAGGAAAAGGTATGGCAGTCAACACCACTCAAGCAACTCATCTCACACAACAAAAAGTTGGCAACATTCTAAGTAAATACTCAGCTTGATATTCTACAAATCGACCTGTTAGAACCAAAATTTCCATTTAAGAACCTAAATGATTTTTCCATTCTGAACCTAATTTTTTCACTATCGTTTCATAAAAAAATCATTCACCACCCTAAGAATGGCTATGTCACCCCCATTAAGATCCACTCTCCTATCATTTCATAAAATAATTCATTCTACCCCCATTCATAATGTTAAAATGCCTTACACCGTCACTGCTTATCTTTCATGGCTTTCATCGCTTTACCGTGGCCTTTTGCAAAGTGGCTCGCGGTATAGCGGTGACAGTTTGGAGCAGACAGAGAATGTTTGTTGCTGTACCACAGTCAGTCAAAAGCAGGTCGATGGTTACGTGGTGGAGATAGTAACGGTTAAGGAGGCGTAATAGATAATGGTTACCGTACAACCACGCGCGGTCAAACCATAGACCGCGGTGGCGTGGGAGCAGTCGAAGTCAAGGTACCGTAGTACTATGGGGAGGCAACACACAGACTGCGGTAATGCGGTAGGTAGTTAGCGTAACAATGAATGTTAGTCACCGCTGAACCGTAGGAGGAAGAGTTGTTACCCACAATAGCGCGGTAGACAATGATGAGACCGTGGAGGTGACAGTAGTTGTTAACCGCGATACCACCAATAGTTTAAATGAAGCTCACGGTTGAGTGGTAGAAAGGGACGCAGTCAGTGAATGGTGACTGAGAATTAAACGACAATGACAGGCAACAAATAGTTAGCGCCAAACCGTTGATGGTTGAGTCAGAGATCGCAGTAGAGCGGTAGAGGCAAAGAAGGCCATGACAGTTAATACCGCAGTACCGCACGTGGTTAGAACATAGACCGCGATGGTGTGGTAGAAGGCGAGGGAGATAGTAAATTTCGGGTACTGCAGAACCACCGATAGTTAAAGCATGGACCGCGGTGTAGCAGTGGAAGAAGAGAAGACAATGAATGCCAGACATCACCATACTGCAAGGGGTCAACAAGTTGACTACGATAAGGCGGTAAAGGTAATAAAAGCCATGGTGAACGCAATGGTCAGGTTATAAAGAAAAATTAAAGCAAAACTTATGTAGCAAATATTTAAGTTTTCAATAAGGCAACTTATTTAAATATTTCACTTTCATCAGAATGTGGAATGGTTGTGGCGAGTAAAATGAAGAGTCATGACTTACTGTATAAATATTTGCAAAAAACCAGTCATAGGGGTTCGGTTCGAGAGCAGTGAGAGATTTTTCTCAGAAAAGAAACTGGGAATGAATTAATGTAAAAAACCTTCTGGAAACAGTGCAGTGGAGATGATTTTCTTTGACCAAATTCCTTTTTGATTATTTCGTTGTTATGATGTCATGACTAATACTTTTGCTTGGTTCTCTCCAATTTGAAAATATTTTGATCATTTGAGTCTAAATATCAAGTATGTTTTGATTCATTCGAGTGTATTTCTTTACTTTGTGTGATTTTATTTACTGGTGTCTGCAAGGCAGAATTAAATTCCTTTGAGTAAGTCACTATGTTTGTGAGATTTCCTTTGGATTGTTGAAGGAGAGCTAGGTAAGAAAATATTTCAACACCATTTATGCCAGTCATAAATTCATGAAGTCACATGCCAGTCATTAGAGCTTCATCCCTTAGAGTGTTTAACAACGTGAATTTTGTTAGAAAGGAAGATATGCATGTAATTAGTAATATTTTTTGACTCCATTGCCCAATAGATAGAAGGCATTGATCTGTCATATCCCAGAGGATAGAATTCACTATAAATAATTTATTCATAAACCTTTCATTTGTGCAGTAGGAGTAGTTGTGATATCATTTGGTCTATCCATTCCTAATTGCCATTGTGGGTAGACTGTTTAGCAGGAAATTCAGTTCAAATCTGCATGTTTTATATAGGTTCACCCACCTAGGTCTAGCAGAACCTAAAGAGCAGAAGGTTCAATTGTGTAATTGGCCTTGTACGTTGGCCAAAAGTGTTGTAAGAGCTTGGAAAACTCTTATGGTTAAAACCTGCATTTTTGAGAACCAACACGACCTCCTTTGCTTGATAGAAACACAAGACTATTTCAAATATGCACATGCTTAAAGGATGAGAATCAAATTGAAAATATGATATACTTCTACAGGAACAAAGTATTCACATAATGGCACTAAGTTTCAACCATCACCCTATTCTTTTGGCGGTGGGTTTCCCAAAGAAACAATCAATACTTATTAGGCAACACATAACTTAATCGACTCAGTCATAGACTAAAAAATCAACATGTATAGGATGATTCGACTCCAAAGTTATAGTTTAATGCCCTAAATTTTTTACTTAGGATATGAACACAACCTACATTTTTTTAATAAAACATGTAAAACATCATTTGATAACAATCGTGTACACACATGGTCATGCTTCTGTACACATCTACTGATGTTGAGTGAGCAACATTGAAGTTTGACACATTTTCCAAGGTCTAGGGTGAATAGGAATTTACAATTGGTTGACACTTATAAATAGGAATAGTTGTCACTATGCTAATTTAAAGTTTAGGTCCAACGTTCCTTCTAGTCCCATATAATGCTTCCATTATCAAATGATAGGAACCAAAGGTGTCGTGGTTGGACGGTAACTATTGACTGCATCGTCTTAAGCCATGCTACTCCAATTTAACCTTTTTAAACTAAAGAAATTGTTTCCATTGATTCCAATTCTAGTTCTATGGATTTAACCTTGTTGAAACTCTTAATTACCTAACTATATGAACCCATGTGTCGAACATCATTGTTTATATTTCTAGACTTAAGTTTTCAAACTAATACTGCAACATAGTTGAACACAATTTAGTTCCAATAATTTTTTTATGAATTGATAAGTTGCTTCCTTTACCTTTGACTGTTTTACCCTTCATGATTTTCAAGGATGATAATCTAACCAAACTAATTAAATGTTTATTAACTTATTAGTTATAAAAATTATGGTGAATATTAAAACAATCTAACTAAGAACGAATTAAAAGTGAACTATTAGTGATTAATGATATCAACTTGGTTCAAACACGCTACTTTACTAGTTGGATTAGAGACTAGCCAATACTTAAATTTACACAATCTAGACATAGATGTATTTGACACTAGGAAATACAAATCATATTTAAAATAGATTATCAAATCAATTTTTAATAACTCATAATAAGAAGTAAAGATGTATATCATATTGTATACACACAACTTAAAATAAATTTATTTTTATAGATAATTATAGTAATTAAGTCATAATCACCTATTCTATTTATTAGGTTATATTAATTGTATTAATTTTATTAACTTAGTTTTAACTCTTTATTGGTGTAGGTTTTTAAGGTCTTTTTAAACACTTCAAATATAAGGAAATATTTCCATTTATTTTTCTTCCCTAAATATTCTTAACTTCTCTAATGGATTTGAATATTTAATTTCTCTTTCTAATTATTCTTTATTATAAACACTAGAATATATTGAGGAAAATGTTTCAAGAATGCCTTTTGTGCTAGGTGATGGGAATACGTGACAAGTAGATATATGTGTGGTATATTTCTATTTATATATATTTATTATTATTATTTGTACATCAATGAAGTGGGATTAGATCTTACTTTTGTTTTCAAGAAAAAAACTGTATATAGTTATTGTTTGATTCTTTTAGCATTGCTACTCACAAGTGTGAGTGCATTAATTAAGTTGAGACAATATAAATATCAATGCTTCACATCAAAATATAAGTTTACGTTCAAGCTCACAGAAGCGTTCTATTGTGTTGTGACTCATTAATGGGGGAAAGATCATTTTCTTAACTACATAAAGACCCATCAAAAAGAAGAACACCGCTAGTAGGCATGTTCAACATGTGTCCAGGAATGTATATATTGGCAATTCTGAGTTGTCATTCTTTTTTCTTCTTACTTTTTATATACATTCTAAAATTAGGCAAGGTAGATATGACTGAGCAATATACACATTAATATTGATTTATATTGAAGAAAGTGGATTGTTCACAAATTCAATCTTGCCTACAAATATTTTTTTTTGAAATTTTCTCTAACAAACATTTACATATTCATGATTTTGTAGAACAATGAAGAGAGAAACCAGAACAATGAATGAGAAACTAACAACAACCTGCACATCTATCAACATATAACCGATGGAAGAACACACTCTAACCACCCTACCATATGGGTCATTAAGCCATGGAGACTCTCACCAACCCCCGAGTCAAGAGGCTCAACCAGGACCCCTACAAGAGTAGTCAATACACATATAATGACATTCAACAATATTTCTTTTAACATAATATTTCCAGCTCTCACAACACACAATATAAGAGAAAACATAGATTTTACATGCTCATTAATGTCCTAGCAAGAATAGGGCCTACACTACCACAATTTTCACAACCTTCCAAACTCAACACAATGAAGATGTACAACAACAAAGGCTAAGAATAGTACTTACCTCCCACTTCACAAGACAACCATGGAAATTTTAACAAACCTCCCCCTCCTTTCTTTTTGCAGCCAGTCCCACTTTTCCCCCAAAAAGATCCCCCCCCCCCTAGAAAAAATGCTTACCTCGCCTTTTTAACTTGCCCTTAATGTACCCTAACCCTAGGCACTTGAGTTGGGGGTTCAAAAATAGTCTAACAACTTTAATTTCCACTTTTTTCATGCTTGAAATTTGGGTTAATAGTTTCCATACGGGTTTCCACTCTTGTCCACAATTTATGACTCACAAATGTACATTCCTTACATGAAGTGAGCTAGCTAGGGTCCTGATTGAACCTCTTTTTCCACCCATTGGCCTTTTACACACTTTTTCAAATGGTTAGTACTCCATGAAGTAATTAATTGAATTGACATATAACATATATATTTAATGACAATTACTTAACCATTCAAAAATAGCCAATTTTGCGTACCTCATACTAGGTTGATTGACACTATTTAGATATTGAGCTTGACCTTGAAGCTTAGTTTGTAGAATTGTGGTCTTACATCATTAGTGCCTCTATGATCATAAATTCTTGAAATAAAAACAACATAACTATTTAAATTTAAACCTAACTTGATGGGTCAATAATTATATTTCAAAATTTCAAACATCTTAATCATGCTCGCCTTCATCATTCACACTTGACCTTGATCTCAACTACAGTCGTTCAAGTTAACATATTCATGAAAACTTACATTATGAAATTGTCCAATAAACATTCACATGTCTACTATTTCTAATTGAGTTTCTTTGTTCTTACTAGATCAATTGTTTGACCATTGATACATTTTCTACATAAAAGGAAACTTCATAATATTAAAATGTCATTCATACTTATAAAATAAAATTAGAATAAAGGAGTTATATTCCAACTGACTGTTATCTAAACCCCTAGGGTCACTTACCTTGGTAATGCACCATAAGTTAAAATAAGCTTGGCCTTGTAATTAAGGTACAAGAACTATCTTAATCGCATCAAAATTAAATGAGTGGCAATGCGAGGATTACAACGTTTATCAATTTCCATCTATGTAAGTACACCTTCATAAGGAGGGTAAAATGTCTTCCTATAATGATATAAATAAAAAATCATCCAATCATACCATTTCATGTGATACTTTTCCATACATATGCATTCTTGTTTTAGAAGGAAATGTATACTACTTTTTACTAAGAATCTACACATCATTGCTATCACTTGCACTAACTACTAGACACTAACTCTTTGATTATTTTTACATTTGAGTTTACACACTAAAACATCATTTAAATATGTAATACTTTAAAATCGTGCTCAATTTTAACCAAAACCTAAATATCTGATTTTCCTTTATCTCTTAATGATTGAACCCATAATTAAATTTACATTTGACCACATAGATCATCCTACAAGAAACACATACAATTACCCGATGCAACATACATCATATAACTCCAATCAAAACAAAAATTGCATAATTCATCAACTTGACTCGTCCAACTATACGAATAGAACCCACCAAAGGAAGCATGATGATTAGTAACTTATGCATATATGGATGGGCCTTACATATAGCGCATAGAGTAGCTTTGACCAGGCACATCTTTTGTTGTGGTCTTTACTTTATTCATGATATAAAACACTTTACACATCAAGTTATATTCTCACGTTTCTTGTTGCACTTAATCTGCAAATTAATATGCACCTTAATATCTACTTGAGTGCTATTATATAGTGCACTATATTCCTCATTCATTGACCAAAGTATAGACTTATATGATTCGGCCTTTATTCTGTGCATTGCGCTGCTACATGAATTGATATATTGTTGTGTGGCCGGGCTTAACGAGCACACTCTAAGCTCTGACAGCCAGCTTTGACTTCCTACGTGGCTCGTGGGCCCGTCTCTTACTCTGTTTCATCAGATTTTTTCTCATTTTCCTTCCGTCCACCGTTCTGTTTTCCGTTGCGCTCCTCTTACTTCACCGCAGTCACTATCACTGTAGCAGTTAAATTTGAATATACACTCCCGCTCAATCTATTAAAAGTTGCAATAGAGGATCTTTTTAAGCTCAATTGTGGAGAGTAAACGTGAAACATTTATCCACTTGCAGCTGCTGCAATGCTTCTGATAAATACCTTATTTACCCTGATAATGAAGCAATATGAGAATAGCTCTACGTTTGTGGTTGGGCAGAAGCATGTGCTGGAACTGGGGATTATCTGAACATGTTGCTTGGGTTTTCTGACCTTTATCTTTCTTTTATCACCTCTGATTTGGAATATTTGATGGAGCCTGTGAGGAAGAGGATTGAGAATATGGATCAACATACAGGCCAAACTCAAGGTTGAGGGAGAAATTGAGAATAGCCTTAAACCCCGTATTTGGAATGCTGCACAGTATGCGCCTCTGTAGTTTCTTTGGCTGTATCGAAGGTACCAAGCGAAAGTATTGAATAATTTTTCTCTGGGTTTCCAATTTGTGCGTCATATTTACTGTTGCTCTTCCCGTTGTTTGTGAAGGATCAAACAATCAATTAAGCATTATATCAATTTGCATTAAGAAGTAATAGATGTGGCTGAACAAAGAGATTTTGAATAATTTAACAAATATTTAATTTTATCATTTCAATTCAATGACTTCTTTTTAATAAAATTTATACCACATTCTCTCAAAAAATTGTTTCCATCGTTTTACAATCTTGCACCCAATAAATCCACACATAATTGTTTTCTTACAATAAACATTTTCCTAAATTTATGAAACCACTAAAAATTTAAGTTTTCTTTTGCTGAATTAATAATTTGGACTTCTCTAGTTCAAATTTCAGCACTAAGTTTTGATGCTTTAGACTTGAATTTAATGATAGTTTTTTTCCTTTTTTTCTTAAGAGATGGGTTATTCATTTTGTACCCTCTATAATTGAGTGTATAAAACTATGAGTTACACAATCATTTAACATCAAAAATATTAAGTAGTTTTTTATATGAAACAATGAAAAAATCAACATGCTAATTTGTTTGATTATTTATTTTGAACCACACATCCTTTCTAGTAGATAGTGGTTGTTAGTATAGTATAGCTTTTTAAAAAAATATTATATTAGCAATAATAATCAAGTTTAATGTGCAAGATTTTGTTGAGATTTATTATATGATCATATCTTTATTATTAGGTAGAAATTAGTTGGGTGTCATAATTATTATTTTTACTATGATGTAAAATGTTTCTTATAGATCATGATCAAGTTCACATCAAGCAAATTAACTTCAAAAAAAATCATTGCATTTTTTTATTATCATAAATTCAATTATTCTTTTGCAGAAGATTAATTAATTTTCCTAGAGCAGAAAATCTAGTATATTATTTACTATCTAGATATTCAATGGATTATTACCCAACTCATAATTTCTATTAAATGAATATAAACTTATAAAAGGTTTAATATTCTCATTGAATGAAAGAGTTTCAACCCGTGTTTGCAAGTCATCTCAAAGGGATAGGTTTTTATAGTTTTGTTCCTAGGATATTTTTTATAGTCATTTTCTTGAAATTTCTAATTGTAGATTATCTACTACAACTATAATTATAATTATCTTGGATTTTGATTTAATAATAATAATTTCTATTTTATCCTTGATTTCTATAGTAGTTGGAGGAATTTCAACAATGTGAAGGACATGTAGAACTAACATTTAGAGAATATAACACAATATAATGGAGATAGTTAGTAGTTATAGTGTATAACCTTATCTATTTTACCTTGTTTGTAGTAACCTTTTTATTGAACATTCTTTTGGGATTCACAACTCTTAGTTAGAATAAATTTTTAAATGGGCACCTAGATGTACCTCTTGCATTTTGAAGGCCTCGTAATCTAATTATTCATAAAATTGTAGGATGAATATAAACATAAATTTTTAATTGTGACTGGTTATTCTAAATAAATGTGTGAAGAAATCTATCTATCTAGTTATTGAATTCATTTGGTGTGATCATTCAAAAATTCAACCATCCTCAATAAATGAAAAATTCTATGGTTCATCTTGAGATCCTTATAATCTACGAAAAATATTTGGATCTTACAACCCCATCCCCTCTAAAATACTCTTAGAAAATAATTAAGAGGTATTAATCATCTATTGATGGATGAGGAATGATTTCTACATCCAGTTTAGAATAGATGTTAAAGGATGAGGAATTCTTCATGGGATGACAAGGAAATTGATTTCTCAAAATTCATCGATGGAGAAGGTGATCTTATTCCATGTACTAAAAGAAGAATCATCTCTTAGAGCATAAAACAAATCTAAAAAAAATTCTCTCTCTAGTAATTAGAAGAAAGGGAAAAAACTAAGGAAAATATTAATGGATAGAAGGAAAAGATTTTATTAATGGTGAAACTCAATAGACTATAAACACCCTCCTTGCTAAGAGTAAGAGGAAGCTTTCTACAAAATAATCATAATCCTAAATCCATTCCTAAGGAAGATATATGTCCTATTAATTCATCCACACCCCATCAGATTTTTGTTTTCTCTAAGTCCAATTTTAGATTCATATATAACCCATAACATTTTTGGATTTCTCTAACATATTCTATTTTTCATAAGTCTTGAAAAAGGTTTTTCTTGTTATCTCCTTCATTCTAAGGTCTGAAGTTTATTTTTCTTTATTTTACATTTTTTTAATATAGAGAGTTATCCAATCCCACATTGAACTCATTAAATATATACATAGATATATGTATATGTATATATAATGTAGTTTTATTTACTTAAACCATTGTATTATTAAGTTTTGCATAAAATATTTAATTTAGACAATTAATTTTATGTGTTTCTTTTCATAAAGGGACACTATTTAATTTAATAAATGGATAAATAAAAGGATTAAGTTTTAGTTTGAAGATGAAATCAACTAATGAGTAGTAAAGAAGTTTCTAAAACAAGACATGGAGTTAATTTATGAGATATAAATTATAAATTATATTTTAAAATAAATAATTAGAAATATGTAATATTTTGGATTCAACTGTGTAAGTTTTTATATCGATACTTCATATCACACCCAATGATTGGCATTCTCCTCTTCTTGATGGTGGATCACTAGGTGTAATATGAAATCTTGATCTAAAAACTTACACAGTTGAATCCAAAAGATTGCATATTTCTAATTGATGGACTACAAAAAACTAATAACAACTAATAAATAATTAGCTCTCATTTAATTTGATAATTAATATATTGTTTAAATATATAAATAAAAATAATAATTAATTAATATGTTTAAATTAATCTAAATGATAATAAATGATGATATAAATGTGATGAAATTAATAAATGCTAAATTAATAAAAAAATGTTAAACTAATTATGATTAGTAATTAACAGATTATATGATGATAATTAAATATTGACGATTAGATGAATAATTTTAGTGTCTACAAAGTCTATAAACACTTCTTGCTTGGACGTTTGACATAAATATTTTAAGAAAAATGTTTAGATTGATAAATACATAATCAAGTGTAGCATACTAAAAGGCTAAAGGGGAAATTTTGATCCATGGAAGGATAATATTTAATAATTTTAATATATTTTTATCATTTCATTTCAAGATGTTCTTACTCAAATTAAATTGATATAATAAATATATGTATGTATATGGTTTATAAGTTCAACAACTTTTGTCCACTTTAAAGTTTAAATTATTAAATATTAATTATTTGTCATGCAAATGAGTATCAAATTTGAGTTAAGGAAAATTTAAGTTAATGGGTTTTAATTTACAAAGTCATGATATGAGAGTAATTATGCCACTATAGAATGCATCTCAACATTAATTAATAAGTAAGTTAATATTATATATTTAAAATTATTACATAAAATTATTATTATATTTAATGTTGTTAAGTATTATGTTTTTGATAACAAAAGCAAGGGAAAGGGCCCTTAAACCCACGAGAAGACGAAACTAGGCCTATAGGCAAGCAAAACAACCACTAAAAAATACCAGGGGTATAAAACCAACCAACACCCCACATTAGAACCATCAACCTAAACATACAAAACAACAAAAACTACATACCGACAAAAAATAACAAGCCCAAAAATAGAGTCAAGTCCAATAAAATAAGGGGCATGTAGGCCCAAAAAGTAACATAGCCAAGAAGACAAAAAATAGACTCAAAAGACTCAAATTACTCTCTTGAACAGTAGATTAGGTCCCATTCATTCGCCAACTACTCCGTCTACTCACTGTATTGCTCCATAAAACTGGTAGTCCCCTTGTCCAATTGCACCTCCTCATCCCAAGAGGCCTTCATCTTTTTGCAACCTTTCCTTACCTTTGTCACACCATTCACAGTACTAAAAATATCCCTTCACATGAGGCCCAAAATAATAGTTGTTAACTTATTGAAAGCTTTGTCCATCTTGTCCACTTTTTCCTATAGTGCCCTGAATTGCATGACATAAAAATCAGGGGACCTATCTTTATCCTGCACATCTTCTTCCTTATTCTCCATGGCCTTCTCTTCCATTTATTCCAACTTTCATAATCACTTCCTATAGTTCTCTTTCCATATCTTGACTCCTTCCACTTCATCATCCTCCGAGTCCTCAACCACCTATTAGTTGTTACCCTCCAAATCTTCATCCTCATCATTGCTAGCAAAATCCTCTAAGAGGTCTTCACCCAAAACCACTGACAATTCCTTTTTACCCAAACTAATGGAGGTTGAAGCTTCTTCTTTAGGGTCCTCACCAAGTTCTTTAAAGCATAGATTTTTACCCTTGGTCGATTGGCCGACAAGCCATGCCAACCTTCTTCCGCCCTTCCCACTGCTAGAGTTGCCTATTTTACCTTGTTCCTCCTCATCTCTAATCTCAATAGTAACATTTTTAGCCATTTTAGATTTATCACTACCTGAACCCTTCCTCTTAGCTCCAATGAGGTTACCCAAGGGGTTCAAACTACTCTCCATACCTTTCAAATTCTGAGAAATAGGGTTTCCCTTAACAAGGAGACCTTTAATAGAGGATTGTTTCAAACCAGAGGGAACAATAGGGGGTTTTTGGGAGGAGATCTAGCAGTGGAAGTACCCTCACCAAGAGTGTTGACCTAAGAAAGGCAAGGGATGTGGTTTGGTTGATTCTCGAGGGTGACATTAACAATAGGATTACTACCAGAAGAAGGACATGGAAGGGGAGTAATGGCTAAGGCATAATAATTATAGAGGCATTGAATTAGACCTTGGTGAAGGGGGGAGAAGCTCCCTTAGCCTTGCATTGTTTGAGAGAAGAAAACAAAAAGAAAGGTATATTAATATTTTCATTTCTACAAATACGGAAAAGAGAGGGAAAGTGGCACCTGTGAACAATAGTATATTGAACCTCCAGGGTAAAATAATTCATGATATGCACACTAACCACCCCCCCCCTAAGGAGCCAAAAGCCGTTACTATAGTATAAATACTTATTAATAAATATTTGTAGTAAATTTAATATTAATATATTGATATTAAATTATGTTAATAATTATATATAAAATATATTTTTAATGATTATATCATAAAACGATACATATTTGAAGTAATTATATAAAATTGATATAATAACAAATTACTATATTTAGTAATATAGTTTAGTGTGTTCAATTTTATATCAAACTAAATTAATGGTGAGAAGCAAAAGGAGAGTAGGAAAAAGGAATATGCAAGCTAGGATGTGCAAGAGGTTTCGAGTGAGAGGAGCAAGGTGATAATTATTGTTGCCCCATAAGCAATAGCCAAGAAGGTAGGTAATGAATGTTCACTTATCTCATTGCTTCGTTAACTATCACCTAGATAAGAGGGGAAATCAATTCCCTAATTGGCCTTAAGTCATATGACGTGCCCTACAAAACTGCCACCAAAGAGGTGCTAGATAAGTGGTACTAGTTGAAATAATGTGAGAAACTATATAAGGCTTCTCCTTTTGATTTCAAATTCAAGATATCTAAGGATATTCCAAATGATTTGATTCACTCTAAGGTTAAAGACTTGATGAAAAATATGATAATTAAAAAACCCGTATGCATATGGCTATCCCATAATTGAGTCAAGTCCTATCTAGGAGACAAAATGGATTGATTACCCTAGACAAAGTATTAGTTCTCTCCCCTATATATTTATTTAAATCACCTTTTAGTCAAATAATGTTGGAAGCATCATTCTTAAAGGTGACCAATGGTCTATGGTAATCATAGGCCTTTACCGTCATACATAGTCTCCAAATTTTTACCCAAGAAAAGAGTTATAATATGATGTATTGGTGAGTGTCCGCATCTATAAATTGCTAGGAATATTGAGTATGAAGAAGGATTGGAAGAAATTAGAAACTATCTAAGTTCATATCAATACTATTTAGATGCTACAAGTAGTAAGGGGCTTACCATTTATGCTAGGATCTATATTAGGATAACTTTAACAAGGCCAACTAAGTAGGTTGTAACACCCCATTTTGGCTACTAGAAACTTAATATATATTTTTCTATAAATTATTTGCTTGGAAATTTTCAAGATTATCATTACTTAATTAGAATATCACAAAGATATTATACAATATCATGTATAGTCCTTAAGTATATTTTAAGAATATCTTTACATTAGAAATACACTAGGTCATGGAGTCCTCTTAGAGAAGACTTTGGAGGTATTAATTAGCTATTAAAGAATGGCAAAGGATTTATGCATGGTTTGGACCATATAAACTAGAGGATAATGACTTCTTCATAGGTGAGTTTAAGAAATTGATTTCTCAAATTCCATTAATAAAGAAGGAAATCTCATTACATGTCCCAAAAGAACTGCTATCTCCTAAACTATGAGTTAAATCTCCAAACTAAATTGTGGTCTCTCTATTAAAAATAAATATTGAAAACTTGAGGCAAAAATTCATGAAACAAAGGAAGAAATTTTGTTTATGATAACACTTAATGGACTATCGATGCCTTCCTTACTAGGAGAAGGGGGAAGATTCTTTCCAAATGGTCATGATACCTTCCTCTTATAAGGGAAGATTTATGTCCTACGAATTCATAAACACCCTCGCAATTTTTGGGTCTCTCTAGCCTACAAATTGTTTTCTTTCTCTAGATTCTTCTATTTTTCATAAGTCTTGTAGAAGACTTTTCATGTTAGCTCCCTAATTTTGAAGTTTGAAGTTTACTTTTTGTATTTAATTATAATATTCAAAATACAAAGAGTGGGCCCTCATCCCACACTTCGCGTATCAAATATATATATATATATATTAAGATTTTTCATAACACACTCATGGCATTAGAATTTACTTCTTGCTACAACTATACATCTTTTTATTATATTATTTTTATTAAATTACACAATATATAATATCATATAATTAAACTCTCAAAATAAATACTCTATATGTGCTCAAGATTGAACCCAAAATTTAAATCTTCAAATTTAAATTTGAAACCTCTACCTCTTCCTATATTTACCATTATGAGCCAACTTGGTATATGTTTATACAAAATAATTGCACTATGTTTTAGTATATAAAGAAATTCATTAATAGAATGCATACATATCCTTAGAAATCATTTAAACACACTTAGATCTTCTAAATGACATAAGAACCTCATTCATAGGCCATGCTGATGTTAGTGAATATTGTCATTGAATCTTCATTTTAAGTCACAATGAGCTAGTAAAAATGGGTTCTTACCAAGAATAACTTAACCCTAGCAATCCAAAAGATCCCCTAGAGGTCTATATAGACATAACCATCCACAAAAGCACTTTAAATATTGAAGATTAGACTCCATAGGTTCCAATAGGTTGTATGTTTTTAGTTCATGTTTGTACCATAAAAGTTCAAATTTGTGGTAATATAGTTGAGATTATATTTGCAACAGTTGACATTGAACTCCAAAGCTTTTTGCAACTATTCTAATTTTGAAATAGCGAGCATACTAAAGTTATACTAAAGCTATATTTTTTTTAGAGATGACAAATAAATTCATAGTATTATGACCAATGATTCGCTATCATTGGTTTTAGAGTTAAGCCCCTCTATCCTTCATTTAATTTTTAAATATTTGTTGCAAGTTTATCAACCTAAATTTGTTGGTGTAGTCTTATCCCATTTGATAGGATTGTTGGTATGATCTCATCTTGCAAAATTCAAAATAATTTTGTACATATTATAATCTAACTTTGTCCAAAAGAACAATTGTGATTTTTCAACTTCAATACCAAATTGTATTAGTTGAGGTGTAAGTTGGCATATTTAAGAATAAGCCTAGGTCAATTAATTCCAATTCAAGAATGTATTCATGAAAAGAAGATGAGATTGTGATCAAATTTCATGATCATAACAATCATTTTATCCAAAAAAATCAAAGCAACAAAACTAATCTATAACAATCATCCACACATCTCTCCAATGTCTCATTTATTAAAATATTAATATTAAATTTATATTTAAAAATCACATTCAAATTCACAGATAAATAAAATTTCCTAAAATCTACCATCCTGCAAAAATAAATCAAACTTACTGCATACTCATACATGATTCATGCATCCTCTAAATACAGTCTAAAATCACCAGCCCCCTTAATGCATCTCTCATTTAAAATAGTTGTTCTGAACAGACCGCCTAATATTCGACCTTTCTAGATGTTGAAGTGCAGTTTTAATCATAGGATATCAATGTTATCTGGGAATGCTGTGGTTCTCAAACGAAATTTTGAGGAATGATTGAAAAATCCATATTTGTCAAGTAATATTTAAAAAAAATGGAACCGGCTTCAACAATATCTGTCAAAATTTTGTAAAGAGAAAAAAAGATCTGAGATGATCAAGAGCACACCACCAAGGACGAATGTAACTTGTTTAGTGTAGTTTCCCACTATTGGTCTGGGTATCAATACTCCTATAATCGTCATCTTTTCAAAAACAGCCTAAAGAGTAGCATTAAATATGTTGCACAGATTAGAAACCCGGAGAAAAATTATTCAACACTTTCACTTGGTGCCTTTGATACATCCAAATAAACTACAACAACATGTGACTGTATGGCGCTCCAAATACGAGGTTTCAAGGCTATTCTCAATTTCTCCATTGAATATTAAGTCTGGATTGTTTTTGCCCAGCCACAAATGTAGAGCTATTCTCATATTGCTTCATTATCAGGGTAAATAAGGTATTTATCAGAAGCATTGCAGCAGCTGCAAGCGGATAAATGTTTCACGTTTACTCTCCACAACTGAGCTTAAAGAGATCCTCTATTGCAACTTTTAATAGATTGAGCGGGAGTGTATATTCAAATTTAACTGCTAAGTGAAGCATGGATTGGGCGGGAGTGTATAATCACATTTAACTGCTACAGTGATAGTGACTGTGGTGAAGTAAGAGGAGCGCAACGGAAAACAGATTGGTGGACGGAAGGAAAATGAGAAAAAATCTGATGAAACAGAGTAAGAGACGGGCCCACGAGCCACGTAGGAAGTCAAAGCTGACTGTCAGAGCTTAGAGTGTGCTCGTTAAGCCCGGCCCTCACTATTTAGAAACTTAGTCAAGGCTCTTTAAAGCATTCCATACTTCATTCGCAACCTCCATTCATAATGTGTTGGCCACTATATAAGTTGTCTTTGTATTCCTTTCACATTATTTGCTATTTACTCAACTCATAATGTTTGAATATCACTTAATAAGTGATTTACATGCTTCATTAATAGACCTCATGCTACGGCTACACACTATTCCAATACCTCATTTACATTCATTAACATTTGAGTTTGGTTTATCCTTGCATGGGATGCGCTATATCTTATGCACCCATTCAATAAACTATCATTTATCGATATTAATATATATACATAATATGTATATGTATATGTTATAATGTATCCCATTATATTCTTTTATCATAACCTCGCATTTAATATTGATTTGTATAGACATACTTATAAATACCAATCAATAGTATTACATATATACATATATATTTATATATATATATACGTTTTATACACATATATGTACATGTATATATATAGGTTTATATACATTATCACATGATATGATATTAAACCATAACCACACACATATATATACATTTATTCCAAGGTATATCATATATATTAATGCATATATGTATGTATGTATGTATTATCAAATACATGCATATATATATCCACATATATACCAATTAACATTATCTAATATTTTATAATATTCTACACACACACACACACATATATATTCTTCCTCATTGTTGAGTAGATACACAAGGTATGTATGTATATGCATACATAATAAACGTGCAACCAATATCCTTGTGTATAATATATAATTGTATGCATGGGTTGCCATTCAATATATACATATATATATTGGATGTATATATTCTTATCTACATAGATACACACATTCACTCACAAAGAAGGTCTACCACAAACATGAACATTCAAAGACAAGATCATAACCAAATCTATAATCAGTCAAGTCGACCAACCAATTCCAATAAGCCAAGACTATGACCAAGGGTTCACTTACCAAATCTAATTTGGCCCGACTCTTCTAAACCAATTCTAGGTCGTGAGTGTGTGTAAGCTCAGTTAGGTTTCATTTAGGGTTACTCAACCAATCACTTCTCCTAACTAATACTTTCCCTCCTTTTTGAAGGATTGAACCTGGCCCTGCAACCAACTTAGCACATTTACAATGGTAGTTAGACGTTCATAATAAATCCACATGAATCTTAAAACATTAGCATATTCATATAGCAATACATCTTCTTAAATATAATTACTCTTCCAAAGCAATAATATCTTAATACCTATTTCAATATTTCATTCATTTAACAAACATATCAAAATCATGATTGCATTTATCATCCAACTTACCCATTAAGGTAAAAGTAACTCAGTAACAACAAGATGAGGTGTGACATGTATATATGCATATAACTCATATATATACATTCATTTATAAAATCAATCAATCACATATAATTGATTACTTATCAACAGACATATACTCATCTTATTGTACATTTGATACCCCTATGCCCATGAGCAATCCATCCATGAGTATGTGTAAGTACGTCTACCTATGTATACTTATGTATGTATTAACTCACGTGTATGGATTATCGTCAACATGTACATGTATACATATATATACATTTCACACATATTTATCTCATTGATTAAATATAGTCATACTAGGAATAACTCATATTCACCGAACAATTATCACAAACCAAGAATGTTCACAACATAAACTATGATCCTTTCTAATTCAAGCATAAACATGACCAAAGATGACTTACCCATTTCGCAAAACTATGACTCAACTTAACCATTCTATAAGTGAGTGTGTGAAAGCTTGACTAGGTTTCATTTAAAGGTTACTTGACCAAGTCCTTATCCTAAGTGATACTTCCCCTCTCTTTTTGAGGATTGATCCTATATCTGCATTCAACTCAACACATTTTCAATAGTAGTTAGCCATTCATCAAAACAATCATTTGCATTATTAATTTTATAGTCAAAATTTAAAATACAATCAAAATTCTTTCCTCATATTCATCTCATAATAAACATCAAATAAAATTAACATTCATTCATCACTTTCGCAATGATTCAGATATACAAAGTACAAACACATTTATTTCAATCAAAGTTATAGATACATTCATATATTCAGTATTTAACCAATCATAGTAATGGTAAATAGGTACACACACAACGAGGTGTAACATAATCCCCCCTTTTGAATCATCGTCCCTGATGATTTTATATAGCAATCATAGAACAATCCAAAAATAAACACAACATTATTTTTCAAGCACTTTCAAAAGCATGTAAAACATGAGGAAATTTTTGCTCTATTTCAACATATAGTCTTCCCATGTGGTAGAATCTTTTTTTGCATACTGATCCCACTAGACTTTGCATTGTAGAACTTCCTTATTTTGCAAGAAAAGATTACGTGTTTCGAGAACCTTGATAGGCTTGATTGTTACCACTCTGGGGTCATGTACCTATAAAGCATTCCAATCAATTACATGATTATCCCCTGTGTTAGAAAAATGGTAGAAGAATAGCTATAATAGAAGCTTTAACAAATTACTGTAAACCTGATTATGTAGTGTAAACCATATGGAGATTTAAACAACTATAACAATGAAATGCAAGAATAGAAAGCACAAAACATAACACAGTGTTTATGTGGAGAAACCCTTTTGGGAAAAAACTCCACCAAAGAATAGATGAATAGTTGTATTAAAAATAATAATGTTTCATAATAGAATCACTCTTACTCCTCTTCAATTTGATGACATTTGTGTGCCTGTTAAACATCTCATAGTGTCTCCATCTCAACCCCTCAATATATAGACTCATGGGGGTTCAAAATACCACCATAAAGCATTACCATGGGTCAAAACAAGGTTCGGAAATACCATGGTAAAAATCCATTCGACCCCTTACATGCTAAACATGGTCTCTTACATGGCATTACACCTTCTTACAAGATGTCATAAGAATCCCTATAAAATAGGAGATGCTCTTACATGTGTCATAAGCCATCAATAGCTATGAAAAGGTTCTCTTATGTGTGTCATAGATGATTCTCATGTCCAAAATAATATCTCCCACTTTTAGCCCTTACAGTTGTCATAGAATTTGTCATAACATCCTTAAAAATAGGCTTTCCATGTTATACCACTAAGTGGGCATCTTTTGACAACTAATAACTTATTTTCAAGGCTACGACATGTGGCAAAAGTACCAACTCAAAATCTCACACCCCTTTTGATAAATGATATTTATCCATGGGAAAATATAAAATAATAATAAATAAACAACTTAGGAATCACAAAGGTTGAGACACCTTAATTTCCAACATTCTCCCACTTGTCGAATACCTTGCAAGAGCTAGGGGAATCACACCATCATGGAATCAACTAGGTATAAGTAGCAAGGCCCATGGCCTTCCTGCACCAAGTAAATTTCTTTGTGGTCACAGGTTTTGTAAGAACATATACAACATTCTCCTATGTGTCAATCTTCTTCAGCTCAATCTGATAGTTAGCAATCAAATCATGAACAAAATGATACTGAATATCAACATGTTTAGTTTGAGCATGATACATTAGATTCTTAGCCAAATGAATTGCGCTTTGACTATCATAGTTAACCTGAACAATATTGTAATCAAAACCAATACCTGTACACAACCTTTGTAACCAAACTGCCTCCTTAGAAACATGGGTAGCAGTCATATACTCTACTTCAGTAGTGGATAAAGCAACTATAGGCTGCCTTTTACTCATCCAACTCACTGCTCCTCCAAATAGAGTAAACACATACCCACTAGTCGACCTTTGACTATCCAAGTCACCTGCCCAATTTACATCAACAAATCCCTATATGTCTAGTGCCTTGACCACATTATCAGTACCATAATAAACCAAACAATAATTAGAAGTACCTCACAAATATCTAAACACCCTTTTAACAAAATTCCAATGCTCTTTACCATGGTTAGACATAAACCTGCCTAGAACTCCCACTACTTGGGCTATATCTGGTCTAGTGCAAACCATTGCATACATTAAACTATCAATGACACTAGCATAAAGAACCTTAGACATATCCCTCAATATCATCATCAAAATTAGGACACGTATCCAAGCTCAACTTAGTACCAATTGGAAATGGAATACTAATTGCCTTACAATTATACATATTAAACCTCTACAAAATAGTATCAACATACTTACACTGACTCAACCAAAGCTTTATGTTACCATGATATCTTCTGATTTCCATTCCAAGAATGTATTTAGTAGCCCCAAGTCCTTCATATCAAAAACATTAGAAATTTGTTTCTTGAGTTCACCGATCATTACCTTGTTGTTACCAATAAACATGTCATCAACATACAAGATAATAATTAGAATATGATCATCAATAACCTTAATATATACACAATGATCCTCTTCACTCCTAAGAAATCCCAACTCCAATGCAAAAGCATCAAACTTCCAATACCACATTCTGGGTGACTGTTTTAAACCATACAAAGATCTTTTTAACCTGCAAACCAATTTTTCTTTTCCCTTCACAACAAAACTATTAGGTTGTCACATATAAATCTCCTCTTCAAGATCCCCATGCCAAAAAGAAGTTTTAACATGTAATTGCTCTATCTCAAAATCATAAGTAGTAGCAATAGATATCATGAATATAATAGAAGTTAATTTAGTGACATGAGAGAAAATTTCACCAAAATCAACTCCCTCTCTTTGGGAGTAGCCCTTAGCCACTAATCTGGCCTTATACTTTTCCAAGTGACGTCTGCTCCAAATTTATTTTTAAATCCCCATTTACATTTGATGGGCTTTCTTCCTTTAGGAAAATCAATAAGATCCTAGGTGTTACAGTTTTCCAATGCCATCATCTCCTCTTGCATAGCCTACAACCAAGAATCATTTTCCTTTGAAGATAGAGCCTCCATATAAGATCTAGGTTCATCTTTAGCACTTAATAAAGCAAATATACAATGAAATTCAGGTGGGTTATACCTGTCGACTGGATTCCATTGTCTTGTGGATCTTCTGAGAATAGGAGTATGAGGCTCTTGTTGTTCTTGACCTTGCTCAACCTCTTCCTAATTTTCTTCCTCATGTTCTTTGGTTTGATCAATAACTTCTTATGATTCCTCATCTTCTTCCTCCTCATCGAATCCATCTCTTTTTTCTTCTCGAGGTGCATCTTCTTGCATAATTTAAAAATGCACACTCTTTCCCTTATCCTTTTCCTTTGGTTGTTCAAGTACATAAATAATGCTAAGCTCCCTAAAAATCACATCTCTAGAATAGATACTTTTCTTGGTTAGAGGATTCCATAGCTTATAACCTTTAACATTATCACCATATCTAATGAAAATGCACTTTTCAGCTTTAGGATCCAACTTAGTGCATTTTTCTTTAGGCACATGAATATAAGCCTCACAACCAAATACCCTTAAATGCAAAACAAAAGGTTTCTTACCTATCCACATCTCATTAGGTGTTGTTTCAAGAGCTTTATAAGGAGATGTATTAATAAAATAACAACCAGTACTTACAACTTCTACCCAAAAACATCTATCAAGTTGTGAACCACTTAACATACTTCTAGCTCTTTCCATGATCATCTGATTCATCCTTTTTGCCACACCATTCTGCTAAGGAGTGTATGGAGTAGTTTTTTCTTTAACAATTCCTGCATGCTTACAAAATTCATCAAATTCCTTAGAACAATATTCCCCTCCATTATTAGACCTTAATTTTATAATCTGATTGCTTTTTGACTAAGGCTTTAAATTCCTTAAACTTAGTGAAAACTTTAGATTTATGTTGCATAAAATATAACTAGGTAAACCTTGTAACATCATCGATAAAGGAGATGAAATATCTAGATTTCCCAATTGATTCAACATCCACAGGGCCAAACACATCCATATGAATTAATTCCAATTTAACTTTAGATTTTGTACTGCCAGAAGGAAATAATTTTCTATTCTTTTTACCAAACATACAATGTTCGCAAAGAACAAAACTCTCATTAGAATAGGATAAATCATCTAATAATTTTTTATTCAAAATATACTTTAAAGCAATCTCACTTATGCTGAAATTAATCACATATACATGTTCACATCATGACACAAAATTCAAGGATAATGTGTTAATGAAGGAATTTCATAGCATAACAAACAATAATCACGGGGGATGATCATCATGTGTATGCCACATAGACACTATGCATAGTATAGATGAAGATGCATCAGATTGATGGTTATTTTAGAGTTGTTCCATCCATATATGATGGTCCATAAGCACTAGAACCATACATGAAGATGTGAATGTAAGGGCCTAACCAATTAGGGATAAAATTCCCCTTTTGATCAGGTGGTGCATTTACACTTCTCTGATTCTCATAGAGAACCAAATCACCTACCTTGAAAGTTCTAGAAATAACACCCTGATTATAATGTTTAGAGATTTTTTTTTGATAAGCTTGGAGATGATCGAGGGCTTGCAATCGACGCTCATCGATCAACTCAAGCTAATGCAAATGATTAGCACTGTAAGCTTCATCATTGATTAATCCTTTAAGGGAAACTCACAAAGACAAAATTTCCAACTCCAAAGGCATGATAGCCTTGGCACCATACATGAGGTTATACGGTGTTATGCAAGTCACTGTATGAACACTCATGCAATAGGCCTACAAGGCATATGTTAATTGAGTATGCCAATCCTTACCATGTTTTTTCACTATTTTTTGAAGAATTAGCTCAAGATTTTATTTGAAGTTTAGGCTTGGCCATTAGACTGAGGATAGTATGGTGTAGAAAAGTGATGCTATATATAAAACTTCTCCAGGAATTGCTTCACCTCTTTGTTCTTAAATCAAGTACCATTGTTACAAACAATGTTAGAAGGAAATCCAAAATGAGTAATGATATTTTTTAGATGAAAGCTACAAATTACTTCAGTGTTCATAGATCAGAGTGGAACAACTTCGACCCATTTCATAAACTAATCAATAGAAATTATGATGAAGATATGTCCTTTAGAAGAAGGAGGTGATATTTTTCCATAATATCCAGCCCCCATTTTGCAAATGGCCAAGGGGAGGTTTGATTTTGAAGCTCTTGAGAAAGAGCATGAATAAGATTGCTATGTTGTTGACACTGCATGCACCTCTTGACAAAGGCAAAGGAGTCTTGCTCCATTATTTTCCAAAATTATCCCATGTGAATCAATTTACACACCAGGGATTTACCACCAAAATGTCCACCCCTAGAGCCTAAATGGGCTTCTTGAAGGGCAAGGGGTATTTCTTCTTTAATGAGACATTGAAGAAGAAGACTATTATAAGACTTTTGATAAAGAAAATCAGACAATATAATGTATTGAACATAAAGTTTTCATATCCAAGTGAGTGTTTTTTGTCACATCATCGGGAAAATTTCCAGTCTTCAGATAATTATAAATGTGAGAATACTGCTCCTCCAATTCTACTTGAGCACACACTAGAGCATCATATTCAAGTTGATTTGAGATAGTAGGAGAGTGGAGAATATAGACCACAAAGTGGTATTCTTCTATGCCACCATCTGGAGACACAAGGGAGCCTGCACTTGTCATTGCATCTACATGTTGATTTTCTCCCCTAAAAACATTGTCTATAGTGAAAGAAGAGAAAAAATCAAGCAAGGATAAGGCCAAATCTTGATACTGAGATAGCTTATTCTACTTGGCTTAATACGTTCCTATAATTTGATTTATGATAAGCTCAGAATCACCATGTATGTGAAGATGTTTAATATTTAAATTTATCGCGACACACAAGCCAACGATAAGGGATTTGTACTCAACAATATTATTGGTACAATGGAATTCCAGTCAAAAAGAAAAAGGAATTGGCTTACCTTCAAATGAGACTTTGACTATACTTTTCTAGAGCCAACTTGACATCTCGATCCATCAAAGTACATCTGCCACATAGATTCATGATTTTTTGTAAAAAGGTCTTTGTCCAAAAAATAAATCTAGATTAGGGAAGGAGTGAGATGAGTGAGCCTCTACCAATTGATCAACAACAACTTGACCCTTGATTGCTTTCTGATTTACAAAATTAATGTTGAACTCAAAGAGCAACATTACCCATTTTTCCAAACTTCCCAAAAGATCAGTTCTAGTGAATAGATGCTTTAGAAGATCACTTTTCACAATGACATAAGTTTCAACATGAAGAAGATAATGGTGCAGCTTTTGCGTTGCAAAAAATGAGAGCAAGACATTGTTTCTCCATGGATGAATAACAATTTTTGTAATCAATGAGAATAAAAGTAATGTAGTAGACCATTCTTTCTTTATCATTATCATCATGTTGAGCTAATAAATCTACTAAGACATGAGGTGATGTAAATATATAAAGCAAAAGGGTATATCTTGTATAGTTGACATTAAGATAGGAGGATTGGCTATTTTTGTTTGATTGACTCAAAAGCCTTTTCACACTCATCATCCCATCGAAAATGGACATATTTCTTCAACAAACACATGAAGGGAAGAGTATGATCAACCAACTGAGATACGACTCTATGAATTTTCTAAATTTTCCCTTGTAAACTATGAAGTTAAGAGACGTTTCTAGGTGGATGCATGTTAATAATTGCATCAATTTATTCATATTAACTTCGATTCCTCGGTGATAAACAATAAATCCTAAAATTTTCTCGACATCAACACTGAAAACACACTTAAGAGGATTCAATCTCATTTATAGAGTCAAAGCCTTTCGAAAATAAGATAAATATTTTCAACATGATCTTGGAAAGTAATAGACTTAGCCAAGATGTCATAAACATAATCTTCTAGAATTTTATAAATTAAATTATAAAATATGAGGGTCATTTCTTGTTGGTAAGTTGATCCTACATTCTTTAACCCAAAAGGCATGACCACATAGGATAAAGTACCCAAGGGGGTAGTGAAGGCAGTCTTATACTGATCTTCTGGGTTAATACGAATTTGATTATAGCCCGAGAATCCATCCATGAAGGACAACAAGGTATGTCTTGCAAGAGAGTCTACAATCATATTGATATTAGGAAACAAAAAATCATCCTTAAGAGAAGCCTTATTAAGATCACGAAATTAAATGCAAATACGAATAGGATTAGATCAAGCTCATTGACAATGATGATATTCGATATCCAAGGTGAATAGTCAATAAGATGGATAAAGCTTTCTTTTAGGAGATTCTCTATTTGTCTTAACTAACAATGAAACTGTAGTCCATTTCCTTGTTATTGTCCTTGAAATTAATTTTCTTAAAACATATTTGTTTTAAGAATTTATTTTGTTTTAACACTTGGAATAGGATACCGAGTTTAATCAGAAGAGAAAAATGATCTCAAGTTTGAGTATTTAAAATTCCAAAACAAAAGAAGACTAAAGTTACATGTAAAGTTTAAAAAAAATCAAACTCCAAGTTTGGGCGCTAAAGCTAAAAATGAAAAAATGAAAATTAGAAGAAAATCTCACATAAACAATGAGTCTTCTAGGATTTATTTGCTTCATAATTTTCATATGCTACAATGAAAAGTTTGCATGGCAGCCAAGGTTAAAGGATCAACAAAAGGGATCAATAGAGTTTCATTGCAGTGTGGAACTGAGGTTCACCATGAAGAAGTGGGAGTTTGAAGAGTTTGTAAGCCTTAAAGATTGTCATCATCTAGTTGTGCATGGTCATGCACAATTTTGTACATGATTTGAGGTAGATTAGGGCACCGCCTTATCATTGTTTCATTTCATAGTATTTGATTAGTGACCATTACTTTGTCATTTTGAGTGCCAAGCCTTCATAAAAACTTGATTACAAAATAAAATAAAGTTTATCAAATCTAGAAAGCATCATAGATCGAGGTTTTAGAGGTCAAATACACAGAGTTTCAAAGGACAACCTAGGATATTTTACTATGCCAGTCAATATGCCATTCTCATAAAATAAACTATTGCTGGAAGTTTCCTCAAAGAAAATTTTACACCCCAATTGTGTAATTACTATTTACTATTACTACATAGGGTAAATATGAATGTAATGTGAATTATGGAGATGAATAAATTGTGCTTGAACCATGTTATCAATTTGAATGTTATCTCATTTGATGTTATCTCATTTGACGTTATCTCAATTGATGTTATTTCATGGGGAAATACTGCATACATGTGAATGGATGGTTATTGAATTATTATTCTAACTTTGGAGATGTTTTACTTATAATGCATATGTTGTGAAGAATTGAATACTATGTACATGTGTTAGTGAATGCAGGTATATGTTCCATTCCTCCAAGTGGAGGAGAATTATCACTTAGGAGAAGAGCTTGGTCGGGTAACCAGTAAAAGTAAATGATCTGAGCATACACACACCACATTAGAATGATTGAGTTGAGTCAATTTGTGGGAAGTTGGTAAGTCATCCTTAGTTGATGTGTTAGCATTAGTAGAGTCTTGTTTACTTTTGTGTGCATTGTTGGGTGATGTTTATCTATTCAAACTTTGGATATCTTTCTTGTACTATTATGATTATATTGATAAGTGAAACGTATGTGGAGTAGGTGTATATATATGCACATACATTTCAATGAGATCTAAACGACATGTATATGCATATGTATAGATGTACTACACGTAGTTACCCATCAATATGATGGTAATTATGAATGGATATATGTGAATCAAATGTGAACATATATACATATCTATGGTATATACACGCATCCATATGTATATGTTTATTGATACACTCGTGCGTTGGCGAATGGACAAACTCATACAAATGCATCGATATAAATATACCTACATATACGTGTACATAGAGGCATATACTTTTATACATATGTATATATGCATACATTCGATATATTGTGATTAAATGCAAATACTATCTTGACTGTATTTATTTATACTTATATATATATATATATATATATATATATATATATATATATATATATATTGAATGTATACTTCTCTAAATATTATAATAATATTTACATCGATAGTTAATGATATATATGTAAATTCATATTAACATTATATATATGTATATATATACATATACATACATATATATATAAATGGTAATTATATATATATATATATGATATATTATATATTATATATATAATAATATATATTTAAACATAGTATATATATTATTTATCTACTATCATTTACTTTAGTAGAAGCAGATTTATAAAGGTTGATTATAGTTGATAATGACTATGATATTGGAGGTCGATAATAGTCGATAATGACTATGATTTTGGAAGCCATATGAAAGTTGCTTATGATTGTTTTGTGAAGCCGATTATCACTCAAACTGTCACACAATATAAGACATTTGTATTGTGTTTGATGTTGTTGTCTTGTGTCGATATAAAGCATGGACTTAGTTGATGCCTTTGATAAAATTAACCTTGACTTAGTAAACATATCTGCCATGATTTTATACAACTGTCAATGACTTTTTCAAACATATTTAATGTCTTAGTCGACTCATCTTCTAACCAAGTTGATGGATGCTTTCTGTTATGAATTGGAAGTTGACTGTTTCTTTTGGAAATGAAACCGTGCCAAACAAAGAGAGTGTGGATGGATTTGGCTCCACCTATGGAAACCCAGTTGCTGTAGATGTTTATTTCCTGAGACAATTTGAATTGGGCATATGCAAATTTGAATAAGTCTTGTAATTGCTATTAAAGTTGCAAGTCAACCTATTGGTGATTTTTTCGAGTATGAGCTTTGGAAGTCGCCACCTTTTTGTTGAGTTTCATGTGTTGCTTTACATGGAGCTTGTTGTCCATTAACATGCCTAAACTATAGGATATTAGGTTACTAGGCTACTCTATAATTAGCTAAGCCATTTCATTTAGAAGGGATGTATTCTTTCCCAAGATTACACATCATTGTAATTCCTTATTATACATTATTTCCAGCCATACTTTGATTTTTTATTGTGAGTGATATTGAAGAAATGTCATTCATAAGTTGATTATCAAGCTTGCTATTGTTGGAAAGGGTTGCATTGCTGTCATTTATCTTAATAAGCAATAACAAGCATGAGAATATCTTTTTCTTTGTTATTTACTTATGAATGATATGTATTCCATGAATGCTTGAGTTGTCTTTTCTAGTGTGTGCATTAGAGAAATTAGAGTGTCTTTGAAAAGGAAATTAAAGCTTTTATGGTGTTTTCATGTTGTGCTTATAAGTACTCCATAATAGGATCTTGGTGTATATCATAGGTATTATATACTAGGTATGACTAAACATGAAAGACACTTGTGATACACTTAGCTAAGTTATTGATTTAACTAGGAAAGCTTGTATTTACTCCTAGGATAGTTAATTTGGTATGGGAGGGAGCTTGTGTACTTACTTGTTAATTAGGTTTATTCCAAGTAGATTAAAATAATGATAGGTTAATTTGGGGTGACAAAATATCCATTGAAGGAAATACCTATGTGTAGTTTAAGATGGCCTTAAGTCAAATAGGACCTGAGTAGTGTATGTGATAGATGACTCTCAGTAGGAATACTGAATGTAACACTTTGGACAAAGTAGTGGGAATGTTTCAGACTCCACTTTATATAGTGTGATTTCCAAACTACAATGGTATCAGAGTTGGTGATCTTGCTAGCTTGTTGGTTAAGCTAACACTTGTGCAAATTCTTAGTTGCATGATAGAGTTTCACTCGCTTCATATCTCTTGCATGTTGGTAACAAGAACCTACATGTCCATTACCATTTTTCTTTGACAATTATTAGAAGTGAAATGGTAATATGACTAAAAATAAGTTTATATTTGAGTTGATACAAGAATTGACCATGCTAATGAGGGATCCTAACATTAAAAATACATACTCAAGGATTGTTTCAAAATCTAAATGTTTGGATGGGAAGGCTACCTTGACATATGAGGGATGTCTGATAGAGCCCCAAAAAGATCCTTTAGATTTGCATGTAACTAGTTATTATGAGGATTGGTTTGACAAAAATGCAAAAACAACAGTCTTGAATCATAATTCGAATCCATCCAGAGATGATTCTAAGACTAATGACTTCACAGAAGATTTTAATTAATCTAATTATGGGCATGGTGATTTTACTAATGCCTCTTTAGAAGAAGAGCATGTTGATGAATATGTTATAGAGCCTCAAGGTGATTGAATGATGGTGCATGCAACTATTCATGTTGAAGATGTGTGCAATATAGAAGAGTTATCACATGGAGAATGTATGGCAAGAACCTAGGATGAAATTTTAGGTAGGCATGTGGCTACCATTGATGAGATAGTGCATGAGGAAAAGGAGATAACAGTAGCCTTGAATGCTTCTCTTGAGCTATCCAATGTAGTTGTTAACACTATTATCAAGTTTGATAGTGTTGAGATTAATCATATACCTTCAGATGATGGGCTTAGTGAACACAAAAGTGATGAAGTTTACAAAGAATTTGAAATAGGTGAATCTTTCCAAATAACAAACAATGATGATTATAGATATGACAACTTAGGTGGTTTGGTTTTGGACTTCCAAACTAAGGCTATGGAGAGAGATACTTATGTTGACTTCAGTAGTGGTTTGTTAGAGAGTGATTTATTAAGGAAGACAACATCATAAGAGGGGCACAATGATCAAAGAAATCAACCCTTCAATGCATGGGATTCAACTATATTGACACCTAAGTATGATGGTAATCCTACATGGTATGAATTCAATTTTTATCATGATGATGTTATGAATATAGAACACACTAAATGTATGACATATGACATTACTAGTGTTGATCCATTTTTTGAAAATAAATATGTTCTCTCTCCCTCTCTCCCTCTCTATCTCTCTTTGTTTGTCTCTCTCTCTCTCTATCTCTCACTTTCTCTCTCCCCCTTTCTCTCCATATCTCTCCATCTCTCTCTCTCTACCCCCCTCTACCCCTTCCTCCCTTCCCCTCTCTCCCCCCTCCCTCTCTTCCATCCCCCTCTTCCTCTCGCTCCCCATCTCCCCCCTCTCACTCTCGCTCTCTTCTCCCTCCCCCTCTTCCTCTCTCCATATCTTCCCCCACTCGTACCTCTCCCCTCCTCCCTTTCCCTCTATATCCCCCTCTCTCTCCCCTCCCCCATCTCTCCCCTTCCCCTTCCCCTTCCACCCTCCCTCCATCCCTCCCTTCCCCTCTCACTCTCCCCCTTCCCCCTCCTCCTCCCTCCTCCCCTCTCTCCCTTCCCCCTCTCCCCTCATTCCCTCCCTCCCTCCCCTTTACCCTCTCACCTCCCTCCCTCCCTCTCTCTCTCCCTCCCCTTTCCCCATTCCCTCCCTTCTCCCTTCTCCCTCTCTCCCCCCCATCCCCTCTCTCTCCCTCTCCCTCTCTACACCTCCCTCTTCCTCTATCTCCATCTCTTCTTACCTCCCTCCCTCTCACCCCCATCTCCCCATCCTCTCCCTCCTCCCTCCTCCCTTCCCCTTCCCCTCCTCCCTCCCCTCCCCCTCCTCTCACATCCCTCCCCCTTCCCTCCACGGATGGAAGGACCGGATGGAAATGGATCTTGGATGGATGGAAGGATGGAAGGATGGATGGATGGATGGATGGATGGATGGACGGATGGAGGAATGGATGGATGGACGGATGGATGGATGGAATGGAATGGATGGACGGACGGATGGATGGACGGATGGATGGATGGATGGATGGATGGATGGTTCACGTAAGTAAACTATTGTTGCTTAAATGTCACTAGTATAGTATTGATTATCCAAAATAATTTCCAATGAACTGATGTCCATTCAAGAGTTAAAAATAGAAATCAAATACTTTCACTATATTTTACTCTGTAATTTGTTAATATCATGTTAATATTCATACCAATTGTTAACTTTACTCTTAACCAAACTTGAGTCATGGAGATTGAATATGAATTTAAAAGGAATACACTAAGTGTTTGGAAATCACATGGAGGGAGGTTGCTTCCACATATACAGTGAATAATTAGTTAATTCAAGAACTATCCATGTTTTGCATGCCAATTACATGCCTTGTCTATGCATCCACATTTAATGGAATGTTTGGTAGAACAATAAAATAACATGAATTCCTTCAAAATCTGAGGTACACAACAACATTTCATTTTGAGATATGCTTGGTGAATCTGATTAGGAGAGGATAATATGGTTGTTCAAAATATACAACTAGAGAAAATTCAATAAAGACTATAGTTCTAAATAATCTACTACATAAATTGGTTGAGAAGAGGGTATCACATCACTTATTTAAGTGAAATTCAGCTGTAGGAAAAATTATCATGTTTCATAGCTAGCATACCAATACACTTACGTCTGGGAAACAAGTGTTATGAGTGTCTATTGACCCTTTTCTCACACGAAGTGTCAATGTAAATAGGTGTCCTTAGAGGTGTCGATTCTCTTTTGACACCTCTTCCTACAGTTTTGGTAGGAAACTTGCCACCACTCCATGGGTCAGGATTCTTATCCTCATTTCATGGAGGTTGGTTTCCTCCCTCATTATTATTTATGTACACTGTATTGATCTAATCTATGGGTTGAATTTATGCAATTTTATGTTCATTGTGCTTTCTTTCAATATTTGATTATCAAAGGTTCTTTTATGGTATCAGAGTTGGACATGGATATTTGCAGGTCGTAAGGTAAATCATTTCATTGTATTTTTTGATCAATTCATCTCTATGCAACAATCCATTGGAAAGGCATTATCTACTTGAGATTGTAGGCCAACATTTTTGGAGGCATGATTAAACCTTTCAACCCCTACAATTTATCTGTAGTTTCGATCATTCATCTAAAGGAGTGATTAAGGGGTGGGTTTGGTCATCACAGGTCATGATTTGTTCATTGCATGTCAAAATTCCCTCTATAGTAGGTTCATTTTTGGCATTTACTTTGGTTGCAAGTTGTAATTAAGAGGAGGAGGTAAAAATTTTGGGACACCAAATATGGGAAGATACCTCCACTTTTCATGTGCTTAGGCACACATCAACCAAACCCTCATGATTTCTTCATAGAGGTTGTGTTTCATTTTGGAGGGCCATTTAATTTCATCATTTGTGGAGGCATGCTTGAATTCATAGACTCAATCAATATATAGGTTGTGAATCATCTTTGGTAGGCCGCGAAGAATCTCTGCCATATTTCAGTGAATTTATAGGGCGTGAATCACTTGTGGTAGGCCATGTGGAATATCTACCGTGATTTAATTGTGATCCATTTGTGTGAAAATTTTGAGGAGTTTAGGCACATTCAAACTTGTAGGTGACAATGTTTTGCATTTGGGAAGCCTACCATGATTTTGTGAAGAAATCCCTTTGCAATTTTTAGAAACCTATGATTTCTCAAAGAGACTTGCAACATGTTTTGTTATAGATCCAAGGTAAGTGGGGCATGACATTGGGTCTCTTTCTTGGTGGTTACGACTATAAAATTTGATGAAAGGAAGACCACTATTGTTCACCTCCCTTTTTATGCCAATTCACTGATATCACCTTTTACCATAGGGCTTAAGTCAGTAGTAGAGGAGAGGGGTAAACAATCTCAATTCTAAGCCCTTGGTCACATGGTATTCCAACCCTTGATTCTTTCCAACCCAAGGGGGTTAAAATCTTCTCTTATTTTTCCTCTCTTTTCTAATTTTTTTAAGGAATTTTTTTTCAAAAATTCTAAAATTATTTTTTCAAGTAGGATCAACTATTTTGAAAATATGAAAAAATGAAAGTTTCGTAACTTTTTCTCAATAGCTCAAAATTTAATTTAATTTTATGTAAAATTTCTTATTTTTTCACAATGCTTCCAATGAGCCCATTTGGACTATTTACAAAAGCACTCCTATAAAGTGCCAAATTGGGAGGTGGGAAGGGTCAATGGACACCTAACTAGGCTTAAAACTTACGTGTATGAAATATATACACTAACATAAATTCTATCAAACTAATTTTGTGATACAAATATGTAAAGGGGAGTGAATGATGCAGAGTTAATTCTGACATTATATCAAGATATTTTTTCTTTTCTTGATTTGTAAGAATCTAAAGGAGTGATTTTAGAAATGGTGTGACTTCTCATAAAAATTTAGTTTCTCATTGGGGTGGAGGACATTTTGGTACAAAAATGTTTGGGGGAAGGGATATCTTGTTTGCATAATACCCACATGTTTCTTGTTTCGGGGGCACAGGTGAATATTTTTTTGTTTATTCTAGATATTAAGGATGTGACTTTGGAAAGACATAGGGTACAAGCTAATTGTGGCACTAGATTTCTGAAGTGCTATATGAACTTGGAGGCGTACCCAAATTTTGAGTGGATGGAGGAATTTGTGAATTTCTCAAAAACTATTGTAGACAAAGATCTTTGAAGGGTGGTCAAAGGTGGCCAATTTTTTTGTGCAAAGGAGGAAATAATGGTGTTTACAACATTCAAGGGTTGGAGTTGGACAAATACATTACCATATGCCGACAATGATCGATTTTTTAGAGAGCAGTGAAAAAAATTGATGATCCTAAATTATAATATGTTTGAATCAAATCACAATCCAAGGAACAAAAAGGGTTGAAATCTTAGCTATTGAATGTAAGATCTTAGACCCTGCGTGGCCGATGATTATGGGGGAATTTTTTGTTGGTAATCTCTGTTGCAAATGGCTCTACCATGATAATGGTTGGTTTATATTTTCTGATATGGGAGGGTAAATGCTTCTGGGTTATAGAGGCATCTACATCAATGTAAGACTATTTTGATATTTAATAAAATAATCACTATCTTATGAATTTAAAAAAAATATATTTCAATTTCTTCATATGGTTAAAAATAATTGCATGTTTGAAAACATAGTGGGTTGTGAGTTATTTCATTCTTCTTGTTGAAAGATCAAGGGTGGAGAGCTCAATGAGGAGTTACAAGTGGGGGACACATAAAAAAATCTAAATTGAGGTGAGGTGTGACTAACCAATTGGTTTCTTACATATTTTATTGTTTAAAAATAATTTGTGTCTTATAGGTTTTATAACACCAAGTGTTTTGCAACTTACAATTTCATAGACAACATGAATGTAGTGAAAATCTTTTGTTCTTAACAAAGTAAAAATGCAATGAAATTTCACCTTCAAAATTTATCACAACTATCAATTAGAGTAAAAATTTCATTTAAATTTCTTCATATGTTTCAAAAATAAATGTTTCTTATAATAGACAATGCACCGATTTTTTGAATGTTACTTGTTTGTAACAGTTATAGTTGGTTGAGGCTGCAAATGATAGTGTATTTTGGAAACCATTTTGAAAAATAAGGTTAGAAAACATACCTACTTTTGAAACCTAGAATTTATGATACGTCACAAGGTTCTTAAATACTATTTGTTGAACATGGTTGGATAGTGAGAGGGGTTGAATCAATATCTTCAAAATGTAAACCCTTCAACACAATTTAAATTCAAAATTCTAACAAGATCAATAACCCTTAAAAAAATTAACTCTTAATCAAACCACCAACAATGAGAGATAAATAAATGAACACACATGCACAAGATAACACCGGATATACGTGGAAAAACCAAGAAGGAAAAAACCACAGAGAGAAATCTCATAAAATATGAATAAGATTACAGTTTGTTTTAAGCTGGTTCACTACCTAAAGAAACACACTCCTCCCTGAATGACTTGTAGGCTAAGACACACAACCTTAGGGAAAGATACAAGGACTTCCATGCTAAGATACACAACCTTAGGGAAAGATATAATATCAACATATACAATAATTATCAAAATATTATCTTCCTCTACCTTAATGTAAAGATTACTGCCTTAATCAAGTAAATACTTATCCAACTAAGCATACCAAGCTCTAAGAGCTTTCTTGAGCTTGCACACCATGTCCAAATATTTTGATAGATGGAAACCATTTAGTTTCTCAATGTAGACCTCTTCCTCTAAATCGCCACTCAAGAAGGTTGATTTGAAATCCATCTAATAGACCTTGAAATTATTGTGAGAAGAAAAAGCAAGTAACATTGTGATTGCCTCCATTCTAAATATTAGAGCAATAGTCTCCTCAAAATCAATACTTGGGTAAGTGCACCAAGTTGTGACACAAAAATGGCTCTTAAGATGCCACTTTTTTTCTTAAATCAACAAAATCTGATGTGCATGAGAAAATGAAGATAGTTACACTCAAAAATTGAAGATGTAGAAAGAACAAGATTTGAAGTGCTATGAGTCTAGTTTCTAAGGTACTAATTTTTTTTGAAATTAATGAATATTAAGGGTTTCAAAAAGGGGGGAGCTAAAATAGGTCCTATTTTTATTAAAAAAATACCATAGTATCTAAGCCTAACTTTTTATTAACCTTTTTTAGGAAATTCAAAAATTTGAATAGTGAGAAATTAGCTAACACCATGTAGTTTATCCCCATTCTTTCGGCTAATTTTTTTAATGAATATTAATATTTTATGAATTTTTGAAGTGGACACATCTTGAAAAGCTAAAATTTGAGCGTGCTCCTCCCTAATTTTTTTGAAAACTAATCAAAAATTATTTTTTCATCACATGTAAAATGGAGTCTAGTTTAAAAAAATGTAATTTGTTTCACAATCTGATGAATGAGTAAAAATCTATCCTAAAACTAGCACATATTGGTTTTTGACAAAAACCAGAGGCAATAATAAGAGAAGTTATGGATGAAAACCTTAACTTAATCAAAACATTAAAAAATGTATATATTTAGATAGCTAAGAGAGAGCATAACGTCATCATGGTTTTTTATAAACATGCATTGAAAGACGTGCAAACGTGACAATTAGCACAACCAAAAATATGTGAAAATTTGGTAAGTCTTGAGAAAATCATCTCCATAAGCAACTCATTTGGTGAGCACAAAAATTTTCACTCTCCAAATGGAACATCACATTTGGCACTCACCAAATTTTTCAAGCGCCAATTGTGATGTGCCATTTGGAGAGCACCAAATTTAGCACTCACCAAATAAGCTACTTTGACAAAAATAAACTTTGTTTTCTCTTTGCTCCACCACTTTGATAACACTTAGAGTTCACAGGTTATGATCATTGATGGATAGTTGAGGTTTTACCTTTCACAACCTCTCTACATCCTTCCCTATTAACCAATACGTACCCATTCTCTTAACCATCTCTAGGTCTCTCCTACACTCTCTACCTTGTCTTCCATCCTTTGGGTTTAAGATATAGGGTCGAGGGTGATGAGTCTAGTTTATGGTCTAGTTATTGATAGGGTTGTTGTCTATTTCCTATAGTTGTCTTAAGACTTTGATACTCGGGAGTTGATCTTTTCATAATATTTCCTTGAAACCATAGACTTTGGATATGAACTTATTTTCATAACTTTCAAATGATATTGTCATGCTATGTGAACTGACTGTGTTAATTTTTCATGTGATTAATGAATGTTGCTTTAAGATAATTATGGCTATACAGTTGTTGTGCATGCTAACATTGTCATGCAGATAATTTGAGGCCTGCAATTTAGGAAGATTTCACCAGCTGGTCTGTGCCATATTGGTCAACAAGGTGTTCATTTAATGAAGAGAAGACTCTTGGCGACTAGAGATTCCTCGTGCACTCAGATTGTAACCACATTTTAATGGTCTTAAATTTTGTTGAGCATGCACTGGCATTACTGTTGTGCCAGATTTGCATTAAGGCAATCAAGCCTGATAGGTTTTGTGCATGTGTAGCCGTCTCTTCCCTTTTTCGTGCTTTCCCTAATGTGGCATCCTCCGTGTTTGCGGGAGTTGATCACCTTTCTAGGTGGTTGGATAAATAAGGCTTTGATTTTCCTTCTGAGCTCTCAGACAAAATATAGAAGATTGTTTAGTTTGATGTAATCACACTCTTGAGTTTTTCAGTAATACAGTCATGTTGCTCATTTGTACTCTTTTTTCCAATAAATAAAATGAAGTTATAAGTTCGTGTATCTGAGTCTATCTTAGTTTTAGGGAATAATTGACCAAGGGGTCCCACTTGGTGAGTATTTCGTCCTTTAGCTTAGTTTAGTTTAGTTGTTATTTTATGTTAAGTTGTTAGATAAGAATCTGGCACTGACTGTTCCTGCAGCCACTAGAATTCCATTATGTGACTGTTCCTGTAGCCAAAGCAGACAAAGTAGTTTCATGTTTGTTCACTCAAATTTTCATTTATTTCATGCATTTCAGTTTAGCTTAGTTATTCGTTGATGTTCAACATTTATGTTATTTTTCCAAGCAATTTAATTTATTATTTCTTTCTTAGTTGTAGGATGAATATGGCTACTTTGGATTCCTAGTGCACATACAATGCTGACCCATTTCAAGTTTATGTCCTTGGGTTGACAATTTAAATACGCCTTCATGATGATTGAGATAGCTATTCAGGTTAGATGTCTAATCTCTGAATCACAATTGTAAAGGCTTAGTTGTTAAAACATTATAGGAGGCCAACAGAGGGTTTAATGTAAAAGGATAACTCTTCCTCCCTCTATCCATCCCACCCCCCTCTCTCAAGTCTCTCCCTCCCTCTATCCCTCACACCTCCTCTCTCTCAAGTCTCTCCCTCACTCTATACCTTCCACTCTATGTCTCTTAGATCTCTCACACCCCCTCTCCCTCTCTCAAGTTTCTCCCTCCCACCCTAACTACTCTTGCACCCCCTCTCCATCTCTAAGTCTCTCCATCCCACCCTAACTAGATAAATCTCTCTCCCTTGCTCTATCCCTCCCACCCTCTGTCTCTTAGATCTCTTGCGCCCCCTCTCCCTCTCTCAATTCTCTCCCTTCCACCCTAACTAGACAACTCTCACTCTATCCCTCTCATCATAACTATACAACTCTCTCTCACTCTCTCTATCCCTTCCACCCTTTATCCTTTGGATCTCTCGCACCCCCTCTCCCTCTCTCAAGTGTCTCCCTCCCACCCTAACTAGATAACTCTCTCTCCCTCAAAATTTTCTCTCTCAAGTCTCTTCCACTCCCTCTCTCTCCCTCTCAAGTTTCTCAATCAAGTCTCTCTCTCTTAGGTCTCTCTCCCTCTCAAGTCTCTCTCTCAGGTCTCTCTATTAGGTATCTCTCTCAAGTATCTCCCACCCCCTCTCTCTCCATCTCTCTTAGGTATATCCCTCCCACCCCCTCTCCCTCTCTTTGGTCTCTCCCCAAACCCTAACTAGATAACTCTCTCTCCCTCTCAAGTCTCACTCCCTCCCACCCTACCTAGACTACTCTCACTCACTCCAACCCTCTCTCTCACACTCCCTCTATCTCTCCCTCTCGGGTCTTTCTCTCTCTCACTCTAACTCCCTCTCTTAGGTTTTTATCTTTCTCTATCCCTCTCATCTCTCTCTCTCTCTCTCAGGTCTCTCCCTCAAAATATCCCTCCCAACGCCTCTCCCTCTCTTAGGTATCTCCCTCAAAATATCCCTCCCAACCCCTCTTCCTCTCTCAGGTCTCTCCCCCACCCTAACTAGATAAATCTGTCTCTTCTTCTCAATTCTCTCTCTCTCGTAGGTCTCACTCCCTCCCACCCTACCTACAATACTCTCTCCCATTCCAACCCCTTCTCTCACACTCCCTCTCTCTCAAGAATCACCCTCAAAATATACCTCCCACCCCCGTTCCCTCTCTAAGGTCTCTCCCCCCACCCTAACTAGATAACTCTCTCCCTCCCTCTCAAGTCTCTCTCTCAGGTCTCACTCCCTCCCACCCTACCTAGTCTACTCTCTCATTCCAAACCACTCTCTCACACTCCCTCTCTCTCATGTCTCTCCCTCAAATTATACCTCCTACCCCTCTCCCTCCTATCCTAACTAGATAAACCTCTTTCTCTGATGTAGTATTCTCTCTCTCTTAGGTCTTACTCTCTCTCACCCTACCTAGAAAATATCTCTCACTCCAACCCCCTCTCTCACACTCCCTCTCTCTCTCCCTCTTAGGTTTAATTAATAAGGTAGAGGGTTGAGGGTTGAGGTATGAGGGTTTAAGTGTTTAGGGTTGGAGGTTTAAATGATAGGGTAGAGGTTTGAGGTATTACGGTATAAGGTTTGAGGTTTGAGGGATTGGGGTTGAGAAACTAGGGTTGAGGGTTTAATTGATAGGGTAGAGGGTTGAGGTTTGAGGTATTAGGTTTTAACTATTGAGGCTAGTAGGTTAAGGGTTTAAGGGTCAATAGTTGAGGGATTAGGGTTGAAGGGTTGAGGGTTTAAGGTTTGAGGTATGAGGGATTAGGGTTTAAGGTATATGTTATCAATTAGATATGCACCCTATTCTAAGTTCATAGAAGAGCTAGCTATCTGCTGAAACATGGAAACCCTCTTAAGATGTGGGTAATCTATGTGAAGAGAGAATCTCTAGAGTGAGTTGGTTCTCCGAATGAAATTTTCTACTCTAAATGATCTTCTGACGTAAAGGGAAGAAGGATAAACTGGAATTAAAACTCTAACCTAAGATGATTTCCAGAACTTAATGAAATTTTGACATCACCACTCATAACCATTTCTGTAAAACAATAGCTCTCACAACCTAACTGGCACATTTTTTCATTAGTAGTTTTTATGAAGATCTATAAACTAAATACAACATACAACCTAAAACTATGCAATTCTAGACATAGATTCACAACAACAAGACATAAAAGGACTTGAATTTGAATCACAAATACATCAAATTGCTATTGTAAAATGAGACAGAAATGAGAACTCTGCTGTTTTATTGAAATTGAAAGAGCATCTAGTACAAAATCTGAGTACAAATGCTTACAAAACTCTCTGTAAGTGAACAAAAGGGAGAAGCAATAATATGAAATTAGAAAAACTAAGTTTTTCTCCAAAATATAACTCTGCAAAACTCAATTTCTGAGCTCCAGAGAAAAGCTGAGAAAAAAGCCTCTAAAACTGCTCCATACTGAGTAATAAAATAAAAAATTTCCCACTTTCTGCATGTCCATCCAAAAAATCTTCCAAAATTAGGCTTAATCTGCTTTAAAAGTTGAAACCACACCTTGTCTTAATCCCACCCTTCATAAATTTGCCCAAGGATAACTGAAGTGAAAAAGTTAGCCAGTTTTGCTTTCATTAAAACAACTGCTAAAAATAATGAAAGATTAAAGCAATTTATAAAAACATTGCTTAATCTTTGCTTTACAATATTTGCACTTTAAAAATAGACTTATCTTCTCAATTTTCCCTAATTTTTTGCAATTAAGTTTTTTTAGAAAAAATCTTTGCAAAAAGACAATCTTTGATATCCCTATTACATTTGATTTTTCTCTAAAAAATCATAAAATATATAAGATGCATCTATTATTGATTTCCACAAAATCAATACAATTGATAATACCTAAGACCCAAGATATTTGAATTTTTCCCTAAAGCATAGACACTCAATTAAATAAAAACCCTAAGGTTTTTTACTTATGAAATGAAAATTAAAATCCTAAGTTAAAAGTCTTGGCAATGACATCAAATCAAACCCTAAAAGGTTCGACCTAGGTTCATAATATTTCAACCACATGGTATTAACTCAAAGTTTGATATTTTAAAACAAATTAGAAAAAATTCCCTAAGTTCAAATTAGGGCATTATCAAACCCTAATCACAAAACATGAAAGCCCTAAGTTTTTGGCCTCATTCTTATTGGCCAACTTGAAAGAGAGCATGCTTTGCTGGTAAAAGGCGCCGCCACCATGGAGAACTAGGGTTTGAGCTTATGATACCACCATTCAAGCTCTTTTCTTGTTGTTTTGTCGAATCTTCTTAGTAACTTGATGGTAAGTTGATTCCAAGCTATTTTGTAGCTTCTTTGCTCCATTCGATGAGAGAACATGGCCTCATAGGCCATAGCTATGGAATTTTGTTTGATGCAAATAGTTCATTTTGTTTAATGTCACTTATTCTTATGCATTTTGATGACTTTGTGGCCTTTTTTCCACAACATAGCATGCATTTTTTGATGTATTTATTTTGTTTCGCCCTCTGTTGATCTCCTTTTGCTTTGAGGCCGAACTCGAGGATTTTGTGAAAGGCTCAATTGTGGTTTCGGTTGCACCTTAACAATAGCAAAGTCTTGGTAAGCTTTCCCACCATTGGAGCCTCACATCATCTTGTGCTTCTTGTTACTCGGATGCTCGATTTGAGTTCAAACATTTGCAGAAAAAATAATGTATTTCAATTTTCCTCCATGTATGAATTCCATTGCTTTTGCAAAATGATGGCATTCCATTGTTTCCTCTATGACATGTCATGACTTCTATTTTCCTGGATGTCTTTATTTTTGAACAAAATCCTATAGAAAACTCCACCAATTTCTTTGTATTACCTTCATGGCGACGGCCATTCATTGTATTCTCTTTATTTTTGAGAGCTTTCTTAGCATATATAAACTCAAAATTTTTGATTTCCTGTGTTTAAATTAAAAATCCCAAATGGGTTTTCTTGTATTATGAGGAAAAACCCTCACACAGGCTGCAACCTATGAGGGATTACATTGGGTTTTCTTCTCTCTGCATTTGCATTACCTGGAACCTCTTCATTTTCATCTCTATTCATTTTTAGAAAAATGGGGTACAAGCCCCTTGTTCATTTCAACTACAAGTACCCTTATCATGAAATGGTGCAATGGTATTATTCATCACTTATTTTCCAGAAATGACATTCTACAGAATAGACACCTTCAACATTTAATCCTTGTATAAATGATTTTATTTAGGCATCCAATGCATATTTTTGAAGCTATAAATGCAATTTTCCAATATCAACTTGGACCAAATCTGTAGCATAATTTGACTTTGCATTTACCTTTTATTGTTCATTGCTATGATAAAAAATAAACAACACAATTTCTCTTTATAATTGTTCATGTAGCTTTGCTTGTTCTACCTAAAACTATTCCTATGGTGAGATACTACATTTTTTAGCTCCATCTTGATAGAAAAATATGACTTTATGCTACTCTTCATGCATTTTTTATGATTTATTGGAAGCAGTTGTAAAATGATACAGAAAACCCTTGAAGCATGTAAAGTTTACCATGGTGCAAAACTCCTTCATTTTGTAGCTTGATTTATGAACTCATATGCATTATTTTTTACTACTACCATTCATAAACATGAAACACTTGTTGTACCAGTAAATGGACATCTTGAAACAACGTGAATATCATTTACAAAACATCATATTCATTCAATTTTGATAGTTGTTAAAAGCTATTGAATATGGAGATTCATGCATTTTATTTGATTATGTATTTTAATCGAGCTCTTTGTTCACTCATAATCTTCATTTCATTTCTTTTCAGACTTGATTGTTATGAGTGGCCGATGGTCTTAATGCTCTCATAGTTGATAAATGTTCACTCCTTATTCTTGATCATAATTGGATTTGGCTTCTCTGTAATGAGAACTTGAAGCTCCCCTGTCTACTTTTATTGTTTATTAATGTTTTTTTGATGAGACATTATGTATGCCTATTCACTACCACTCAGTTAAAACCTCTGAGAAATTTATCCTTCATGATTTCCATTCTCACACATTTTGGGCTTGGATGTTCTGAATGGTGAATTACTTGGGCCTTTGTAAATTCACAATGTACTCCTTCAGATCTAGCTCTACTTTTAGCAATAATGAATGTATCTTTTCAAATCCCCTCATTAAATGTTAAGGGGTAGCATGTCGAGCTCAACCCTTGTGGGAGTCTGTTTTACAACACATGCTTAATGATATTCAAAATAGATCAGCAACATGGATTTTCCTATACCTACACAGGAAACAAACAATGTTAGCAGAAAAACAATAAATCCAAAGTACCTCTATGACACTTCATTTCAGGATCTCATTATTGTACTCTTCATTTTAGTTGATTCAATGCATTGTAAGCAATGAATTATATCTCTGTTGGTAGACCATATAGTGTAGACCATATTCGGATCTCTAACAGTCCCTTTTACATGATGCAGGTTTACTCCAAAGCGGTAGCAAGGACAGGGCAATAGAAAAACAACCAACTGAAGACACAAACAGGCAATGATGGATATGCCCTATATTATCTGTTTTCCTCTCTTTTACCTTCAGTTATATAATTCACTTCTTATAATGTATTATTTTGTCTACCTCCACAACTTGTGTGGAACATTTAATTTCTCTTCTTATTTCCATTCTGAAAATAAATGCATCACAATGCAATCTTGTACAATCATTTGTATTTGTAAAACAAATGAAATACTGTAATGTGAATAAACATGGTAAAATAAATGAAAGTGATGATTATGCTTAATAATTTATGCATTGTCTTTTGTATTTCATTTATGTTGCAAGGCATTGAATAATAACTCTGAAATTTTGTTCACTTAACACAATTGCAATCCAAAACTGAACCTTGGTAAAATTTGATACAAACAGCAGCTTAAGCAATGCATAAATTAACTGAAACTTTCACTTTAAAATGAACAAAAACTAAAATAGCTCTGCCAATTGAGCTTTAGTGAAAATTTGGCAACAGTATAGGGTAGAGGGTTTAATTGATAGGGTAGAGGGTAAAGGGTTGAGGGTTGAGGTATTATGGTTTAAGGGTTTTGGGTTTAAGGGTTGAATTGATAGGGTAGAGGGTTGAGGTATTATGGTTTAAGGGTTGAGGTTTAAGGGTCGATAGTTGAGGGATTAGGGTTGAAGGGTTGGGGATTTAAAGTTTGAGGTATCAAGGATTAGGGTTTAATTGATAGGGTAGAGGGTAGAGGGTAGAGGGTAGAGGGTAGAGGGTAGAGGGTAGAGGGTAGAGGTTAGAGGGTAGAGGGTTGAGGTATTACGATTTAAGGTTTGAGGTTTGAGGGATTAGGGTTGAGCAACTAGGGTTGTGGGTTTACTTTATAGGGTAGAGGTTTGAGGGTTTAAGTATTAGGGTTTAAGGGTTGAGGGTTTAAGCTTTGAGGTATGATGGATTAGGGTAGAGGGTAGAGGGTAGAGGGTAGAGGGTAGAGTGTAGAGGGTAGAGGTTAGAGGGTAAAGGGTAGAGGGTTGAGGTATTACGGTTTAAGGGCTTAGGGTTAAGGTTTGATGTTTGATGGATTAGGGTTGAGAAACCAGGGTTAAGGGTTTGATAGGGTAGAGGGTTGAGGGTTGAGGTATTAGGGTTTAACTATTGAGGGTTGGAGGTTGAGGGTTTAAGGTTTGATGGTTAAGGGATAAGGGTTGAAGGGTTAAGGGTTTAAGGTTTGAGGTTTGAGGTATTAAGGTTTAAGGGTTTATGGGTTAAGCGTTGAGGTTTGGAGGTTGAGGGTTTAAGGGTCAATGACTGAGGGATTAGGGTTGAATGGTTGAGGCTTTAAGGTTTGAGGTATGATGGATTAGGGTTTAAGGTATAGGGTAGAGGGTTTAATTGATAGGGTGGAGGGTAGAGGGTTTGAGGTTTGAGGTTTGAGGGATTAGGGTTTAGCAACTAGGGTTGAGGGTTTAATTGATAAGGTAGAGGGTTGAGGGTTTAAGGGTTGAGGGTTTAAGTGTTGAGGGTTGCAAGTTGAGGGTTTACGGTTGAGGGATTAGGGTTGAAGGGTTGAGGGTTGAGGGTTTAAGGTTTGAGGAATGATGGATTCGGGTTTAAGGTATAGGGTAGAGGATTTAATTGATATGGAAAAGGGTAGAGGGTTGAGTTATTATAGTTTAAGGTTTGAGTTTTGATGGATTAGGGTTGAGGGTTTAATTGATAAGGTAAAGGGTTGAGGGTTGAGGTATTAGGGTTTAAGAGTTGAGGGGTTAAGTGTTGAGGTTTGAAGGTTGAGGGTTTAAGGGTCGACGGTTGAGGAATTATGGTTGAAGGGTTGAGGATTTAAGGTTTGAGGTATGAGGGATTAGGGTTTAAGGTATAGGGTAGAGGGTTTAATTGATAGGCTAGAGGGTTGAGGGTATATGGTAGAGGTATTATAGTTTAAGGGTTGAGGGTTTAAGGTTTGAGGTTTGAGGGATTAGGGTTGAAGTATTAGGGTTTAAGGGTTAAGTGTTGAGGGTTGGAGGTTGAGGGTTTAAGGGTCGATGGTTTAGGGATTAAGGTTGAAGGGATGATGGTTTAAGGTTTAAGGTTTGAGGTATGATGTATTAGAATTTAAGGTATAGGGTAGAGGATAGAAGGTAGAGGGTACAGGGTAGAAAATTGAGGTATTACAGTTTAGGGTTTAGGGTTGAGGGTTTAAGGTTTGAGGTTTGAGGAATTAGGGTTGAGAAACTAGGGTTAAGGGTTTAATTGATAGCATAGAGGGTTGAGGGTTTAAGTGTTGAGGGTTGGAGGTTGAGGTTTTAAGGGTCGATAGGTGAGGGTTTAAGGGTCAAAAGTTAAGGGTCTATGCATCCACATTTAATGGCATGTTTGGAAAAATAATAAAATAACATGAATTCCTTCAAAATATGAGGTGCACGACAACATTGCATTTTGAGATATGCTTCGTGAATCTGATTAGGAGAGGATAATATGGTTGTTCAAAATATACAACTAGAGAAAATTCAATAAAGACTACAATTCTAAATAATCTACTGCATAAATTGTTCAAGAAGAGGGTATCACATTACTTAGTTAAGTGAAATTCAGTTGTAGGAAAAAATGCCACGTTTCATAGCTAGCATACCAATACACTTACATCTGAGCAACAAGTGTTATGAGTATCTATTGACCCTTTCTCACACAAAGTTTCAATGTAGATAGGTGTCCTTACAGGTGTCAATTCTCTTTTGAGACCTCTTCCTACATTTTTGGTAGGCAACTTGCCACCACTCCATGAGTGACGATTCTTATCCTCATTTCATGGAGTTTGGTTGCCTCCCTCACTCTTATTTATGTACACCTTATTGATCTAATCTATGGGTTGACTTTATGCAATTTTGTGTTCATCATCCTTTCTTTAAATCTTCAATTATCAAAGGTTCTTTCATGGTATCAAAGCTAGAAATTAATTTTTGCAGGTTGTAAGGTGAAGCATTTCATTGTATTTTTTGATTAATTCATCTATATGCAACAATCCACCAGAAAGGAATTATCAGTCTTAGCTTGTAGGCTAGCATTTTTGGAGGCATGATTAAACCCGATGACCCTTGCAATTTATCTATAGTTTTGATTGTTCATCTAAATGAATGATTAAGGGGCGGGTTTGGTTCCCCATTTGAGGAGTGGTCATCACAGGTGATGATTTTTTCATTGCATGTCAAAATTCCCTCTATAGAAAGTTCATTTTTGGTATTTACATTGGTTGCAAGCCATGATTAAGAGGAGGTTGAAAGTTTGGGATACCAAAATAAGGGAAGATACGTCCACCTCGCCTGTACTCAAGCACACATCAACCAAACCCTCATGGTTTCTTCATAGAGGTTGTGTTTGATTTTGGAGGGCCATTTAATGTCAAGATCATTTGTGGAGGCATGCTTGAATTCATAGACTCGATCAATATACAAGTCATGAACCATATTTGGTAGGCCACGAAGAATATTTGCCACATTTTAGTGAATTTATAGGTCATGAATCACTTGTTGTAGGATGCAAGGAATCTCTATTGTGATTTAATTGTGAGCCACTTGTGTGACAATTTCTAGGAGTTTAGGCACATTCAAACTTGGCGTCAATGTATGGCATTTGGGAATCCTATCAAGATTTTGTGAAGAAATCCCTTTGCATTTTTTAGAAACCTGTGATTTCTCAAAGAGACTTGTAACTTGTTTTGTTATAAGGGAGAGGATCCGATGGTGGGTCGGGCAATGTTGAGCAAGGGGTCCACATCAGCATCATTTGATTCAACCAAATTTTTTGCACACGTCCCTTCACAGTCTTGTTGGCACCCCCCATTTTTTTTGGAAAAATTTGTGCACATTTTTCAATGTTTTTTGGATCATTTTTAAAAAACCATAAAAAAAAGCCAAAATGTGTCATTGACCAATAGTGGGTCACTAAGTCATGTATTATTGGTATGTTGATATGGCATCACATGATTAGTCAGTTTATGTACTTTATGAATTAAAGTGCTTCGTAGTTGGATATTAAGTGTAAATTTATTGACTCTTTTATTATCCAAAACTGAGTCCTAGGCTATCATATTATGTACCCATGATATGTCCCCTTCCCATGATTGGCTCCTCTTCCTTAGATTCAATTTAGGTGGGGCATGACATGGGGCTCTTTCTTGGTGGTAACAATTGTCAAATTCAATGGAAGGAAGACCACTATTATTCACCTCCCTTTTTATTCCAATTCACTAATGTAACCTTTTTACCATAGGGCTTATGTAAAACAATCTCAATTCTAAGCCCTTGGTCATGTGGTATTCCAGCCCTTCATTCGACTTTCCAACCCAAGGGGACTTAAAATCCTCTCTTATTTTTCCTCTCTTTTCTAATTTTTTGGTAAAAATATTTTTCAAAAAATATAAAATTAATTTTTGCAAGGAGGATTAATTATTTTGAAAATGTGAAATTTTTGAAAGATTCATAACTTTTGCTCGGTACCTCGAAATTGAGTGTCATTTTTTGTAAAATTTCTTGTTTTTTACAACGCTTCCAACAAGCCCATTTGGACTATTTGCAAAAGCACTCCTATTAAGTGCAAAATGGGAGGTGGGAAGGGTCAATGGACATCTAAGTAGGCTTAAACCCTATGTGTATGCAATATATACACTAACATGGATGCTATAAAACTAATTTTGGGATGGAAATACATGAAGGGGAGTGAACGATAAGAGTTAGTTATGACATTACGTCAAGATTTTTTTTCTTCTTTGCTCGATTTGTAGTAATCCAAAGGAGTGATTTTGGCAATGGTGAGAATTCTCATAAAATTTGAGTTTCTCATTGGGGTGGAGAAAATTTTGGTATGAGAAATTTTGGGGGAATGGATCCCTTGTACGTTTGATATCCACATGTTTCTTGTTTCGAGGGCACAGGTGAAGAGGTACTTGTTTATTGTGGACATTAACGATGTGATAAATTTGGCAAGAAATATGATACAAGCTAATTATGGCACTAGATTTTTTAAGTGCTATTTGAACTTGGAGGCATACCAAAATATTTATTGGATGGAGGAATTTATGAATTTCTTACAAACTATCGTAGATAGATATGATTGAAGGATGGTCGAAGGTGGCCAAAAATTTTGTGCAAAGGAGGAAATAATGGTGTTTACAACATTCAAGGGTTGGAGTTGGACAAATACATTACCATATGTCAATGATGATCAATTTTTTAGAGAGAAATTTTTTTTTTGATGTGCCTGAATTATAATATGTTTGAATCAAATTACAATCCAGGGAACAAAAAGGAATGGAAACTTAGCTATTGAATGCAAAATTTTAGACCCTACATGGTTGATGATTATGGGGGGAGTTTTCATTGGTAATCTTTGTTACAAAATCAATGGCTTTGCCATGATAATGGTTGGTTTTTATTTTTTGATATGGGAGGGTAAATTCTTTTAGGTTGTAGAGGCACCCACATCTATGTAAAACTATTTTGATATTTAATAAAATAATCACTATCTTATGAATTTTAAAAACATGTATTTCAATTTCTTCATATGATTAAAGATAAATGCACAAATTAATTGCATGTTTAAAAATATAGTGGGTTGCGAGTTATTTCATTCTTCTTGTTGAAAGCTCAAGGTTGGAGAGCTTAAGGATGAGTTACAAGTGGGGGACACATAAAACAAACTAAATTGAGGTGAGGGGTGACTAACTAATTGGTTTCTTACATGTTTTATTGTTTAAAAATAATTTGTGGCTTGTAGGTTTCATAACACCAAGTGTTTGCAACTTGCAATTTCATAGACAACATGAATGTAGTGAAAACCTTTTGTTCTTAACAAAGTAAAAATGCAATGAAAATCGCCTTGAAAATTTATCACAACTGTCAATTAGAGTAAAAAGTGCATTTAAATTTATTCATATGTTTCAAAAATAAATGCTTTCTTATAATAAACAATGCATTTAATTTCTGAATTTTAACTATTTATAACAGTTATAGCCGACTGAGGTTGCAAATGATGTATTTTGGAAACCATACTAAAAAATAAGGTTAGAAAATATACCTACTTTTGAAGCCTAGAACTCATGATACTAGTCTCAGAGATCTTAAATACTATTTGTTGAACATTCCTGGATACTACAAGGGGGGTGAATTAGTATCTTCAAAATGTAAATCCTTCAACACAATGTAAATTCAGACTTCTAACAAGATCAACAACCCTTAAAAAAATCAACAACTCTTAATCAAATCAATAGTAATGAGAGATAAAGCAATGAACACACATGCACAAGATAACACCAGATATACGTGGAAAACCAAAGAAGGAAAAAACCATATAGAGAAATCTCATAAAATATGAATAAGGTTACAATTTTTTTAAGGCTCATTGCCTAAGGAAACACATTACTCCCTAAAGGACTTGCAGGCTAAGGCACACAACCTTAGGGAAAGATACAAGGACTTACACACTAAGGTGCACAACCTTAGAGCAAGATACAAGTACCTACTAGGAAGACTCACTATCTACGAGCATGATACCTGAAGATTTAAATTTACATATGTCAACAATACACTCTACTAACTAAGGTGTTGAAGCACATTTGATTTATATTTTCCATAACTAACATTACTTATTGCATTTTTTGACTCTCGTATAACTTGCAACTAATTTTTTCTTCCATTTATATCCTCAGAAAGTAAGGAAAACATCAAATTAGGTTGGCCATAATAGGAAATAAGCAATTTCCTTAACAAGTTTTTTGAGAATAAGGTGTCTCAACCTTAGAGTCCTAACATTAAATTATTTAATGTATTATTGTATTTATTTATTTTATTTTATTTCCTACAATGCCATGTCATTAATTGGGACCCACTGGCTGGGTGGCATCCTCGTTCGAGGTGACTGTATGACACATCTTCATGACAAGTGGAGGTAGGCATCCCATCTTGGAATCATGGACCTAGGACAAGTGATGTCATTTTATGACATATTCTATGACGCGTCATAATGTATATTTTGCATGGAGAAAGTGTGGTGCTTTAGTGGGGTATGACAAAAGTGTGAGAGAATAAGTGTGATAGTCATGTTTGACTTATTCTTTGTTTATTGAAAGTGTTGTAAGTGTGACATGATATTATGACACATGTTATAATATATACTATGACAGTTGTAAGGAATCTGTCATAACCCACTATTAGCATGAACTAGGTGCCCAAGCTTGGAGAGATATTTTGCATGTTATGAAAACTATAAGAGGTGTAAGAGAATGTTGTACAAATTTCCAAATCATGCCTATGGTGTGAAATATTTTTTCCACATGGGTTTGGATGCCTAACCTCTTCTAGAAGCTTCTTCAATCTTGTGTATTCTATAAATAGGATGTATTGCATTGTAGAATGCATAGTTTATTTGCAGGTATTGAAGTGTTGTTGGATTTCCTCCAGAAGAGCAAGATGTAGTCTCCATGTTAAGGTTGTGAGCCTACAAGTGTATTGTAACCCTATTGTTTCAAATTAATACATTGGTTTGATGCTTTGGAGTGTGGGGTTTTTTACCCAAAAAGGTTTTCCCCATGTATATCGTGTTTTCTTCTCTTCGGTCTATTTTTCTTCTATTTTTTGTGTTTCTCATTCTTGAAATGCTAATTTACATGTTGTTGAATTTTTCTTAGATCTGAAATTACATCAACTTTCCTAGAAGGGTTAATGCATGGGAAATTAAACTGTGTCTATTTCCTCTTTAAGGCATGGTAGTATGTGCTTGTATCAAGATGATTGATATCTGATTTATTTAAAGAAACATAAGATACTGAAGGTGCATACTGGTTCTTGGAAGGTTTTTTGAGTTTTTCATTTCCTTTCATTTGGTATCAGAGCTCAGTTCTAGATTTGCATGTCCTTGCATGTGTATGTATGTAAGTTGCATGTACTTGCATGAACTTGCATGTCACTTGCATGTGCTCGCATAGTGATGCATATGGTGTTTGGGGTTCTGGGTATTTCTTTTGTTATGATTCCTTAGCTTGGAAAGCTTGAGGGAATTTGTTTTGAAGGAATTTCCTGATTATTAATCCTTGTCTAAGTGGAAGTTTTGCAATTGATCTTGTTTTCTAGAAACAATAGGCATTGTGAAGGATGGAGAATATAATTTTTTATGGAGTTCATCATGTGGTTACATTTGATATGTTATTGATTTGAAGCTCCTGTTTGGCAATTGAATAACCTCAAATGAATGTAGGCTAAGGAGTTCATCATTGGATGATCTAGAATTTTATGGAATAGTCTAATTCTCTCTCGAATGCATGTACATGTTGGTGGTGGAGTTGTCCTGCAAATGGGCCTAGAATTTCTTGGACCTCTCTTTCCTAATGAATGTTTGTACTTACATGGTTCAAATTCATGTTCCTTGGATTTGAGGGTTTTATGGATTTTCCATTTTAAAATCTATGATTATGCATATTCATGATATTCCATTGTGTTGGTTTAACTATTATGGTTGTATATAGACTCGAGGGTCTTCCAGATGTTAAGTGGATATGGATTTTCATCTGTGTTACAAAACATGATGGGTTTGCAGGTTTACACGATAAATCAAAACTTGTGGTTTGGCAGATCTATAGATGAATCATTTTTTAAATTATATTTCCCTTGTGGTATTTTTGGATGTAAGATAGTTATAGGTTTGTGTGTATGCTTTGTGCATGTTTTGAGGAGATTTGTAGTTTTCTCATTGAGGAAATGTTGGTATATGTTTTACAATTGGTGATTTGTGGGTTGAGAAGTTGGGATAATTTATATTTTATAAGCTTATGGACAACCTATTTCCTCTGAAGTTTTTACAGTTTTCCTATGTTCTAAAAGTTGTGGGTTTGTGTAAATCTGAAGTATTCATTTGTTCATATGAAATACGTGTGATTTATTATTCTAGATGTTTAAGTGGCCTTAGATTTACATGGAGATGATTTTTTATAGGTTTTTTCATGTTAACCAAAAATATGTGGTTTGTAGATCAGTGGAAAATATTGTTTTTTGACTCTTAGAGTTTTTTGGATGAGAACAATTGCAGATTTGTAGGAATTCTTGATTAGTTCCTTGACTATGGTACTCAATTGTGGCTTTGTTTGCAAAATCGGGTCTGTTGGTGATTCGGTGTTTGATTCTTGAAATCTACATGTTATCTTCTTTGATATCTCAATTTTATATGTTACTAATGTGATGATGAATTCACATGCTTCAATGTTTGGGATCTACGAATTATGCAGTTTGTGGATTAGCTACACATTGGCTGTAGTGGGATGACTCAGATGTGGATTGTCTATATCCATGAGATTGATTAAGTGTTGATGCATATTTCATTAGTTGGCCTTGTCGGTGGTCATTTGTGCATTGGTATTTTGTTTTGAGATGAGATGATGGATGATATTGAGTGCTTGGATAGTCAGTTCTGGTACTTGTAGCATGTTGTTTATCTTCTTGGCTTGGAGATTTTGGTTCTAATTATTATTTGGTGTTGTTGATATTGCATTTTATTGTGTTATAGCCATGAAGAGTATTCATTAAGGAGATGGTTCTCATGATGCTTTGAAATCTCGTTATCACTGTTTAGTGGGAGCTTCAACAGTGATTGTGGATTCATCACTTGGTGATGGATGATCTTCTTTAGTGTTGCAGATGTTACTAGGAGGATCTCTTAGATCCTATTGCTATAGAAGGGTTCTTTTGCATTTGTATGGACATTAATTGGAGATGGTTATTTTTCATGTGAATGGATATGTTGACATCTTGGTTTTCCATGCAAGACTTGTTTAGTCTTTGGTTGAGGTGTCATGATTTGTATTCTGATATGTGATCCTTTTTTTGATAAGATGGTTATGTTATTATGTCATGGTTTACTCTTGATTACAGGTTTAGAGTGTTGGCATGATAAATGTACTTGTTATTTTCTTTGGATCATATGCTATTATTTTGAAGAAGTGTGAGATCATGTAGTCATGCTTATATTACATGATTGGAGCTTTGAAATTGATCTTGGTGGTTCTCTTTGTATTGATTACATTGATCATTTGCTTGATTACTTCATGATGGTGCTATGTTGCATTTGAAGTTTGGCATGGATTGATTGGTTATAGGTACTCATGGATACTTGGAAACTTAGGTGAGGCTTGTAGTTCTCTTATGGTTAGAGACATGTTATGAGATGGTCGCTCATGATGAGATTTCAGCAAGAACTCTGAGGAGCCTACACCTTGGTTGGACGTGAGTTCAACATGGACCTATGAGGAGAGTGTTCTTGGATAATTCATGATGACTTGGATATCTTGGATGAGCATCTGCATTCCCCACTATTGGTCTACTCAACAGTCTACTTGAGAGGTATCACTCATTGTTCCTTTCAGGTGTATTATGTTATGCTTTGTCCTCTCATGCATATGGATCTTAAACGAAGGATATATAGTTTTGGAGGATTCATTTGAGGAATGTTGGCATGTTTATCTCCTTATGCATTATGAGAAAATTCATTGATGTTGAGTTTAGGAGATGTATTCGGCTTATTTCTTGATATGGGAATGGATATTTAGTTTGACCTTCTTTGGTTATAGAATCTTACATCCATTGTGATTACATGATACATATGTTATGTTTTATCTTAATGATTGAACAGTTGGGTGTTGTTATGGCTTTTATTTTGATGTGTTGTGGAGGAGATCATACTTGACAAAATTGACATTTAGAGGTGTAAGTAGAAGGATTTTCTACAAGTATATGATGTGTAGTGTTTCTCTCTTTGGTCTTGGTTATCATCCTGGATGTTTGGTTTCACATTACATTGGTTTTGAGGTTTGGATGGAAACTATTGGAAAGGTTAAGCATAAAAATTTTGTACCTTTACTTGGTGTTAACTCCTAGAAATGCACCCTATGCAAAGTTATGGAACTAACCTTTCTGAAGAAACATGGGATCATTCCAATGGTTGTGGGTCACCTAAAGTTGAAATGAACCTCCAGATAAGGTCAGCTCCTAGCTGGTTACCACTCTAAAACTACTAACTTGTGAGGGAAAGGGGAAGAAAGATAACCTAAAATGAAAGTACTAAAAATAAAAGTGAAGTGATACACCAAACTAAAGTAGGATATGAAAACACAAATTTTCATACACTTGGTTTCCACTAATAGAAATTAAGTCTGCACAACTTATCACAGCATGTCTCTGCATGAATATTTCACTAAAAGGACAAAATGAAAGAATTTATAAAAGGAAAGCAACTTCACAATCTAAAAGCCATATGAATTCTTAAGACACAATTAGCAACCTGCATTAACGAGTTATTTGCAAAAAAGGTATAAAATATGAGACAAAGTTATAAGGAAATAAGGAAAATTCCACAAATAACTTGATCAATCATTCAACCATACACAAAATTGCAACAAAAAGAAGGCAAAAAATTTCTACCAAAAACTCCAAGGTATTGTTTGTATATCATATCCAGAAGACTGAGTTACAAAAACTGCAAGACTTGAGAAAGGATTGCAAGAATCACTAACTCCCAAAATTGCATAAAAAGAACTGAGTACAATGAGTAGCCTAAGAGACTAAGTATTCATCTCCAAAAAATTGGGTTGGATGCACTTAATTAACCTAGAATATAGTTCCTAGATCATCTCCAAAAGGGCTTCAAATGGTTGAAAAAGTCATGCAAGACTTAATCAGACCATAAAATCCACTCAAACGTGTCTCAAACTAAGTCAACATGCCTAAATTCCCTCCAAATGCCTCTCAACCTATCCTAGATACCCTCCTTGTGTCTCAAAACTGAAGTATCATGCCTATGTTTGCTCCAAGTGTTTGCAAACAGTTTCAACTTCCTCCAACTTCCTTGAATTATCATTAACACAAGCATATCTTTTTCATTCCTCTTCCTAAGACTTGGTCATATGCATTAAAAAATAACAATATGACTTTAAAGGCTTATAATTACACCATAAAATCATATGTTTCACATTGTAATTTATGCAACAATATAAGCTTTACTTTGCAATTGATATCATTATAGAACTCAATCAAACAAAGGCATGTGTTGAGGTGGCACTCCTATTACGAGGACTTCACCATGAACATGAGGTGGCATCTATATCAAACACCTTTGAGAAATTTTGTAAGGCATAAAAATGCCTAAGGCACAAACACTGACATAAGAGACTACAGGTTCATATTAGTTTGCTCATTTTAAATAAAAACAATGTCAAAAAATGCCATTGGTATTATCATTTGGGAAAACCCTAAAACAAAAGGAAAACAAAATGAAAGGTATTCATTTTATTTTCATTTAGAAGCTTGATGTTGCCGACTTAGGGTTTTCCACAGAGAGATCGATGACGGATTTCCCAATAATATAGAGATTCTTCCACACGGTTTTTTAATCAAAACCACTCCCGGATGCACTGCTAAGTTATTTTCTATTATTTCATTGCATTTTTGCAGTTAAAATATGCTCAAATTAGAGCCATTTGCTGAATAAATGCATACATTTGATGTTTTGAGTCTTTCCTTCTATTGTCTCAATGTATTTGTTGTGAATATTATGCTTTTCTCTAGATATGATAACAACATTCAGAACTTGGTTTGGTGCCCTGTGGATTCCTAAGTACTCTTGGTCATGGGTTTTGTAGCTTTCTCTAACATTTTCCATTGTATCCTTTCCATTTCTTGCTATCTTGACTTCTCCCTGTCACTCAAACCTTTTAGAGAACTACTTGCAGCTAAAATACATATTTGAATTCCTTTGAATTGATTGGGTCATTCCAATAAGCCAACCATGTGACAGTATTACCATGCCTAACCTCCTTCCACCTGTGGCCTGGAATTAGACATTATGGAATGGAATCATTTTTCCCAATGTTAATAGTAATATCCTCTGGGTTAATGTGCACCATAATTCATGTGCTTTGCCTTGCATTTAGTCATGCCCTTTTCCTTGTTATCATTACTGTTATCCATCCTATGAAACGACTATCAATTGTCCACGAGCATTCTGAATTTAATTTTTTGTATCTAAATTTCATTCCTCAGGAAATTTTCTTCATTATCTTTACCTTTTATGATGGGAAAAACATGGTAACCTGCTACTCCTCCTTCACTATGACTGGATGCTCTCTGAAACATAAAGTTTCTTGAGCTTCAATGCATATTCTCCCTTGATGTAAACTAGCTCCTTGAGTTCCTTATCCCCCCTTTGCACTGTTCCTAAGGCCTCATGGAATTATTATGATGCATTCTATAATGAATGTTACACCTTTCCAAGTCTTAATAATAACCTCTCTGGACTGTGGATGACTCCTAAAACAGTCATGTCCCTTCATGAAAACTGCTAGCACTGTAGTGACATATATATGGATAAAATTTTGCATGGATAAACATATGGATTTTCATTATCCTCATGCATTGATTTCAATGTATTTTCCTTTGTACATGTTCTTAAATTCACTAAATTTTAGTGTCTTCAGACACATTGCATTTAGGTTGCAAGACTGTTCCATGCAATCTCTTGTAGCACTATGAGCTTGTAACAGTTATGCTCATGATTTGAAACACATCACACTCTTACTGTAGTTGTTGATGAGAAATGATATATCACATCTGCATTTACTCATGATATTTCTATATGCACACTTTATTATGAGTTGGGCTCAACCCTTGTGGGAGCCACATTTTTCTCCACTGACAATGTAAAATGATTGATCAAGGAAGTAAAACAATCATACATGTATCTACACATGAAGCAAACATATTAGAAAACAAAATACATGTCTTTTGTGTGTATGTTGATCAGATGGTTTTCCTAGACACCTAAGGCATGCATTTTATTTAATACTCATGGAGATGAATTAATACATGCTTAGGTAGATGATGTAAATGATCATGTATGGTTTATGGCCCCTCATTGTTTAGAGCACAACTATTACACATTGCCTGAATACTGCAGGAACAGGAGCGCAAGGAAACTAGGAAGGATAAACAACAAGGACAATACCAAAGCGAGGCAACCACGAACCAATCATTCAGGAAATGGCTAGTCACCCCCCTTACATGCACATTTATTTTCCTTTATTTATTCATGCATTAATTTTTCTTTATCTGTATCAAAGAAAAGTCAGTCTCACTGCTTGTGTGAGACAATGGATATTTTACATTCAATAAAGACTACTTTTTCTATTATATGCACTTGTATAAAAACAATAATATGTTACAACATTTGTAATCTCTTCTGATTTTTTCTCTGTTTATACAAATGAATGTAATGAAAAAAAAATTAGAATGCACGTCATTCACATGAAATCCATAAGCAATTCTACCTGTTTGAGCTTATAAGTGAAAAATTGGTAACATTTTGGTGACCTCTGCGAAGTGTTTGCCTGCTAAACACTATTGACCAATTGCCTAGACCAATCCTTGGGCATGGAGTCACTCAAAAACTAGGCTCATGACTAGTAAAATAGACTCAGAACTTTTGTAACTTAGATTAATAAACATGAATGACGCCTTGGCTTTACTCAAAAAAAAATAGCAGAAAGAAAACTAGCTAGTTGTGCTGAAACAACACTTAGGGAATGAAAACTTCATCTAATCTAATGTGCAACAACACTTTATTGAACATAAAACCTAACCTAGCATGTACACAAGGTAGATCATACCTCAAAACAATGTTTGAGGTGAATCCAATTAACTGGGATTGGCAATGTTTCTCCATCCATCTTTGATAGCTGGAATGCATTATGCTCCTTGCATTCAGTGATGATAAACGGGCCACTCCAGAAGTTGTCAAACTTTGAATGCTTACCTGGTCTACTTTTCAGCACATCCCACTTGAGAACAATATCACCTTCTTTGAAAACTTTGGTTGTAGCTTTCTTATCAAAGGTATTTTTAGTTTGGAGCTGATGATACTCCAAAGTCTTCATTGCCTTATCTCTTAACTCTTCGAGCTCCATGAGCTCTGCATATCTTACGAACATTGGGTCCTGCTCTTCAAACATCTCCAACTGATGAACAATATCCAGAGTTGGCAGCTCTACAGACAAAGGTAACCTAGCTTCTTTTCTTTAGACTAGTACATATGGTGAATTACCAATTGATCTCTTAGGGGTTATTCTATCTACCCAAAGTGCAGATTTTAATTTAGAGTGCCAAACTCTTTGATTCTCGCCCATGTTTCTTTTAATGATCTTGATCCAATTTTTGTCTGTACTCTCAGCTAAACCATTACCTTGTGGGTAATAATTTGAAGAGGTATTCAAATGAATTCCACGTTTAACAACCCAATCTATAACTCTTAAAGCCACAAGTGCAAGAGCATTATCTAAAATGATGGATTCAAGAACTCCAAACCTGGTTACTATGTCCTCATAGAAATTTAAAATTGAAGATTCATTAGCTTTTTTCAAAGCTACTGCTTTTGTCCACCGTGTGAAATAGTTAGTGGCTGTAAGTACCCACTTGTGACTAGCATTGGAAGGTGGATTTATTGGTCCAATAAAGTCAATATCCCATCTCATGAAGGGCATCTCAACTTGAATCGGCTGTAGAGGCATGGCTGCTAGCTTTTCCTTTCCTGCAAATAAAGCACATTTAACACATTTCTTTGGCCATGCATAGGAATCTTTAAATAAGCTTGGCCAGTAATAACCAGCCCTCATAATTTTCCAGGTTGTTGTTCTCGAAGCAAAGTGACCTTTTGTGACCTTTTGAAACCCCATTGTGAAACTCATAAAGTACCTTTTTTGTTTGATCAGTGTTAATACACCTTAATAAAACACCATTAAGGTCTTTTCTAAAAAGAATACCATTAATCAATATATATGAAATTGATTGTAACTTGAAGTATCTTCGTTTTTCTCTATCTAGATCTGGTGGACACTCACCAGTTTGTAAAAAATGGGTCATATCTTGAATCCAACCTGCACCTAACATAGGTACATCATCTTGAGAATTTTGAGGCTCATTAGTATTAGCTAAAACAACATTAGTTTCTGATTCTTTTTCATTGCTAGACCCTGCAGCAATTTGCTCACAAAGACCTTTCCCTCTAACAAGTTTGGTAATTTTGATATCTATATCATATTCCATAACTTTTGTGATCCACCCTACTCTTCTTTCATTCAAATCTTTGCTTAGTAGAAAATCCTTAACACTTAGGTGTGCAACCATAACATGAATCTTATTATTAGAGATTAAAGGATTGAATTTCTTCAAGCTTCTTATGACAACAAGGACATGTTTCTCTACAAAATGTTTTTTTTTTTCATAATCAGCAAGACCTTGACTAAAAAAGGCTATTGGCTGCTCTAAATTATAAATGTTTTTCTAAACTAGCATAGAATAAATAGAACTAATGCTACCAAAAGCATATAGAATAAAGTCTTTAGAGAAATCTGGATTTACCAATGTTGGGGCTGATGCTAAAGCCTCTTTGATTGCTTCAAAGTTATTTTTGGCTTCTCTAGTCCAACTGAAAACTGCATTTTTCTTAAGCATGACAGTCAAAGGCTGCAGCAAATTTGCAACATCAGCAATGAACCTTCTTAAAAAGTTAATTCTTCCTAAAAGCCTTTGTAGACCCTTCTTATGATTGGGTAATGGCACTTCAAGTATGACTTTGACTCTCTTAGGGTCAATAGTAACTCCCTACTTTGACACTATGTGTCCCAACAACTTACCTTCATGAATTGCAAATATACTCTTTTTCAGATTGAGAGAAATACCATATTCTCTACATTTTTCAAAAAAATTCTTGAGATGTGACAAGTGTTCATCTACGTTTTTGGAATAAATAGTTACATCATCTAGATAAACAAGCATGAATTGCTGAATTAAATTCTAAAACGCCATATCCATGGCCCACTGAAATGTGGCACCAACATTAGATAATACAAAAGCATTCTCTTGTAGGCCATAGTGCCCCACTTTGTTGTAAAGGATGTTTTATATTGATCCTCTTCTTTGACTAAAATCTGGTTATAACCAGAATACCCATCCAGAAGAGAAAATCTTTCTAAACCAGCAACGGCTTGCAGAATCTGTTCCATTGAGGGTAAGGGGTAATGATATTTTAAAGATGCTTTGTTAAGATCTCTAAAATCTACGCATAATCTTATCTCCCCATTCTTCGAACAAAGTTAGAAACCCAAGATGTGTGTTTAATTGGGAATATAATACCCCCTTAACTAATTTAGCCAACTCTTTAATCATTAAAGGCTCAAGCTTGGGGTTCAAAGGTCTTTGCTTTTTCCTAATAGGCTTAGCGTCAGGTTCTAACTCAATTGTATGTTGAGCAATATGAGGGTCAAAAACCCTTAAATCAAAATATTTCCATGTGAAAACATCATGATATTCTTGGAATAAAGCAATAAAAGCCTTTCTATCTTCAGCTAAACAATTTTTTCCTAATTTAAGAAGCTTACCTTTAAGGATTTCAACTTCTTCATAATGGTCTTCTTTCACTTGAATATCGACTTTGTTCTTCTTAAGCTGATCATCAAAATTGAAAATTGATTCTAAGGTAACTAAACCCTTAGGAAGCTTATTTGTCTTCAGTTGTATGATTTGATCATCATACTGTTGTTTAAGTTTCTCTTGATTTGCTACAAAAAATTGATCTTCCTCAAGCAAAAATGTTAAAATCTGCTCATCATTGTCAAATACCTGCTAGTTGATGTTGTTATCATGAATTGATGGTCTGGCTACAAATTTGGCGTACTGTTGTATCTTCTCATTTTTTATATCATTCGGGATATCAAACTGTGCACCAATGGCAGCAAGTCTGTCTACATGTTTGTTTTGATTCCTTGGGATAGAAATCAAGTTAAAGGACTCAAACTCCTCTAATATATCCCATAATCTATTCCTATAAGACCTCAATGCATCATTCTTGGTAACATTCAATCCTCTAACCTGATTAACAATCAGTTCACTGTCTCCATGAACCTTGAGAAAGTTGATTCCTCATTTCCTTGCCCATTTAATTCCTTGAATAAGTCCCTCATACTTAGTAGAATTATTAGAACACGCAAAAGAAAAATGGAAAGCTGAAAAATACTTATCACCTTATGGAGATACAAGCATGGCACCTCCACTAGCTCCATTCTTGCTTCTGGAACCATCAAAAAACATCTCCCAAAGTTCATTTTTTTGTTCCATCAACTAATCTATACTCTTTTTGAGGTTTGGAACCTCTGCATTAGGTTCATGAAGCACATAATTGGCCATACCAACATCCTGAATGAGATCATTAGGACTATCCATTACATTTTTTTGTTGCCCATTCTTGTAACAGCACATCAGGAACACTTTCAACTCACAACTCTTGGGCAGCAACAAGTTCACTTTCAGTAAGAATGACACAATTTGTGTTTGTAGCAATAGGAACGACATTGATTATACTTGGATTGTAAGGTTCTATGTGATCCTTTGCCAATTTCTCAAATCTTATGGTAACCTTAGTCCCATATCTCATTCTGAAGAGAAAATGGGACCAATCCGATGACAGATACCCCCCAATTTTGGTAGTGAAATCCCTAGACAAACACAAGACAAAAAATGGAGGCAAATCTATAACAAATACATCCTGAGATATGGAAAAATTAGGACAGGCGTAAAAATTCAAGCTTAAATCCTTGATAATACCTACAGTGTTATCAGCTAGACCATCCAATTGAAGAACCCCTTTTTCTAATGGTCGATATGTCAATCCTAATTGGTTTGCAATCTTTTTGGGCATGACTGAGCTACTAGCACTGCCATCTACCATGCAGTTATGAACTAGCTTGTCCCCCACTATTACGGAAATGTAAAAAGGAGGAGGCTTAACTTCCTTACCTTGTTGTTTAATGGGATGTTGGTTGATGTCTTGAGGAGTGTTTATTAGGACAGTCCTAGCTTGACCTACTATTGGTTCATCAATCACTTTTAAACTCGACAAAGTTGATTGTAACATGTTTTTCTGACCTGGTATAGCTAAATAATCCCACATAGACATTGTTACATTCACCTTCTTCATGTTATCAATTATATTGAAAGGTAAAACCAAACTTACCTTATGAGGAATATTTACACCAGCAGAATCAACTTGCAAGTGTGGCTGCTCCTTAGTAGCTCCTTGAGAGTTCCCTTGCAAAATGTGAGGCACTTGTGATGTGGATGGTTCAATAGCTACAACCTTCCCTTTGTCAGTTGTTTGCTCAAGATCAAGATCTCTTTTCTTTTCTCTTGTGTTTGCTGAGACTGGATCATCTGCATTGATTCCATATAACTCCTCTCCCTGCCAGTTTAGCAGAGTAGCATCATTTGTAGGTTGCTCCTACTATTGTGGAGCTCCATTATTCGATATGTTCTATTGTGTACCAACAACACTCTGCACCATCAATTCTTGATTTATGAGTCCATTGGAGTAGGTAGCTTGATCGTGAGGTTGGTTGCAAGGATAGCACCACTCATATTTTGTTGCCAAGTTGTTTTGAACAGGGACAAGGTCCTAGCTGCACTAATAGTTGTTGTCGCATATGCCTAAAAAGGCCTTGTGTTTACATTCTACCTTGGGCCTTGATAATTACCCTGATAAGTTTGCCTATTGCATTGGTACTATTGTTTAATTTGATTTTTATGTTGGTAAGGTGGTCTGTAGAACTGTTGCTTCTCTAAGTTAACTAGCTTGTTACCAAAAGTCTGTAACAAACTTTTGATCTCCTGTAACTCATTCGATGAACTTGGAACAACAACTTCTTGAGTTACAGCAGCTGGGACAACAAATAATATTGTTGGCACAAATGGAAATGGTGCAAAGGGATATTCGAGTGAATATATGGAAATATAGGCATTGGTGGCCTAGGAGCAAGCTTACCAACCTATATTAGGCTATTTTCAGCTCTGATTGACACCTCATAAGCATCTGGTAAAGATACTCCTCCCATTGACTGTATATGAACTGATATATCATTGTTTATAGCTCTAAGGTAATATAGAAAAGCATACTCAGGTGAAGGCCTCACCGTAGCAGGGATTCTCTCCCAAGTTCTTTGAAAACAGAAATTGAAATCCATCATTTTCTCCCGAGGAGCTCTCTTTATGGTTGTAATTTATTCAACCAACGACAAGTTATCATACTTGTCCTGGAAATGCTTGTGCAATTTGTCCCCAAAATCATCCCAGGTTGCAATTGTGCCCACTGCTAAACCTCTATACCACTACAGTGCTTTTCCTTTCAACGATGCTGCAAGTAATCTTATAGCTACATCTTCCTAAGTTATGTGATGAACCTCACATAATGAAGCAACATCTCATATATGTTTAATTGGGGTAGTCTGATCCTCCCCCGTGAAGATTGAAAAGCTTTTAAGGGCTGCCATCAGTATAGAATTGTGTTGTGCAAGATTTAATGGATTGTCTCCATTAAATGTCACAAAATTTTGGTTTCTAGCCATTGGAGGTGGTTGTGGTGGATTAACTGGAGTTTGAACAAAAGCTAGTGAATTTGCAGAAACTACAAAATTTCAAAAAGAAAACATAGAACCTGGGAAAACAACAAATGCGGTTGGATTGCTTGAAGGTGATCTTGTTGTTTTGAGGCTTGGTGAGGCATAACGATTCTCACTTTGCTTTTTGGAAGGTCTTCCTCTCCTCCTTGGTGGTGAAAAAATTGATTCTAGCCTAACACCAGGTGGTGCAGACTGGACTCTCTTAGAAGGAGGTGCTCTTTTCGTTGCTCTGCCTTGTCTTCTCGGTGATGATAGCTGCAAAAATTCAAACTCTCTAGAACTTCTCATTTGTACTCTTTTCATAAGTTGTGACAACACTAGTTTTGTTGTTCTTTCACTTTACGGAGTCACCAAATGTGCCTTAAAAACCTCTTGAAATGCCTAAAAAATTGTTGGTTGCACATTAAACCAACAAAAATGTATTGATGGATGTGTCCCACCGGGTGTGCCAAAAACTGTTAACTCCTAGAAATGTACCCTATGCAAATTTATGAAACTAAGCTTTGTGGAGAAACATGGGATCATTCCAATGGTTGTGGATCACCTAAAGTTGAAATGAACCTCCAGATAACGTCAGCTCGTAGCTGGTTACCACTCTAAAACTACTAACTTGTGAGGGAAAGGGGAAGAAAGATAACCTAAAATGAAAGTACTAAAAATAAAAGTGAAGTGATACACCAAACTAAAGTAGGATATGAAAACACAAATTTTCATACAATTGGTTTCCACTTATATAAATTAAGTCTGCACAGCTTATCACAGCATGTCTCTGCATGAATATTTCACTAAAAGGACAAAATGCAATAATTTATAAAAGGAAGGCAACTTCACAATCTAAAAGCCATATGCATTCTTAAGACACAATTAGCAACCTGCATTAACATTTTATTTGCAAAAAAGGTATAAAATATGAGACAAAGTTATAAGGAAATAATGAAAATTCCACAAATAACTTGATCAATCATTCAACCATACACAAAACTGCAAGAAAAAGAAGGAAAAAATTTGCTACCAATAAACTCCAAGGTATTGTCTGTATATCATATCCAAAAGACTAAGTTACAAAAATTGCAAGACTTGAGAAAGCGTTGCAAGAATCACTAACTCCCAAAATTGCATAAGAATAACTGAGTACAATGAGTAGCCTAAGAGACTAAGTAGTCATCTCCAACAACTTGGGTCGGATGCACTTAATTAACCTAGAATATAGTTCCTAGATCATCTCCAAAAGGGCTTCAAATGGTTGAAAAAGTCATGCAATACTTAATCAAACCATAAAAGCCACTCAAAAGTGTCTCAAACTAAGTCAACATGCCTGAATTCCCTCCAAATGCCTCTCAACCTCTCCTAGATACCCTCCTTGTGTCTCAAAACTGAAGTATCATGCCTATGTTTGCTCCAAGTGTTTGCAAACAGTTTCAACTTCCTCCAAATTCCTTGAATTGTCATTAACACAAGCATACATTTTTCATTCCTCCTCCTAAGACTTGGTCATATGCATTAAAAAATAACAATATGACTTTAAAGGCTTATAATTACACCATAGAATCATATGTTTCACATTGTAATTTATGCAACAATATAAGCTTCACTTTGAAATCAATATCATTATGGAACTCAATCAAACAAAGGATGTGTTGAGGTGGCACTCCTATTACAAGGACTTCACCATGAACATGAGGTGGCATCTATATCAAACACCTTTGAGAAAGTTTGTAAGGCATAAAAATGCCTAAGGCACAAAAACTGACATAAGAGACCACGGGTTCATATTAGTTTGCTCATTTTAAATAAAAACAATGGCAAAAAATACCATCGGTATTATCATTTGGGAAAACCCTAAAACAAAAGGAAAACAAAATGAAAGGTATTCATTTTATTTTCATTTAGAAGCTTGATGCCACCAACTTAGGGTTTTACATAAAGAGCTTGATGGTGGATTTCCTAGCAATATAGAGAGTCTTCCACATGGTTTTTTAATCAAAACCACTCCTAGATGCACTGGTAAGTTATTTTCTATTATTTCATTGCATTTTTGAAGAAAAACTATGCTCAAATTAGAGCCATTTGTTGAAGAAATACATACATTTGATGTTTTGAGTCTTTCCTTCTATTTTCTCAATGTATTTGTTGTGAATCTTTTTCTTTTCTTTGGATATGATAATAACATTCAGAACTTGGTTCGGCCCCCTGTGGATTCCTAGGTACTCTGGGTCACAGGTTTTATAGCTTTCTCTAATATTTTTCATTGTATCCTTTGCATTTATTTCTATCTCGACTTCTCCCTGTCACTCTGACCTTTTATAAAACTATTGGCAGCTAAAAAACATACTTGAATTCCTTGGAATTGATTGGGTCATTCCAATAAGCCAACCATGTGACAGTATTACCATGCCTTACCTCCTTCCACTTGTGGCCTATAATTAGAAATTCTGGAATGGAATCATTTTTCCCAATGTTAATAGTAATATCCTTTGGGTTAATGTGCACCATAATTCATGTGCTATGCCTTGCATTCAATCATGCCCTTTTCCTTGTTATCATTACTATTATCCATCCTATGAAACGACTGTCAATTGTCCATGAGCATTCTAAATTTAATTTTTTGTATCTAGATTTCATTCCTCAAGAAAGTTGCTTCATTATCTTTACCTTTTATGATGGGAAAAACATGGTAACCTACTACTCCTCCTTCACTATGACCGGATGCTCTCTGAAACATAAATTTTCTTGAGCTTCAATGCATATTCTCCCCTGATGTAAACTAGCTCCTTGAGTTCCTTATCCCCCCTTTGCACTGTTCCTAAGGCCTCATGGAACTATTATGATGCATTTTGTAATGAATTTTCCACCTTTCCAAGTCTTAATAATAACCTCTTTGGATTGTGGATGACTCTTGAAACAGTCATGTCCCTTCATGAAAACTACTAGCACTGTAGTGACATATATATGGATAAACACATGGATTTTCATTATCCTCATGCATTGATGTCAATGTATTTTCCTCTGTACATGTTCTTAAAGTCACTAAATGTTAGTGTCTTCAGACACATTGCATTTAGGTTGCACGACTGTTCCATAGAATCTCTTATAGCACTATGAGCTTGTAACAGTTATGCTCATGATTTGAAACACATCACAATCTTACTGTAGTTGTTGATGAGAAATGATATATCACATCTGCATTTACTCATGATATTTTTGTTTGCACACTTTATTATGAGTTGGGCTCAACCCTTGTGGGAGCCACATTTTCCTCCACTCACAATGTAAAATTATTGATCAAGGAATTAAAAAAATCATACTTGTATCTGCACATGAAGCAAATAGATTAGAAAACAAAACGCATGTCTTATGTGTTTATGTTGATCAGATGGTTTTCCTAGACACCTAAGGCATGCATTTTCTTTAATACACATGGAGATGAATTAATACATGCTTAGGTAGATGATGTAAATGATCATGTATGGTTTATGGCCCTTCATTGTTTAGAGCATATCTGTAACACATTGCTTGACTACTGTAGGAACAAGAGCGGAAGGAAACTAGGAAGGATAAACAACAAGGACAACACCAAAGCGAGGCAACCACGAACCAGTCATTGAGGCAATGACCGGTCACCCCCGTTACATGCACATTTATTTTTCTTTATTTATTCATGCATTATTTTTTCTTTATCTGTATCAAGGAAAAGTCAGTCTCACAGCTTGTGTGAGACAATGGATATTTTACATTCAATAAAGACTAGTTTTTTTGTTATATGCACTTGTATAAAAGCAATAATCAATTACAACCTTTGTAATCTCTTCTGGTTTTTTCTCTATTTATACAAATGAATGTAATGAAGAAAAATTTAGAATTCACCTCATTCACATGAAATCCATAAGCAATTCTACCTATTTGAGCTTATGAGTGAAAAACTGGTAATACTTGGTTAATGTGTTTTCTCTTATGTTCCTGGGTGATGACATGGAGGTTTCTTTATCCTTTTTCTTTATTGAGTGTGGAGAATATGGGAGAGATTTGGAGACCTGTGGTGAGTGTTACTCTTATAGATATATGATGTGTAGTGTTTCTTTCTTTGGTCTTGGTTATCTTCCTCGATGTTTGGTTTCACATTACATTGGTTTTGAGGTTTGGATGGAAACTATTGGAAAGGTTAATCATAAAAAACTGGTACCTTTACTTGGTTAATGTGTTTTCACTTAAGTTCTTGGGTGATGACATGTAGGTTTCTTTATCCTTTTCCTTTGTTGAGTGTGGAGAACATGAGAGAGATTTGGAGACTTGTGGTGAGATTTACTCTTACAAGTTACTCATTTATAGATTTTTCAGATCATTGTGGATGTTTCTTGGTACTACATGATGTTTTTTACACTTTCTATATGATGCTATTGGTATACTTGGTCTGCCTTGATCTTTATCGGATTTGACATTACCCATGTAGTTGGAGTTCTTGGATGTGTGTGTTCTTAGTGACGGTTTTGACACATCGAACCTTTGATTGCAATTTATGGGTTGGATATGTTGTTGGCATAAGTTCTAATGTTATTTTGGATACCTTTGAGATATGGAATATTGGATGGATCAACATTTGTTGTGGGTGCTATTTTCGATCTCGTGGGTTTATCAATTAGATGAGGGCAACTTGGTTTGGTTGTTGGTGTAGCTACTGATTTATCTTGTTCTCTGGAAGATTATTTGTCTTCAAAATTATGTTTCGACTCTATGGACCTTGGGGCCCTGAGTAGATGTTTTAATATGGCTCTTGGAAGGTCTTAAACAAGTGGGAGAATGTTGGGAATAAGGTGTCTCAACCTTAGAGTCCTAACGTTAAATTATTTAATGTATTATTGTATTTATTTATTTTATTTAATTGCCTACAATGTCATGTCATTAATCGGGCCCACTGGCTAGGTGGAATCCTCATTGGAGGTGACTGTATGATACATATTCATCACAAGTGGGGGTAGGTGTCCCATCTTGGAATCATGGACCTAGGACAAGTGATGTCATTTTATGGCATATTCTATGACGCATCATAATGTATATTTTGCATGGAGAAAGGGTGGTGCTTTAGTGGGGTATGACAAAAGTGTGAGAGAATAAGTGTGATAGTCATGTTTGAATAATTCTTTGTTTGTTGAAAGTGTTGTGAGTGTGATAGGATATTATGACACATGTTATGATATATACTATGACAATTGTAAGGAATCTGTCATAACCCACTATTAGCATGAACTAGGCGCCCAAGCTTGGAGAGATGTTTTGCATGTTATTACAACTATAAGAGGTGTAAGAGAATGTTGTACAAATTTCAAAATCATGCCTATGGTGTGAAATATTGTTGCGACATGGGTTTGGATGCCTAACCTCTTCTAGAAGCTTTTGCAAGGTTGTATCTTCTAGAAATAGGATGCCTTGCATTGTAGAATGCATAGTTTATTTGTAGGTATTGAAGTGTTGTTGGATTTCCTCCAAAAGATAAAGATGTAGTCTCCATGTTAAGGTTGTGAGCCTACAAGTGTATTGTAACCTTATTGTTGTAGATTAATACATTGGTTCGATGCTTTGGAGTGTGGGGTTTTTAACCCGAAAGGGTTTTCCCCACGCATATCATTTTTTCTTCTCTTTTGTCTATTTTTATTCTATTCTTTGTGTTTCTCATGATTGAAATGTTAATTTACATGTCGTTATGCTACTGAAATTTTCTTAGATCTGAAACTACATCAACTTTCCTAGAAGAGTTAATGCATGAGAAATTAAATCGTGTTTGTTTCCACTTTAAGGCATGGCAGTATGTGCTTGTATCAGGAAGATTGATATCTGATTTGTTTAAAGAAACATAAGATACTGAAGGCGCAAACTAGTTCTTGGAAGGTTTTATAAGTCTTTCATTTCCTTTCAAATTCAACCTCAAAAACTTGAATACAATGAAAGTGGTCCTATATAGGAGATAGAGATGACCTAAAACAACGTATTACATCTTCCAATGTGATCCCAAAAATTAAACATGTTGTTGCACATCATCCCAAGTCACCAACAATGAAACATGTAGAAGAAACACTAGCAATATTACCAATCAGCCTAAAAACACATCTTCCATCTAAATTTACTTAATGTGATTCTCAACAGGATAGGGAAAGACCCAAACTCATCTTAACATAATCTCAATTGCTAACACAGACACCCAAGCACATAGCACAAGCAAGAGAACAAGCCATGTCAACCAGACATCCACAAATCACTTAGAGAACCAACTCAAACAATATGCAACACCATTTGATGTATGGACCACAAAGAAACATTCCATTAATGTATAGTAACACTTCCATTTACTTATTTCACACTTTCATGTCAAAATAGCTAGCACAAAGCAAATAGAAACAAAGAACTTCATCTCAAAAGCTTAGAAGACACAATCATGAGATAGAACATTTACAAACCAACTTGTGGTAAACTTCATCACATGGAACCTAAACTAAGACACTATAAACACTAAAATCATGACCAGGAAGATACAAGAATATAAATAATAATATGAAGAAATACAGAGAATTTTCTTAACCAATCTTGATAAGCAACCAAACTTCCAAGCCACACTAGTGACTTGAAAAGATAAGAGGGAAAAACCACAAAACATAAGAATTGAATCCAAAACCATAAGACTATATCTTCAAAGGTAGAGGAATGTGGAGAATTCTCCCAATTAGTCTACAAAGCATCTTCCTGCATCAAAAACCTTCACCAACATCTATAGACCAAAACTTTCTTAAACTGACACATACTTCCTCAGAAACAATAGGAGAGAGCATGCAACATACTAAGTACTATCAACATATCCCCAACATCTACATTCATTTGAATCATTATATTAATATATCATCATGATATCATCTCTGTTGATAAAAAACATACGAGTTCAATGCTACTTTAATTAACATCAAACAAGGCACACCATCCAACCATGAACATAAAAAAATTCATGTTATCACATCATCATAGTGTATCATAAGCAAAAAAAAATATAAGCATCAATGACAACTCAAAATAAGTGTTGACATCAATTACAAAATAGGTAACATATGTGCAATAATCTCCCCTTTTGGCATTGATCTCAACACACACCTGCACATTCTCTCGCTTTGAAATTAAGGACAAAGGGTCAAGGTCTTCTTTTAAATCAACACATTCTCAACAACTACACTTCTCCTTCAAACAATTATACATTCCCCCTATCCATAACAACCAACCAACTACCTACTCCCCTTGAGATGTAGCTTACATCAATCCTAGAGAAAATGATATGACATGAATTTCTCCCCCTAGATGGATGCACTATCTATTCAACTAGTTAGAAGAAGGAGGGGAAATAACCCCTAACTTTTGTCAGACATACCAAAAAGTATCCATTGAAAGTGCCTTAGTGAATATGTCTACAATCGGCTCCTTAGTAGGAACATACACCAATTTGACTTCTTTCTCTATAGCCTTTTCCCTTAGAAAGTGATAACGGATAGAAATATGTTTGGTCCTTGAATGCATCACTGGATTCTCAGAAATGTTTATTACATTGATGTTATCACATAATATGGGAATGGTTTCATCATACACCACCTTTATATCCTTCAAATTCTACTTCATCTAAAGCACCTAGGTGTAACAAGATGCTATAAAAATATATTGGCCTTCTACTATGGATAAGGATATTGAGTCATGCTTCTTCCTAAACCAAGGAACCAATCTATCTCCTAATAAAAAGAACTTCCACTGGTGCTTCTCTAGTTATACACACATCTTTCCTAATCAACATCAGTATAAACACTCAAAGAAAATGTGTCATCCTTCTTATACCACAAACCATAATCTAGAGTTCCCTTAAAATATCTGAATTTTCTTTTTATTTCCTTCTCATGATTTTTCTTAGGATGGGCTTGAAATATCGAAACTGAGCATATTGCATGCATAATATGAGGTCTAGAAGCATTCAAGTATAGTAAACCTCCAATAATAGACCTATTAAGAGTCTAATCAACCTCAGATGTCTCATCAACCTTTCTCAACTGAAAACTGGTAACCATAGGAGTACTTATTGGTTTGGAATCCTCCATGCCAAAATTCTTCAACATATCTCTAGCATATGTATAGCCTAACAAGTAAAGATACCATCATCAAGTTGAAAAATTTGAAGCCCAAGGAATAAAGACAACTCACCAATCATAGATGACTTAAAATATTTCTTCATCTCTTTTACCAACATCTTACACATATTATCATCTTCACCAAAGATGATATCATCAACATATACAAGAATTATCAAAATATTGTCTTTCTCTACCTTAATGTGAAGATTACTACCTTGCTGAAGCAAATACTTATCCAATAGAGCATACCAAGCTCTAAGAGATTTCTTGAGCTTTCATATCATGCACTACAACAAATCCCTGTGACTAGCTCCCTTTTTTGCTTCATTTTTTGCTTCCACCCACTATTTTAATGTATTTTTCTCCAATTTTTTGAAAAAGTCAGAGCTATTTATCGGGATGGCGCTATTTTTGGTATTTTTTGTGTCGATTAGAACAAGTAGGTGCTAAATTAGGCACAAATTAGTCCCTAAATTAGCGTCTAAATTAGTGCCCAAATTAGTGCCTAAATTAGTGCCCAAATTAGCACCTAAATTAGCACCTACATTAGTGCCTAATTTAACACCTAATTTAGTGCCTACTTTAGAGCCTGATTTAGCACTTGCTTTAGCGGCTAATTTAGCGCCTAATCGAGTGCCTAATTGTTATGATCTAGCAAGGATTAAGGGTTAAGGGATTAGGGGTTAGGGTTTAAGGGATTTGGGGCTTAGGGGTTAGGTAGTTTAATGGTTAATGTCTTAGGGATTATGGTTGATATTATGTAATCTCTATATAAACTTTGATAAAAATAATAAAGGTATGAGTGGAAGGTGGTGGAACCCTCAAAATTTTCCTTTTTCCACTGGTTCCATGGTCATACATGTCATTTCTCATAACTTATTGCCTCAAGAGTTTAGGTTTTATGTCTATTATCCACATTTACAGCCTTCATTATCTATGGTGTTAAATCGCTTATAATATTTTGTTGACCTATTATATCCAGTGGCAAGTTGCATTAGTAACATCTTATGGAATTCATTCTCGTTATCCAGCTGGCCCCAATGCCTAGGTTACTTGTCTCCCATATCTTTGGTTGTTTCATGATTTACTTGCTAGTTCAAGGAACCTTTTGATATAAATTTTATTATGACCCGTTGGGCTTAGGAGTCCCCTCCTTTAAAAACAACTCATGTCCATGTGTGTTTAAAATAACTTAAGTCTCACCACTAGCGGTCTATCGCTCATCGCGTATCACTTTTAAAGTGCCCATGTCCAACCCCCAATGAGCGATATTCTATCTCCCTAACCACTTTGTGTTCATCACATATCGCATGTTGTATCATCACCACCAAGAGGTTGCCCCCGATGAGTGATGTGATAATGTGCTTTACTCATTGCTAGCTATCAAATCCATCATCGACAGCCTCATGCTTCACTAAAGGGAACCCGTGATCGCCGATGGGTTGAGTATCTCCCCATCGCGTGAGATTGAGGCATTGTAATTTGAGTCCACAAAGTTGATTGTGAACATGCGATCAACGATGCGAATGAGTTTGTGGCCTAGATTTATCCATAATAAAGATCAACGGTTCATATCTCATCGTTGGCTTCATTGCCATCACTTGATGAGGTCTCGAAGAGAAAAATGAAGAGGCGATGGCCAATACTCATAGAATGTACAGGGGTATATATGGAAGCTTCATGGATCATTTCCTGGTATGTATCACATCACCAACTCGAAAGGCCACCAAAGAAGAATCATTGGGATAGTGGAATCATGTGAATTGTTGATGAATTTTTGAAGTGTGTAAATCAATGACTCAAATTCAAACAAGAATGACCAACTAATAGATTAATTAATTTCACTCGTGCGAGTTTTCTTGTGCCATTAATGGAGAATTTACTCGGTTGAATCATTATAAAAGGATTTGTTAGTGAATTTTTCTCTCATTCTAACACATTCAGAGTTGAAGGAGACTTATGAATGATGAGAGCCAAAGCACAGAAGAATTGTTGTAGAAGAATTCTCGGGTAAGGCACCATCGAATCCTATAATTTTTCTCTTTCTTTTGCAAGATTTGGTGCAAATATGTCAAGGTGTTTGAATTGTCTTCAGGGATAGACTAGGGTTCTATATTTCTTGACTGTCACAAATTTCAAATTTAATTGGGGTAGTATAAAAAGGGGTAGAACTGTGTTTAAATTTACGCTGTTAAGTGTAGAATCTCAATTCCCCACCCTAATTAAACTCTGACCTAAAAACCATAGCCTAGTTAAAATGAGTCAACCCGGTGAGTCATCAGTTTCAAAATCCACACCCAAAAGGAAGAAGCAAAAGGTTTCCAATGATACACCAGAAATGTCTAAAAGTACAGAGCAGAAAAGGGGATGGCCAAAGAATTATGTATGTTTCATGGAGAAGTTATAGCCATCATAGGTCAAGGAAAGCGATAAGAAGGCCACTGGAGAAGGAATATTGACCACAAATTTCAAGGATCTTGCAGCTGGAATTGGTGTTATAGTTGTACCAAAGCCTGGATGGGACTTTTTTTAATACACTTTTAGAAGGAGAGATGTTGTACATCCTGGACAAAACATGTGGGGCTATGATTTGGGAAAAATAGTTATCCCAAACACTTTTGTGGAAGTGGATTTGATGATGCACCTTGCAGACAAGTATGATGAGGTTAACAAGGTTATAACTGACACAAATGATAGAAATATCTTAGAAATAAAAAGAAGCAAAGTCATAGAAGTTTTCAGGATGAACCCTGCTACAAATGAAAAGACCAGTCTTGAAAAACTGCATAAGGAGTATACTGATCACAAGGTTGGAATCAGAAGGTGTGAATTGCCAAAACATAGATGTGAAAGGGACTCAATGTTTGGAATTAAAGAGGTTGAGTTATTTGACTGTGAATAGTTTTTAGAGTATTTCAAATATACATATTATATGTTGTGTCAGGTAATAAGGATAAAGTGTGATGAAAGGATAACTTCATCTTTGTTGATTATGATTATGGACATTCAACACAAGTGCCAACACAAATGGTTTGATTATGCTCATCGAGTAGCTGACCAGTTGCATTATGATTTAGTAAGGTTGAAGGAGAGGAAAACTCCACTAACTTTCAGACATTATTCATTATTGATGCACATGTTATTGTGGGAAGGAGGACATGTTTTTAGTCAAGTTCTAAGGTTGAGACAAGTTGATGAAGAAAAGCATGAATTATCTATCCAAATATGGAAAAACATTTAGGATTTTCATTGCCAACTTCCAATTATGTTGGATTTTGCAATGCCATAAAGTACACTATTCAAGTACAGATTGGACAGAGGCTAGTTGAAATAATTTCCACAACAATCAGAGAGTTGCTCATGCCTAAGGAATGTGGAAGTGACTCTAGCTACGAGTGCAACTGGGGAGACTTCTATTTCTATGATAAGTGTACGGTCATACGATGCTATGGAACCATTGTTTCCCCACATCTCATGCCTAGGTTTGTCTCCAACAGGTTAGCATCCATGGAAATAATGTGGTAGATGGATAACAATGATGCAAAAAACTTTAAGTTATCCAAGAAGGCTTCCATAATTGCAACTAGTTTTTCTTTTGATCATTTTGTTGTTACTACTAAAGAAGCATATGAGGTCTTTGGTGTAATGGTAAATAATTTGAGAATGGAAACAACCCTTGCCATAAAATTTGATCCAAAGGGGCTTATTGATAGGGAAAAGATCAAGAAGGGAGTGTCAGGTTATGGACCCCATGCTTATTACCACAAGGAGGATGTAATAAGAAACTTGCCTACATTTGATGTTGTTTGAATAGGGAAAAGGTTTGGATGAAAATTATTGAGATAGAAAATAGAGGTGCTACCAATAATTCATGTTATAAGAGCCCCTACGAACACATCATTGATAAGTTCAAAAGGATGGAGGTATTACTCAATGATTTTGGTGATGGCACATTTTTGGAGAAAGTGTGACAAGTTGAACAAATGGTTCAAAGTGCTTTAAGAGAACATTTATTGAAGACTGGTGGCCAACAAAAAGAACTTCCTACACTAGGAATTCAACAACAACTAATTGAAATTGAAGATGTGTCAGTCTTGGAGCCACCTCATGGGTATGTTGAAGCAAGACAGGTTGATGAAGAGGAAACACAAGAACAATTTGTTGAATCCATTCCCACTGAGCAAGAGATAGAACAACATTTTTTAGACCCGAATGTAGGGGATTTGATGGAGCCATTTGTTCCAAATGATAGGCTGGTGCCATGTGAATATGATGAAAATCAGGATAATGATGCAATAGTTTTGGCTTGTATGAAGTTTTTAGAGGATGATTCCTTTGTTGCAACAAGAGAATTCAGAGAGTTCATAGATGAGTTGAGACCTCAGGAAATTGATGAAAAAGTGTGAAAGGCACAAGAAGGAGTTGACCCCTAACAACATGAGGAAGTCAAGAAACAAGCTGAGCAAAAAATCATCCAAGAGATTGAAATGATGAATCCCATGGAAGCAAGAAGACTCATTAAGGAGATTGTATGGATGGTGATGCCCGGATTTATCCTCTATTATTGATTTAGATGTAATCAAAAGTGACCCAAGTGCTTTAGTTTCAGAGGAGACTTTTGATGAGAAAATATTTGGTTCAAAATTTAACCCCAGCTTGCATGCATTAGCTATATGGTCACTGACACTAGATTCAGGAAGATGTAGAATCAACAGAACAATCAGTAGTCATTCTAGAGAGTTGATCATTGGGAGAGCTTCAGAGATGACAACCACACAAGCTGCAAGATTAACCATGCATTCTGCTATGTTAAGTGTTGACACTACAAAAATCACACAATCCATATACATTAAGCTATTAGATAAACACAAAAAATTGGTTGAACAATACAACAAGGTGAAAGCTACTCTGGCCAAGGAAAATTAGAAAGCTTTAACTACACCCCCCCAATATGGTTTTTTAGAGCAGGATAAGAACACCTTGAAATTAAGAATTGATACATTGAAAAAGGAGCTTCAAACAACCAAATCAAAAAAGGATAAGCTCCAAGAGAATATGAATAAGCTTACCAAGGATATGGATGAGGATATTTTAAGCCACAGGTTATCCAAAGAAGCTTTGAAAGTAGAGAGTACATGGTAAACCTATAAAGGTATCCATGAGGCATTCGGGAAATTCCAACATGTCTAGGAAGTGCTTCAAAGCACATGGAATAGGTGGAGTAGTCAGTTAAATAGATTAAAGTAGATTATGGAAAATACTGAAGGAGATTTTGAAGTTCCAACAAGCTTCCCAGCTATAATAAAGGAAATTTAAAAAATTGGTGAGATCACAAGTTTCCATGAGAGGATTGGTGGGAAATTTATAAACAAAATAAAGGCCTTCAGAGATATGGAAAGTTATGGTGTACCAAAAAATTTGAATGGAGATGGGACAATGAAGGATTATGCACCATGGAGGGCCCATTTTAGGCATCACACTGCAATGTGTCCACAAATTATATGCATTGGTGATTAATTAATTTTATGTGTATTCAATGGTTTGATTGATGACTTCATTAGAATTAAGGTGGGAATGGAAACTTTTGTGAAGAAGGCCAAAGTAATAATTGATGCTAGATACAATGCATATGATAGTAAGGTGCAGAGACTACTGGACAATAAGTGGCCTATAGAGGATGAGTATAGAAGATGGTTGGAAAGATATGCAAAGTAAGTCACGAAGGTGATGGGGAGGATATAGTACATGGTCAAGTATAGTACAAGTCTAGCCTTTGAAACAAATTGTTTGAAATCTATATCCTCCCAATCAGGAAATGTGTGTGGTTTGCCAACCAAAATTCTTTCTTTGCTTTAAACTTTTCTTATGCTTTTATGTTTTATGCTCTTGGTCGGGTGATGCTATGAGGATGGAATCATCCAACAACAAAGATACGAGCTCAACATGCAATTGCAATTTTTTTATCTTTTTGTATCTTCCCTCCATCTCCGGGAGTGCAAATTTAACCATATAGAGGTTGAAATGAAGTGAAATGTCATGAAAGACCAAATGAAATATAATGTGACATGCCAATAGCCCGAAGATTGTTTTTCTCCCTTAATCTTATAAAAGGAAATTCAAGGCTAATGTGTAGGGGTCTTTTTGATCAATTTTGGTTGGTTTCAGGTTATATTGGGTTATCAATTTTTAATCAGAAGAAAATTCTTCATGGAATGCAACAAGCATACAAGGCAATAGAATAGCTTGTTGAGTCTTAGGTTTTGAGTTTATGTTTGCAATCGGCTTAAATTTTTTGCAGCAATTACAACATTTGGAATCAATAATGAAAAGTTTCAAGCAGGATGTCTCCTATGTACTCATTTACATGAATTAGCAATGAAATGATTAAGGATTGTCTCATTGGTGTCCAGTTGATATGATTGGATGTGTGTTTTCATTTTTGCTTCAGTTCAAGTAATTGATTAAAATGCTTTGATGAAATCGCTGGTTTATGTTGTTAAGTCATAGGATCATTAAGTACTTTCTATCTCAAACATCTGAGTTGTGAATTTGTAATGCAGATCCATAATAGTCTGTAATTGTTGAATACCATTATTTTTGCACTACATTTTATTGTGAATTTGAACTCGTTACCCAAGATAAGGCATTTTTCTATAGATTAAGTGAATTCAAAAGTGCTTGAACAACCAAGTCCTATCAAAGAACAACTCTTTAAATAAAAATCATGCTTATAGTTTCAATTATTATTGTGATTGTTGTTTGAATTGTCCCATTCTTTGCTCCAAGTGGTAAAGGTGTAAACAATCTGTCGAGTTGTTGCAAATTATCATTTGTTGAGTCATGAATATGAGAATGTATCTGCTAAATATGCAATGTATGTGGTAATTATGTAAAGGAATGTTATAGATGCATTGTGGGATCACCCTCCTAGATTTTGTAGACCTCGAAGTGAAGGAGGAAATCTAATTCTCTTTCTCTTATTCATTGGCCAACCCCTTCAAGTTGTTGACCATTGGAATTGGCAACTCCATAGGCTTCCTTGAATATCTGGTTGGGAATTAAAAACAATCAATAGAAGGGTGTGCCAAAACTCTGTTGGTGTAAATTTTGAGCTTATGAATGAAATAAAACATCTTATTATTAGAGATTCTTCATGACTATGTTATCATTCTATATTTTTTTTATGTTTTCCATACTTATTTCTTCTTATATTTGAATGAATATCAGTTATTGAGCCTCAATAATATGCTTATGTGAATGAATATGTTGATACATTCAAGTATTTACTGTGGAGTTTTTCAGTTACATGTTCTAAATTATGTTCAACATAAAAATGGAAACTATTTAAAAATAATAAAGTTAACAAAGTTGCTTATTTAAATAATTGTGAGTTACATGCATTAATATTTTATTAACTTTTGTGTCTTCACAAACATATTTTGATACAAAATGAATGGAAGAAGCATCCAAGTAATCCTATTTTTTTCTGTCAACAATTCATACCAAAGATTCAACAATTTAAGGATATTGCAATAGGTAATTTTTATCGACATAAATAATATTACTGAATCATTTCAAATTTTAGGCCATAAGAATCATCCTTTTTTAAACATGGATTGTAAATAATTCTAAAAATTTAGAAGTCTCGGTCATTAACATTATTGTCTGCTACAATATCATCCAGTGTATCATTGTCAATTTTCATATGTTCTTTCAAGTATTTAATATTATCATCATCTGCAGCTTGACCTACATCATCATTGAAATTTGACTATAGACCATCTATATTGTTACCAGATGTATTTGGATCATCATTTTCTATACCATCCATATTGTTGTCATCCATAACATCATCTAGCTCTAGATTGTTGTCTTCTTGTGCCTGAACATAACCATCTTCAACATCATCATGGATGTCAATTTCTTCAATGTTCTCTAATCCCTCTTTCTTATTTTGTTGGCCATCATTGTTTCGCTCAGTATCCACTAATGCATCGTCAAATACATGCCTTAATCTTGGATCATAATGTATGACAAATATCCATTTTGGGTTCAAAATATCTTCATAGAAAAATACCTGTACATGAACGACATACATATATTAGACGTATGTTATAACAATTTTATTGATTAGTAAACACATGTATATATTTGCAATAAACTATTAATTAATAGATTAATGATCACTACCACTTCTTGTTTGATTCAAAGAAATACTTGCTCATAGTGAATTGGTAGAAAATAAGGCTCCTTATCCTCCGGTAGGAACCATGAGGAATTTATAGAAAATAATCCACTATGGGTATCATGTCTCTGTGTCCTCTCAATTGCTTCATACCATCTACACTTAAAAAATCAACATTTAAAAGAGTGGTAATCCAACTCAATAATTTCTTGTATTTTCCCAACATATTGTAGGTTCCCTTCAATTATATTCTTATCTTTTGAGCTTGATCGATTGGATTGCTTGAAGTCAACCATGATGCCACAATCGAAGGATCGTCTCTTTACATCTACACTTTCTACACGATAATGTCGACCATATGCCCACATTGTTGGATATTTCCTCACCTGTGAAAGACCATTTATTTTAGTGAAAACAAATATAATGAAAAATATTCAAATAGTTAATAGTGTCAAAAGTGTAAGGAAACAACATTTTGTAAAATTCCAACTATACCTTTCTTTCACATCCTCTAAACATGTCGATTTCATTTTTTGTTATGTTTGAATCTATACCTACACCTTCTATTTGATTTTGAATTTGTTCAGTAACCCATTCTAGTGTGCAATCTTTGCCCCACTCCCCAAGTAGATTAGTGGGAAGTGGAGTATTCCTTGGGTTCGATCTCTTAAACTATCTCCTTGCTTCTAACACTTCTCTCTTTTTATCATACAGATCAATCCATTTTTTCATAAAGTCCATGTGGTATAGAATGAAATTTTCGAGTATAGCACTTTCGTCTACACCTATTACATGTCAAAATGTTTATTTCAAACTCCAAATGTCATGTTGTTAATTTGACAAATAAATTACAGAGTAAATTAATAATTACAAAAAAAACAACCACATTGATCATGAATTTACTTACTAATTTCTACTTGAACACCATTAGATTGTGGTTTTTCTCCATCAATAATATCTCATGCTTGTTCTTCGTCCCAGAAGTGTGGCCCATCTTCAAAATCCTTACCAAGGAATTCACAGAAGAATAAAAATGCTTCATTCAATATATACCCTTTAGCCATGCAGCCCTCTGGATGTGCCTTTTTCGGACATATCTTTTTAGAGTTTTTATATACCTCTCAAAGAAAATCATCCACCTCGTTGATACAACACTCGCCAACTCAATATCATCGACTAGGTGTATAAGTAAATGGACGTGTAGGTCCATGAAACTTGTAGGGAGATCCTTCTCAAATACACATACAATTCCTGCAATTTCCTTCTTCCATTTTGGTACTTCACATTTGTGGATCTCCTTGGAGGTCACCCACCTAATATAAGAATAGTAAATTAGTATGAACCTTTAGTCAAAAATTAAAATGCAATATAATATCTCTATGTCTCTCACACATGAACATTTCATATAGCCACATACCTTGTAAATGTTGACTTATGGCATTCCTTAAGTCAACTGTAAGACAAGAATCCCCCCTAATTGCCAATGGCATGATATGCTATCAAACACATTTATGAAAAGTTCATTAGTAATTTTTTCTCACACAACAAAATATCAAAATATATTTAGTACTTAATCAATATTACCAATAAATGTTAAAAGATAATATATAATACCTTCATAAAATTATGAAAATCATGTGTTTTAAATCTTGCAATATGTCCATCAATTGTAAAATCTTTAGCCAATGATGACCCATAGCCAGTAAGTGTCCTATTGAATGGATGCCATTTTTTAGTTGGTCTAGCTCTTTTTTTTTCAAAATCCGTGGAGCTTCTGCATATGTTTCATTTTCTTTGTTTGGCCACAAATGTTTTCTATCAATTTTGGTATGCAAAAGAGCAATATCTCTCCTCGAAGACAAGGTGTCCTTCTCTTTGCTTGATATATGTCAAAATATAGAATCTGGGACATTTTTGAAGATGTGCATGGGATCTAATAGGTGAGATATTAATAGATCCTTCCACTAAGGGAGCTCATAAAATATGGATTTCCTTTTCATTCCTTCTGGCATATTAACTACAACTTGGTTTGGCTCTTCCATTGAATCAACTCGATCAAAAAAATCCTCCCAAGCTTTCAATTTAGCATCTTCATACTTCTTAAGCCAATCACCTAGACCCATAGTCATGTGAGGGCCTCTATTTTTAACTTTTCCATCAAATTGATTCTTCAGGCGATTTCTAAACTTATGATCTAGTGGTATAAAAACCATGTCATTTGTGTAAATAAATTTATGTAGATCTTTAGAATACCGCCCTTGAAATTTTTTTGCACATCTTGGACATGAAAATATCCCCTTTGTTTGAAGCCCTGCAATTCAATAAGTAATGTTAATAACATCAAAAAATAGTATAAAACTAAGTATGAAAGTTGGGATGAAAATAAATTATGAGTAAATAAGTAAATATTTTATCTTACCAGAACAAACACCAAGTCCTGGGAAATCATGAATAGTCCAACATAGCACACCATACAACATGAAGGACCTATTTGATGGAGGGTGTGATATGTCATACATTCTTATGCCTTTCCATAGTAGTTTCATCTCATCAATAAAAGGCACAAGATAAACATCCATGTTTTTAACTTGATGTTTTCTTGGAACAATGAGAATCAGCATAAGGTGCTCCTTTCTAACATTCATCCATGGGGGAATATTGTATACTATCAATATGACTAGACAAACACTATAATTTGAGCTCAAGAAAGAGAATGGGAACACTCCATCAATTGCAAGACCAAGCTTGATACTACGGGGTTCATCTTTGAATTTTCTTGGCCATTTTTTCTCTATGTGTTTCATTGCTTTAGAGTCAGCCGAAATTTGCATGAATCTACCTTTACTCTTGTTCTTTGCATGTCAGTCCATCAATTGTCCAAGTGACTTGCAATGAAACATTCTTTGAAGTCTAGGTATAATTGGCATGTGATGTAAAACCTTCTTTGGAACTGTAGGACCTTGTACATCTATACGATATCTCTTCTTTTTGCATAGAGGGCATTCTACCTTCTTTTGATATTCATCTTTGTATAAAATGAAATCATTTTTACAAGAATTAATTTGCTTATATGCAATCCCCAACTCAACCAACAACAGACGTGCCTCTTTGCAAGTTGATGGAAACACATTCTCTTCAAGGAATATTTTAGTTTTTAGTGCCTTGTAAGATTTCCAGAGATTAAATCAATTGAATGTTTGACTTAAGATGAGCATGTTTGATATGTCAATCTATACTAGGACTATTTATATATAATATATGGTTTTTAAATCCCCTTAAAGAAATATAAATGAACTTGATCAATATTTATAAATTATGTACACCAATTGACAATGCAAAGTAAGAAATAGATTTCAACTCACTTCAGTACGGTAGTGAATCATTTGTTTGAACAACCAAATATCGACTTGATTTCTAATAATATTAATGTGCATGCTAGTTTTGACGTTCTACTTGCACCCAATTTGAACACAGGTGTCTTTGTTTCTTGTTTGATGGAGTCTTTCAGGTTGTTATCATTAACATTATGTTGGTGGAAATTAATCATGCTATCATCGTTACTGTCAACCATATGATCATTATTGTCATCATTATTTCCATCCCCAAAGAAACTTGTAAGCATTTCATTCAATCCTTCTTCATGCACTGAATTTTCACTATCATGATCATCATCATTAAGGCTAGGTGGCATTTCATCAGTGTATGTGGATCTCATTAGCTCTTCAAATTTCTCAGCTGGTAGTATTTTCTTCAATGTTGCTCTTTTCACCCTGGTATTCTTTAAAGGATGGTTTGGATCATCCCATCCAAATCTTAATAACCCAGTTGGATCTTGGGTATTAGTATGTGTTTCATCAACATCTTCTACCTATCAACAAATTCAATCATTATTTAATGTTTGGCAACAATTGGATAAATCATAAATGTATCAATTTCAAAGAAATATAATCAAATATGGCTTAAAAAATAAAAATAAAAATAGTATGAACATATATACATTAATTGAATAATGGAAAATTATTTTATAGACTACCTTTTTTATACAATAACTTAAATAAAACACAATTTTGACAACATAATTTATAAAACATCAATCCACACTTATTTATTATTCTTTGGTTTTTTTCCCTTAAGAACATCCTTAGGGAGACCTTGTTCTTCCCTTTTCTTTTGTGCAAGAGTGCATTTTAAGAAGGGGTAATCAATCAATAACTCATCCCCAATGGTAAGTTCCATAATAGCCTCAACCATTATCAATATATCAACCTCTCTTTCCATATCTCCATGTTTATGATTTATAACCTCAACAAATTGATAATTTGCTCTTACAATAGGGTCCCTTCCCTTACTATTTATAAATCCTACAATATTTTTGTGTGTGTATGCACGTCCATCTATATACATAAGATGACCTCTATTCATTTATTTTCCACTTTCCAATTGGAGACAATGTGTATACATTTTCAAATTTAGACCATATGCTGACATGCTAAGCTTATATTCTGCTAACCTTCTCCATTCACCACTGTAATATGATGGGCCATAATGTGGCATTAATCTCCTAGTGGTTTGTTTTGAATTATTTCTATGTTTATTACCCACATGTACATTTTGGACAATAAAGAGGCCTAGATTCACTCCATAAATATTGGAGGGTCGTATCATGTAGCTGTATCCCCAAAATTGAAACACCTCGTACACTCTAGGTAGTTGTTGATCACTAGGCCAAGCACAATATAGCCGACGATCAAATGTCTCTTTGTAAATTGATCTCAAACATAGAGGCAAGTCATCATATCCATCAAATTAATTCTCATAGGGTATGTAGTCCACCTTCCCCTTATCTTTAAGAAAATTATGCATCTTTAAACTGGTTCTTGTTCTGCCACTTGTTTTCATCAATTCCTCATCTTTCAAGCTGGTATATTGACACATATTTTTGTTAGAAGTATCATCTGATAAATGATAATTTCCCTCTAGGTTGGAAGTCGGCGATCCAAAAAACTTTAAACCAAGAACTTTATCCTGCAAGTATCCACTAAGAAAAAAATTAGTTATTTAAATAATATAAAATAATGTTTAAACGAAGTATACGTGCTATTGATATCAAATTGGAAAATTCCTTACCACAATTCCTATTGGATTTGAATCAATTTTAGGAGGCATACTATCGACTGGAATCTCATCATATATGTAATGTCTTTGTACAATCGCTCATTTGAATTGTTTCTTTCCATGACATACAAAACATCCACAAACAACAATTTTCTCAAAGTATTCATCCCATGTAATATAGTCTTGACCAACCTCTTGTTCAGTGCAATCATTTTTTGTGTCTACATGATCCATTGGCATATCCTCTTCCACCCACTATCCTCTATGTGATTTAACAGTTTTAGGTCCACATCCACATACATATCTTGTTCTTTTGCTAGTTAAATGCTTAGGCTCTACATTTGCTCCAATCTACATCTAAAATAATCAACAACATGCATTAATTTATGTCAAGATTGGATAATACATTATAAATTTCAATAATGCAGTCAAAAAATATGGACGTATCACAAAATGCCATCAGATCATTTTTTCCTAAGTTAAGTCAAAATTTTGAGTACCTGACGTCTCGCTTCATTCATTGTGTCCTCATTTGATATGACATGATCAATTGCCATGGCCTCATTTGGCCCCTATAATACACAACATAGTAAATAATGTTTACTACACCAATTATATTATTTCAACGAATATTCTATCTAACACAAAACCTCACTTTAGTCATATATTTAACATATTGATATCATGTTTTGGCCATCCTAATTTTCAAAATTTTCCCTTAATCATAGAATCACATTTAATCACCATTCCTGTACATTTTCAACCAATAAGTTTGACCTCAAAGGCCTCATGGACAAAAAATGACTTTATCTCCTCTATGTTGTAGCATTTGTGAATTCATAAACACCTTCCTCCTTTGGTTAAGGTTGCTTTCTCTTCTTACCTCTATTGTATTTGCAGATTTCATTGTCATATCTATTTCCACCCACTTTACTCTCTACGATTTAGTAGTTCTACATTGTCCACATCCTCTCTCCATGGCCTCCTCTAGATCCTGTAATACACAATAATGACAATAGTCACATAACAGTTGTGCACCAAGAGAATATTGTTGAAATTATCTTGTTAATACGCTTGCTTTTCAAACAAAAAAAAAGGACAAAATAGGACATTGCAACATTTCCCTCTTCAAAAAAATTTTACATGTGAAATCTTGACAACTAGAGCTCAAATCTTACGATTACAATATGACTACAAATTCAAATCAAAAAGACATTTATTTACAAGCTGACTACAAATAAAACCTATTACTAATAATTTTAGTTGAACATCCCTTCCATGGTCCCTTGTTATCCTAGATGAAATAAAACCTATTACTAATAATTTTAGTTGGTTCTCTACCTTACACTTCTTCCACAAATTCATTAAAACCATAGATATTTTATCTTTGAAAACTATAGATTGGATTCCTTAGTCCTGATTGAAACCTACTTTACATTGGATAGTGTGAGAATATTTATCTTAAATGAGATCCAAAACTTTAATTCTTAATTTTTTAATTTTCATAATTGGTGTTTATCCTACTAGTTGGTGGTATGTTGTTGTCACACTAGATTACAGTGTTATAAAACCCTTACTACTTAAACATTTACCTCAATTCCAAATGTTTGGATGAGGAACATTTTGGTTTGGCACAACTAGGCACTAAATTAGGTGCACTTTGCACTGCCTTTGATGCCCCAAAGAGATTACATTTAGGGCTGAAAGTCGGTGCTAAATTCGGCATTAACTATGACGACTATAGCGTTGACTAATGAATAAAAAATTAAAAATTAAAAATTCTCGCCCGCGTTAAAACATACCACACAACAAAAAACCACAAAACAAAACTTTCATACCACAAACTTGACAAAAATAATTTGCCATAGGTCACTCTCATTTTTTGTTTCAGTTGTTTTTCATTTGATAGGTTGGTCTTGTTGTTGATCTTTTAGTTTTCATTTTTCTTGTGTGTTTGCATTATTTGGTCGCTTGGTTTTATTTTGTTGCCAGATACAAAGCATAGGATAGACTATGTTTACACTGTTTGGTCACCCGATTTATTTTTTTTGCGAGATACAGAGTAGAGGATAGATGGATAGAAATCAAACCCCTGATTTTGCTTTAAACGTGAAAACCAGGTATGTTTTACCTTTTGGTTCAATTTGAATCCATATAAAGATATTTAGATAGAATTTTTACTAATAGATTTGTACAAAAGGGATGCCACCTAGTAGATAATGATCGGGCTTCAGTTGATTTGGGATATTTAGTGGTCTTATTTTTGCATTATTCATTCCATCACAAGGTTTGAACTCTCAAGAGATATCTCATAGGCATTTTTATCCAGAAAGAGAGTCATTCAAGGTAAAGCTTGCTCATTATTCACTCATTTCTTTTAAATCGCCCATTTCTTTTAATTTATTTGATTGGTGGCTTTCTTTCATACCACAAATAAAAACATTCATACCACAAATTGAACGAAAACTTTCATACCTGGCAGTGTGTACTTCGTTTGCCTCCACAGACTGGATGAAAATAATTTTCCCTAGTTCGCCTCAAAATTTCAAGCAATAGAGGGAAGGGAGAAAAGGGAGCAGACTCTAGCCACAATGAGGTAATTCATTGTCAATTTATAGATTTGTAAATCTTTCCATTGTTTCTTTGATTTTTAATTTTTAGTTTTTTATTTCTAAATTTAAAAGAAGAAATTTATTATATATAGGGACATGAGACTTACAAAGATAAAGAGGCATTGGCTTCCATATTGGGGGTAGAGGCAGTGAAAAAATTGGATGGTGCGGACTTGACAATGCTTGCCAGATACATAGAAAAATGATCTAATAAAGCCCCTGAAACATTGCAACCAAATCAACCATGTCAAAGGGAATCAATTGATTCTCTAACCAATCGTGGATCAAGCAAAAGATCCAAGAGGAAATCAATAACAATAAACTCTAAGAATGTAGAACAGGGAGCAGAGACTTCAAATGTCCCAGCCACTCCTAGGACACAGACTTCTTCCACCATGCCATGTTTTGCATCTTGCATTGGTAGCTACGATACCAAGATAGAATATGATGTGGTTTCAGGGGAATTATGAATGAAAGATGTTGGAAAAACGTTTGTGAATAGGTTGAAGGAATCATGCCTTCAATGGTTCAAAGACCATCTACATTTTCCATTCTCAAAGATACCCATGCACCTACAAAAGTAGTTATCCATGACATGGAGACTGAATTTGGCACAAGTTGGTCTATAAAGAAGATAAAGTTAGGAATGTCTCAAAACTGCAAGAGATTTTGGTGCAACCAAATAAAGAATTTTAAAAAAATCACTCCCGAGCTAAGACTCAAAAAAAGGCCAATTGATGTAAGTGTGAAAGTATGGAAAGAGCTTGTAAAAGAATATGAGAAGTCTGATGCACGAAGGAAGTCCGGTGAGGAGAGTATGTGGGTATTTGAATTTTCTCATAAGATTATATCAAATTTATTAAACGATTTTTAAATTTTATTTGTGCATAGTTAAATTGAATTAGTATATGTTTCAGGACAAGGCCTCCAAGGCTAGGCTTGACAAAAAAAAATCACGCATCACATTGGCCAAAAAGGTTTATAGGCCTTGATTTGTACATTTATAAGTATATTTAATATGTTAAATGATATTTTTTATTTCCTAGGAAAAATTCAATGATTGCATATTAATTAGTTTAACTATTCCATGTGCCATATTTTGAAAAGAGGATAAATAAGGCCACTACCCAACGCAATTTGAAAAGGAAATGTTACAAAGCAAAAAGTGGACCGATTTTGTAATCTAAATGGAGAACGAGGTATCAATAGTTGACTTTCAATAACTTAGTTGGATATTGTTGTGTTAATATGTCAATTTTAATTTCTTGTGTTGAGTTGTTTATTGATGCGTAGGATGAGTTCTAAAGTGTTTCTTTGTTGGCCCTAGATCCCACTCAATTGTCCCATTATTTCATGTTGAGGAAAAAATTATTGTTTTCCTTAAAGGGCAGTGGGTGACATTCATACCTTATTTTCATCACATCTTTTAATTAATGACCATGGCCTTTTAATATCTCTTAAGTGTCCTCATTTAAGTTATGAGTTGTATCATTTAAGTAACTTAGTCCCATGTTGATTTGATTTATCTTCTTTTCTATCAAACATGGTATCTCAAGGAGTGCTTCCTTGAATTCATATTGTCATTCTACTAAGTGATCCACATGCATCTTTTCCATCCTTCCTCACGATGTTGCCATTCTTTTAACATGTAAGAATGTTTTGAATCATCTTGGTAGGCATCCTATAGATCTAACACATCCTTGTAGAAATCCTTTTGCACCAAGTTCAAGTCATCATGGATTTCTCATGCATATTCCATGAAATCGCCTATGTCATACCTTGCAGCCTTGTAGTATTCCACTTGATGTTACAAGTGCTCAATTTCCTTCTTATGCCCTTCCATTTCTCATATCATTTTAAGAATGTTTGATTCATTTTCTTGTGTTGTGGCGGCCCTAGTCATAGCCCTAGCCACTAGATCCATATCATCTACATTGATTACCATTTCTTCCATGGCTTCATTAAATCTCAAGACTATAGTATGACATGCAACTTCTTGATCAACAATATATCAGGTACATGCTTGGGAAAAGTATGGGGTGCCTTTGAGGTGCCATAGATCTTCCTATATGTTAACAACTCATATCGAGAGTAATATTTTAGGTTCTCCAAGATCCTGGTCATGTCTTCAGACAACCTAGGGAACCTTTTCTCAAATAATAGCTCATGCAAGCGAGCAAATAATCAATCACAAATGTGCTCATATTTGGATGAATATTTGTGCTCCCATTGGTCCTAGCAATAAACATGGACAAAATGACATGGGATGCTCCATGTCCAATTCATCCCCAAAGAATTTATTAGCTACACAAATAATATAACACAAGTAGGAGGTTGTATAGAATTTTGGATTTGTGCCCACTAGAGGAGACTCCACTCTCGTTATTTAATTGCACAAAGTGAGTGAAAAAAAAACTACCTAGTTTAAAATTGGCCCTTCTTTAAGAAAAATATGTAGAAATGAGACATGATTCTTGAAAATGAGAAGCATCCTTCTCCCCATACAACCTGCTAACTAGGGCCACTATGTTTTTTACTGAACCCTTGAGGTTGATGGAAGGGTTTCATTTAGTGTTCCTAGAATTTAATTGTCCAAATCCTCCTCTTAAGGTTTAGGCTATGTTTCAGGGTTGAAAAGTAGGCACTTTTGTTGTAACATCCACTTCTAGGACCCATGGGTGATGTGGAACAAGGCCTTGAACCACCACATAGGTCTTATAGAGAGTGTTTGGTGTAAAATCCAAACCTAAGTCCTATAGAGAGGGGTGGCACTAGACTCCAAGCACCAAAAAATCATAAAATAGTCCTCTCATGCATGAACATGTGTTCCCAAATGCTAGATCAACCCCACACCTGTGCAAGGTGAAGGGCCACTCCACATAGAAAAGTACTAAAGTATCTCGTGTGGGTCAAGTAGACCAAATAATCCATGCATGAACCAATAAACAACCTACATGATGCCTCAAGATGTGTGCAAGGGTGCTATGTCATCTCTATCATGCCTCAACATATGTGCCAATTCTAAATCAAGTCCCATATGTGGTGATGAGAAGGTTGATCTATGTCAAAAAGTGATGAACAAACATGTGTGAGCCAATGGAGACCAAGTGCTCCATGAACTAATCTCATATAATTTGTAGTAGAAACTTATACATAATATGTCAATGTCTTAAGAAAATAGGCATCACAATATATCACCATGGATCTTGTAATGATTCTATCATTCATAAAAATAGTAAACTGCATTCACTGTATACATCAACATTTAGAATAGAATATAGCAACTGGAAGCACAAACATGAGAGGGAACAAACTAATACTAAAAACTCCAAGAATTCATTGAGATAAAAACATAGGCCTTTCAACACTTTTGTATAAAATTATATATAGCTATCAAATACACCTTCTAAATAATAGAGTCTGAGTGTGAGAAAATAGTCCAGAACCCCTTGTCTTTGAATTTGCATAGTTTATATAGATAATTACAAACTTTGAGCCATTATTAGCTCATCAAACTAACTTTCCGCTCTAATTAAAATCAAACAAAAATATTTAAAACTGTTGCAAAGATTCTTTTTTGGTTGTTGGAACTACTACAAGATATTTGGACCATTGCTCAAAAATTGGTGGACAGTTGCATGGAATAAGGCCTGATGCTTATCTTCCAGAAGGTAGGCAAATCTTCATTCCATATTTAATAATGTTGTCCCATCGAGAAGCACTTGGGAAATTATAAGCTATCATTTCACTAGTTGAAAACTCCAGGTCTTTATATTGAGCATAGGAAAATGGAGGCAAGTAGTGCACTAATAATTTGAACTTAGTTAAGATATCAAAGTCATCTTTCAACTTATCTACTATAGACTGCCCCTTTAGTGATTTTTTGAGATCTTCAAATTTGGAGTCTTCACTTCTTCATTTGGCTAGTAATTCCAAATATTGATTTTGAGGAATCAAATACTGATGATCATCCCAAAATGATGGAAAACCTTTCTTAAATAGATTAGTGAATTGAGCCTTGAAACCTACCACTTTCTTTAGAAGTTAATCTACCTTATTTTGCATACTTTCCATTATCTTATGCTTTCCAATAAGTCTCCAAACCTCCAATATAATAGCTGACTTGTAATTTATCCCCAATGCTTGTAAACCTACCCTAGAAGTAGCATTCATAGTATTAATATTTTTATTTGCAAGGTATTTTGGCATATGGATGATCTCTTCTCATAAATCTCTACACCTCTAATTACTAGACACTTCTTGTTGGGCCGAAGAAGTAGCCCAAGCTTCTTGCAGTTAAATTCTTCACATCTATGTCACATATATAATCATGGCATTATTTGGATTTGAAGTCTCATGTAGGGAACCCAAGGCTTCAAAAATGGTATCATACATTGGCTCAAAAGCATCTAGTTCTTTTTCAAACAATCTAAGCTCTTTAATATTAGCAATTTGTAGAAGGACCTTATTGTGCTCGAGGCATTCCATTTTTTGAATTAATATTGATCATGGTTGCTTAGTATCTTAAATGTACATGAAATCTATATTTTCTATAGGAGACTAGAGTTGTGCCCATAATTCTCATTCTTAATGGTGTTGGAGATGTCATTCTACTTCCATACTTAGTTCATTCAAAATTAGGTCATAGATATGCCCTTGACAGTCCTTAGGTTGATTTTGTTCTGGTAGGTATATGTTGTTGAAAATACCACAAACTCTTTTAATTTTTCTCATGCATGCTCAGTAAGACACCATCACATAGGGATTTGTTCCAAAGAAACCACACCAGACACCAAATTGCAATCTATAAAAGGCATTAAGGAGCTAAGGTGTGATGAACCATAGCTTCAAAAGTTTAAAAATTCCCTACATTTTATGCACTAACAACCTCCAAAGTCTGGCCTCCAAATATATTGCCAAGTCACTATAAGTAAGGGTTGATTTAGGTATAGAAAGAAAGGTTTTCTTCGCCCTTAATAGGTTTTCCCATTCCATCACAATATCAAACTATTGATTGTCGGTATGTGTGAGTCTTGAGCACTATATAGTCCGCTCCAACCCTAAATCATAGTGTTGTCCTGAATATATTATCACTTTGGATGAATTCATGTTGGAAATAGAGCTCCAATGAGGTTAAGAACTTAGGGAAAAGTGACTTTATTAAAATAAAAGGCAAAAAGGACCAAAAGTGGTGAGGGAAATATAAAAAGGGGAAAAAGAGGAGTTCTCTCCTCATTCTACACTAATCACTTTTTGAAAATTACTTGGAGAGCTCTTGATCTTGGAGAGGCTAAGGTTTGGAAGAAACCCTTGCATTATTCACTGGTTTTAATGGTGCAAGATCCACCCTAACTGGTCAGTAGTAGAAGATCATTTAGATTTTTCCATTGGATTCAATGTTTTCAAGACAATAGACTATTGGTTGATATTAGAGGAAGTTGTGAAGACTAGAGGGAGATTTCTTGAGCAATAGAGGGCGCCTCTCTCATCTTTTTTATCTTGTGGACAAGTTGGGCTCTATTCCCTTCACCGTGGGCATGAAAATTTCTATTTTGGAAGTGTGAGAACCATATTTATTTTGTTGGGTGAGTTCCCTTTAAACCTAGGCACATTTCCTTCATTATCTAAGTACATGGGAACTTATTCTCCTTGGCTAAGTGCATTTCATTCCATTTGGAGTAGAAAAGGGCCATAGCAATTCTTGATCTTAGTGTTGGGCGACTTTAATCCTCAAGTAATAGAGCGTGGGCCTACACTAATTAAATTTGGGCACTTTTTATGCATAGAATGATTGGATGTCATTGTTTGTTGGTGTGTGGGACTTATATTTCCATTGTTGGGTGCATTTGGAAACTTTTACCTTGGGAAATTTCCACATCGCAAAAGATTACTCCTTGCTAGGCATGAAATTGATTCTTAGGGACACCGTGGGGGCAGTTATCTTAGTGTTGGGCACTGCCTGATCTGTCTGGAGGGTTCATGAAGCTCTTGGGAACTAAACACAGTCAAATACAATCATGAAGGGAGTTGAATATTTCATCTGGGTGCAAGGAAAGGAGAGCCAACTCTAATCGAATCCCCAAGTGCCATTCTTCTTGTTTCTTATGTGTATTAAAATCTGCTATAAATAACAAGGGATTTTCTTAATAAATAAAGTTATATTGTTGCTGCCCCTTGTTGTTATTTGCATGAAAAAATGAATTAGATAACAGTCCTATGATTTATTTATTTTATGAATTTCATAATTCTATTGTTGAAAAAGGAAATATGTACTTAGATTACAGAACTGGACCCTTTTGGTTGGGTTGGGACAAAAAAGAGTCAAACCAAAGACTAGTTAGGGAGGCTTGTATATGAAATTCAGGATTCTCTGCTTGACATAACCAAAAAATGATGGTTCAATTTTAAACCGTTTCCCTTCATAGGGAAATCGGTGTACATGATTATGAGCATGACTACAAGACATGAAATATAATATTTTGAAACAAAAAAGACTAAAAAACCCTGACAGAGAAAAACTAAACTATTAGCTTATAGCTGGGAAATCTCGGAGGAACGAGGGTTGAATCACTCCCAAATTTGGGAAGAGGCTTGAAGGTGATGATGCAACCATGCTCCTCCTTGCGCTCCAATTCTAATTCCATGCTCTTCCCCTATGTCCACTCCTCATTCGGCTCACTTCTCTAAGCGGCAGAATGAAGGTTCTCTTGCCCCTTGGCCTGAAATGGTGCCAGAGATGGGTGGGAGTCTATCAGTGAATTTTGTGGTGAAATGGGGTGGTGAGCATCCAATCCATCTGCCAAGGTGTCCAGGTGTGCCCTGGCCTGCTCAAGAGAAAAATGGAGATCGTGGGCCGAAGAAGTAGCCCAGGCTTCTTGGTGCTGCTGAGCCAAGAGGGTCCATCCCAGAATATTTTTGAGTGCCCAATATGGGTTGACCACCCTGGGGGATCTGCAAATTCATGTTGCATTGCCAAATAAGCAACCTCACAATTGTCAATATCCTCATGAATGTGCATGGGGATGCTTGGGTTGTAATCCCCGTAGAATTTCCAAGACTGATAACTGCTACCTCTACCTCCTCACCCCACTCTATTGCAAACCACTCATTCTCGCAAGCGAGGTTCCATGACAGGCTCCAAAATGCCACAAACTATAACCTACACTGAATTGGCAGCTCACATCACCAGCTCCACCTATATCCAAAAGAGTATCTGCCATCCCCATCTTGAGCCTCGATCCATTGAAAAGGGGAGGCCCAAATCCAACGTAGAATCCATCAAAGCGTGTTGTCAGAAGGCACATTTACTCACCATTATCGTCAATGTTGGAGGGCAGAAACAATAGCCCACGCAGAAGTGATGAGCATTAAAAATTGGAGTTAGACGGACTGGTGGGCCAGGTGCTCGTGTACCTTGGCATGTTGCCATGTTGTGTGCCAGTTGTCTTGGGATTGTGGTCATCGGTTGTTGTGAGGAGGGGAGGGTCAGTTTTTGACACAATTTTCTGACGAACACCCCCATCTAGGGATAATAGTCCTATGATTGTGGTGAATGCTTGGGTGAATTAACACCTCAAAAGACATTGTTTAAGACTTTAAACTTAGACCAACAGCTACATCCAACTAAAATCAGCAAACAAAGATGACATGTGAAATGTGGTATTAAAAAGGGTGGAAAATTAAGATAGTGGGAGTGGTATTAAACAGCAGTAAAAGTGTGTTTCTCCAATAATTTAATAAGTATAACTGAGTAACTAATATCCCTTGCTTCACTATTTCAGGCCAAGCATGAGATCAAAATCATGGTTCTAAAGGAGAAGCTTCAGAGGATTCAAATGCTTGCTGGTGAAGACGTTGCCTCTTACCTCACAAAGGTTAAAATTGGTCATTATGCTTCAGAGGATATTTCTTGAGATGGGTGGTATCTAGACAATGGTGCCACATGCAATATGATAGGGGAGTGTGATCTATTTCAGCCACCTAGCTCAGTATCTACTAGATGCTTGGTGAGGTGTGGGATCCACATAAAAGGAGATGTCAGTAGAAGAGAGGGTTTAGTTATATTTGAGTTAGAGTCAAGATGAACTCTAGCCTTTCATCATGTTCAATATGTTCCTCGTTTGAGAATGAATGTGATCTCAGTTTCAGCCTTGGAGGATCAAGGCTATATAGTTGAGTTCATAGGACACTCGGTACAGTTATGGATAGAGGAAGTTGTGTATGTTGAGGACTCCATCATTCTGGGAATCAAAGAGTGATGATTGTACCGAGTATGGGGTCGCCCTCTTCGTCGAGAGGGACATAGAGCTAGTTATGAAGCATTTTTTAGGTGGCAAGAGGACTGCCTTAGCAGACCCACTTGGTGGGAATGGACCCAATTGGAAGAGATGGGATACTCAAATGACTTTAGCAGAGCTTTAGTAGGTAGCCACAACATAGATGAGGTCGATTTTCTAGATTCAGAGGAAGCAGGTTGCTCCAGTTCAAAGGGAGTAGTAGAATTTGGAGACATAGATCATGGAGGGGGTAGCTCCAGCCAAAGTAACTTCCTGCTAAGAGGGAATGCTAGTTTTCTATGTAGTGAGGTCGTTACTTTCACATTGGGTGTGTCTAGAAATGTGAAAAGTACCTTTATGTATCTCATCCATGGCCAATGGGTTTCTTCATTCAATAGGTATGGAATCTCTACAAATGAAATTTCAAGGCATATCATTGTACCTACCACTAGGCTTGTTATTATATACCCGAGTGTCTAGTATGATTACCCCATTGATTTGATTATCTCATGCAAATAGAAACACTAATATTTGAGTATCATTGCACAAATTTGAGGATTTATTTACATCCCTGTATGTTCAACTAGAAAGAACATATCTTAAAAGCTCAATATCCTTGATCTAATCTCTAGTTAAAATCATAATAAAATTTGAGTTTCAATATTGACTATAAAATATAGGGACATATAGACTAGTTAATTATCAAAGAACCTTTGAAGCATATTACAGTGCCAAAATATCCTAAAAAAATATCCATTTCTAAAATATAGGAGAAGAAGATATATAGACCAGTTAACTCTCAAAGGATCTTCAAGGCAAACATAATCATATATAGCACAAAATGCAGAGGGTTTGCACTTAAGGTTATGTAATAGAATTTATAGTTGATAGTTAAAGTGTATAACAAAAAAATTTATGATCTTTACTAACGTTTATTACAATTGTTGCATGTTTTACATCATTGGAATGATATTAGTTGTAACTTTTTTGAAATTTTATTTTGGTATGTGCACTTTGATATGATGTAATATGATAATGGTTTTGTTTCATATGTTGTAATATTAGATATATAATAGAAAACTAAATTATTGCATGAAATAAATAATAACTTTTCATTTTAAATGTTTTTTTTGTAGAACACGGGTCTTCCAGATGATCAAGATGGTCCTCATGATATAGATCCAAAATATGTTGGTTCTAGTACAGATCACATGGTAGAGGATGATGATGACATAGATACAAAAGACACTGAGGTCGATGACGATGATGATGATCATGATGATGATGATCAAGATGGTGATGATGATGATGAGGCAGTTGCTGGTAGTAGCCAATGGCATTCATGATCATATAGACTACATCATAGATCATTGTTGATATATCGTTATGATGCCTCTTTTCATGGTTACTATCATATGTATCATTTTCACGCCTTGCAATACCATATTATTGAGTTGTATCATTTTAATAGGTATCATTTTGACTTATATCATTTGGACATGTATCATCTTGACTTGTATCATTTTGAGTTACATAATTTATCATTTTTACGTATATCATTTGTACATGTATCATTTTGACTTATATCGATTGTCGGACATGTATCATTTTGACATGTTATTGATCTATTGGAATATTTGACTTTCACTTGTTTTAGTTATATATGATGATGATCTTATCAATATTGACTTGTCAATTTATATATATTGAAAGTGGTCGATGATTTTTGGATGGATATTTATTACGTATGATGAATTTTAATTTACTGCTTAGGATGGATGTTGTCAAATTCAATTAAATTATAGATATTTGACTCACTTGTTTTAATTATAGATGATGATCATGTTATAATAATTATTTTGTTATTTTATATATAATGGATATTGTTGTAGATTTTATTTTGATGGAGATTTAATAAGTATAACAATGTTGTTAATTTGTATGGATGTCCATTTCCCTAAAAAATATTTATAAATGTTATCCTATAAAATATTTCAAATGCTTTAGGGGTCTTCAGGTGGATGGAGCACAAATCAGTGAGTTAGAGAGTATTATGTCAAACAAGTTTGTGAGCTTGTCTCGCAAAGAGGATAGAAGAAGATGGAGCTACTAAAAAACTAGGGAGTATTAGGTTAAGCTAGGCTATAAGGTGAAAGATGGAGTGGTTAGAAAGCAAGATTAGCCCACTCACCTTTTTTGGAACAAAGATGCAAAAATGGAAGCAAAGTTAGATACAACAAGCGACATTATATCAAAAGCAAAATTGAAAGCAAATCTAGAAGCAAAACTAGAAGCAAAATTGGAAGCAAAACTGGAAGCAAAAATGGAAACAAAATCGGAAGAAAAACTAGAAGCAAACTTGGAAGCAACACAAGAAGCAAAACTAGAAGCAAAATTGAAAGCCAAACTGGAAGCAACAAAGGACATCACAATGGAATCAAAACTAGAAGCAACAAAGGATGTCATAATAGAAGCAAAACTTCGTGTCAATTAGGAAGCCAAAAAGGAAGTTATTTCCGACGCCATACCAGAAGCAAAATAGGAAGCACGACAGGGAGGAAAACTAGAAGCAAAAATAGGAGCAGACATAGAAGAAAATTTGGAAGCCAAATTTGGTGCTAATTTAGGCACTATTTCTGACATTAAATTGGTTGTGCTTCTTGGTGCTATTCCAACACTAAATGAGGTGCTATTGCTTGCGCTACTTTTTCAATGCAAAATTTGATGTTACATCCGACGCAAAATCTGGCACCAAAGAGAACATGCACTTTAGCGCCGAGTCTTGTTCTGACAAGAGTGTCCAATTCATGAACTCAAATGCACTAAATTCCGATGCTATTTTAGGCACTAATTGCTTGTTTTGTTGTAGTGATGTCCAAATATTTTGATAGATGGAAACCATCCAATTTTTCAATGTAGACCTCTTCCTCTAAATCGCCACTCAAGAAGTTTGATTTGACATCCATCTAATAGACCTTGAAATTCTTGTGAGAAGTAAAGGAAAGTAACATTCCAATTACCTCCATTCTACATATTAGAGAAAGAGTCACCTCAAAATCAATACCTTCTACTTGTGAATAACCTTTACATACCAATCTAGATTTGTTTAGGTCACAACTTCACTATCTTCATTCAACTTATTTCAGAACACCCACCTTTTTCCTATAACATTCTTATCAGCTAAGCTAGGAACCAATTCCCATGTCCAATTATTTTCTATTGGATTCAAATTATTTTTCCATTACCTTCATCCATCCTCCATCTTTTCTAGCATCAAAAAAGGTCTTGGGATCTACCTTTGAAAGTAAGCACAAATTCACTTGCTCACTTGCTTTTACAAGCCTTCTCCTAGTTTTCACACCTTCATTCTTATCTTGAATGATCAGGTATGTTGAATGGTTCTTTTGAACATACTTTTCTAGAGTCTTAGGGACCTTTTCTAATCTTTGTTTGATGTAGGAGCATTTGGGTTCACAGTCTATTGGCATCAACCAAAAAAAATTGGTTTAGTTTTGTTGTTTTTTTCTTTTTCTTTCATTCTCTAAAGCAGTTCCATGTGATTTTGGTGGTTGATTGAGGGAAATTGATAAACATCATGCATTTGAGTCTTATTTCCTATAACTTCATGAGTTCATTGAACTTCGCATGACTAAATGACAATTTTATTTGATCTTGCAATTGTTATTCAAAATTTTATATTACTTATAAATAAAAAACAAAGGAGTTGACTCAAAAGACATCGGTATATGAGGGGATGTATAGCCAAAGGAAGATGAAGGATCACCAGATAATGAAGAATAAATGACAAATTTCGACTTGAGACAAGAGGTCACCTGCCTGAGTGGGAAAAGACTAGGCGACTAGGAGAGAAGAACATAGGTTAATCAACAAAACACATAGAAGGCTACGTGTGGGAAAATGATGGGACAATGAAGCCAAGAAATATATTTATCAAATGGAAAACAATGGTGAGGTTGAGCTATTCAAGAAGGATTGATTCCAATGCCTAAAATGATACATTAAAGGTAGCGTTGGAAGAATAGAGTGGTTGTGATAATCATTATTCTTGCATACAAAACAAATAGAAATTTAAATTAGATTAAAATTGATGGAGTTGCATTTAAAGATGTTCTGAAGAGGGATGAAATCCAATTGGTTGATATTGGGTGACTAGAATTAAAGCAGATTTAAGTACAAAAAGTGAGTGGAAAATATTAAAGCAATAACAATGAAATTGGGAGGACAAAGGTTGCTTATGTTTGAAGCAAATCAAATAGCCAACAAAAGACCACGTTAGTATAAAAGGTGAGACATGGGGAGTATTATAAAGTATAGATTAAGGAGCAGAAAACTAGCTGCCATAAGAGAAGACTTGAAGTTCAAAATGGTGCAATAAAGGACAAGTTGATGGAGTTTGCAAACAACGAGTAAGGATAGTATAAGTAATATAAGTTGTGGATGTGACGGGTTGTGCAGTAGGTGGAAAAAGGTAAGGGTCAAGGTGAGCAACAAGGGAAATAATTGAGGAGGAAGTGAAATGGTGTATAAGCCATTCATTTAAAAATTAGAAGATAAAAGACCTTGTAGAGTAAGCACCAATTAAATGGTAAGAGGAGAGGAAACTAAAAGGAGGTGGAACCAATGATGAATATTAGAATAGCGAAGGGGTCACACATTAAAGCAGAGGAAGAGTTAAGAATGTCAAAAGAGTGTGAAGAGACTCCATAGCTACACCAAGAGAGGAGATGAAGAGACAATAAGGAGAATAAATGGTGAAGCGGTGAAGGGATGTAGCCAAAGTGGAGAATAGAATTAGTGTTGTAGATTGAGGTGAGACACGGAATAGAGAATCTGAATTTGAAATCTTGCAAACATATTCATATTTGCTCTCTCTTCTTCTTCTTCTTCTTCCTCCTCCTCCTCCTCCTCCTTCTTCTTCTTCAATGTAGGAAGGTATATCAGATCCACAAACCTCTTGTTCTTCTGAGATCTTAAATAAATCTTCATCAACCTTAACATTTGTGCTTTCAATCATCTTTCCCAATTTCTTATTGTAGCCATCATAAATCATTTTGAAACTAGGGTTTTGCAAGAAAAACTGAGAAATACCTTCCCTATTTGCTCTTGCATTAAAAGCATTTTTGTCCTTGACACAAGTATATTTTTGCTCTCGCATTAAATTTTCAGCAATTAAAATCTACTCTTAAATTTATAAAAAAATATCATTTTTTTATTTAAAAAAATTACAAGAATAAACTTCATGAAGAATTCTACATTTCATTAGTTTACATCATATTGAAATTAAAAACATAAAAACCACTTTTATTTGGTTGAAGTTGAGAATTTTTATTTGTGTTGGTTAATTCCTTTATAAAAGTGTGACACGGGGTTGTACTTTTACCCATTTAGAAATTATGTTTTGTAAGTATGCAGCCATTATTATAAGATTTCTTAAAATTATAATTTTGAATATGTTACGACATACACCTATGTCTAGATTATAATTACTTTGACTTCAAAAATTAATTTTAAAAAATGCAGCAAAAAATTATGAAAAAATATCCATGCACTAGATATTCATTTTACAAATTTACATTTAAAAAATTATAATTGTATCCTATCAATAAAAAAATGTGTTATGCAATAAACAACATTTTAAAAAAATGTTGTTTACTATTTAAAAGTTATTAAAAGTTACATAAAGATTTCACAATTTATTTTCAATTTTTAAACATATATATTTATAATCTACACACAAATCTTCACAAAAAAGCAGTTCACAACATCTCCAAATTATTAAAATTTTAGTTGCTATAGGTTGCATAAATTGAAAATTTGGAGAAAAATATTGATTTCAAAGTCCTACTTCCGCGAAAAAGTGGGACACATTATTGTGGGCTAACCCTACTTGATCTAATGGCCTAAAAACATTTAAAATAAGAGGGAAAATACTTTTAAAGACCATTTGAAAATATTATGAAAGGAAAATCCAAGTTTTTCCAACTAGGATCCCCTCATCCCAAATTCTAACTTCCAAATACCTTAGAAAAATAAAATATAAATTTTACAAGGCAAAATAAATCACATTAGAACATTAATTACAATTAAAGGCCTTAATCTCCTTCATGGAATAAGGTCAGGACATTTTTAGGGATAACATAATTAGAATTTTCTTAAGATACTTCTAGTTTCTATTGGCCATAAAAAATAATTACATGCTTAATAAAATCCATTCATATGTCCAATATAATAGCTAAAGTAACTTGAATTCAAAATGCATACATAATCATAGACTATACAAACCATGACTCACAAGGAAATCTTAATCAATTTTACATCATATTTTATATCAATTCAATTCTAATTTTAGAACAAAATAGGATAATATCTAACATACTATGCATAGATAACCCTTATTAACTCCAACTCAAATTAGGTTAACACAAATAATTCAAATCCTACTTGGAACTATATTTCAACTTCAAAAAAAGTTAATTAGAATGGGAAAATGTAAAAAATATTCATCACATAAAATCAAAATATACTTAACCATCAATAAATTAGATCATTCCAAAAAGCATATGGAATTGAAGCTATTCTACCCATGAAATAAATGTCTTTTTATTGTCAATCGCCAAGTTCATAAGTCCAAAACCCAATAATGTGAAATCAATCATGGAGTATCAAAAGAATTAGAGGTTCATGGCATAGTTGAACTTGCCAATATAGATTGGGCCTCAGAAAAGGCTTAAAAAAATTTCAACTAGTTGGTACTATTAGACCCTTCAATAATAAAGGTGTTTTGAGAGTCACACATAAGGCTAGGCCTCATAGTGTTAACATGCACTATAAGAGATCAACCCAAGAAATGAGTAAAATCATCATTCCAAAAGAGGCCATATTTATCTGAATCCCATGGTGAAAATATATCCATATTCACCATGTGAGTGAATTTTGGAAGGTCTTGGATCTTCATTGATAATCATGGAGGGTTATAATAGGTCGTCCCTTAAGTGTGAATGCTTAAAAGATAACTAGTTTTCTTTCTTTTGTACTATCATTACTAAATCAGATTTAAAACATCACACAATATAAATATGTATTGATTTGATCTATAAAAAAACAATATAGGATTTGTGGAATGAAAAACTACACAAAGAAACTGAAAATAGAATGTGTGCACTTAGTATGTGATTAATTTGATTGCATAAATGAGATGAGTAGACAACACATACCTAGTGAAATTTTGGACATTGTAAGATATTTTTATAAAGTGAATGTTGCTAATTTTAGTTGGGAGATACAACCCCTCCTAAGAAAAGGTGTCTTTGTCTCCAAAAATTCCATAAATTTTAGAATTTATTTGCCTCCAATTTTTATTCTTTTTCTTTCTTGCAGAATATTGACATTGACTCTTGACAATGAGATAATTTTAGATAAATTTGATGAAAAGGGGGAAAAGGTGTTTTAAAGGATATTTTGTGTGTGTGTTCCTTATTAGGAGTATTCTAGCCTCCACAAACCACTATTAGATAGATTCAAAGTGTGTAAAAATGATGGTCACTATATCAATCCTTAGGGAGAAAACTAGAAAAAGTGGTGTATGAGGATGTGATGGATACAAAGGGATATAGAAAATGGGAATAAGAGTATTTTCAAGTGAGGGAAAAGAGTCCAAGTTTGTCTTTTAGGGAAACAGAGTGAGTTTGTAGATTAAGGGTTTAGCTATGAATAGAGAAGTGGGTTCCTAATGGATCTCTAGTTATGGAATAGAATAAAAATGTGTTAAATAGTCAAGGGGAATAAAAACCACAAAATATCTATGGCTTGGTAGCTCCAAGGGGTATCCGCAACTTTAAATCTTTGGCATTCACCTTGTTGCTCTATTTCTTGTTAGAGTAAAGGTTTTAACTTAATTATGTTGATTAAGTTACCTTTATTCCCTTCTTAAGATTTCACTTTAGTTTGCATAAAGTGACATTTTCCTTTTAGGGCTTCTTTTAGGGTTTTTGTTATTAGGGTTTTTTTTAGGTTTGCTTGATCTCCTTTTATAAGGATTGATCTCATTGTATTATCACATCAATTCATTCTCTCATTCTCTCTGATATATACATTTTCAGTTTTCAGAGAACCCTTGCTTGTTTGTCTCCATCTCTTCTTTTGTGACAGGTTATTTGCATGCAGGTGATCTTTGGAGTTTGTGAAGTTGTATTTTCTCAAGTTCTACATGGTATCAGAGCTCTAGACCTGCTGCTTCCTATTCTTGTTTTGAAGGTTTTGGAGCTTCAAGGGTTTGGGGTTTGTTTTTTTTAATCCAGGGATTCACCTGCAATTTCAAAGCTTTTTGAGCCCAAACAGACCTCGCCATTGCGTCTACAGTGGTCCAAAACCCCTAAATCAACTATTCATTCGTCCATTTTGGGCAAAGTTGAATTTTTGGGCAATTTTTTTTGCAGGTACGGTCATCCGACTACGCGCGGATCGGAGGAAAAACCCTGGTAATTTTTTTTATTTCGGAATTTTTGTCGAAATATTTTATTTTTAAAAAAAAATCATTTGTAAAGGTTTTTTTGATTTTTTTATCCAAAAAAAATCAAATTAAAAATCGCAGTTTAAGGGCTTGTCGGCCCTAGTACAAGGTACCCACAGGTACCTGCGTACACAAGCCTGCGAGCCCTTTGTCCTGCCAGTCGGCGTACTATCAACCGCCGGTGGCTTTAATGTCGACCGACGGTCTAACAGTACCGCCGATGGTGGCACATTGGCCGTCGGTCGTTTCAAAAAAAAAATTGTTTGTTTTTTTTATGTAAAAAAAACATTTGTTTTTTGTATTTCTTTTATGATTTTTTTTTAAATAAAAAAAAATCAAACCTTTTTATTGTTTTTTTATATAAAAACATTTTTTTATTAAATAAGTTCAATCGCGCTTTTGCGGTGACGGTCGTTTGGCCGTCAAATTTAAGCTTGTGTTTTTGTTGCGACGGTCGTATGACCATCAAATTTAATCCAGCACTGGCTTTTTTCCCCTTTGGAGCAGTTTTTTTCAGAGGCCGTAACTTGGGCATACGATATCATTTTTTGGCAAACAAGATATCGTCGGAAAGCTAGTTCTGTCAAATTTCCAGTGGTGTGGGTCTCATCACTTCTTTTTTCTATTGGTGCATTCTACAGTCAGTTTTTTGTCTGTCCTTCATGTATTTCCAGTTTTTTTGTCCTTTTTTGGGCATTTTGAGCATCATTTGTAAGCAATTTTTTATGTAAACACACTGAGATAAAGTGTCGCACTACTGTACCTATATTTTTTGGGGATTTTGCACATAAAGTTGTGCCATATTTTGTACTCGCACTGTTTTATAAAGTGCCATGGGGGGTTGTGTAGTTTGCCTTTGTTTGCCATCACACCTTTGTTCAGTGAGTGTCCCTCCACGATGATAGTGGATCCATATGATTCCAGCCTCATGCATGTGTGCTTTGTTTTGCACACCACTTTTTCAGTTGCAGGTGTTTTCTTATGCACTTTCAGATGTTGTATCTTCTCCTTCATGCACTACAAGGTGTTACACACCATTTCAGTGGATCTGTAAGGCTCTCCCAGTTCAGCATTATGGGGGGGTATTATACTGTTCGTGTTAATGCTTCCTTGGTTTCACCTTGGAAGGAATCTTCCATTCTCAATTGATCAGTGTTTTCAGACTATTGGTATTTGTGCCATCTCTATCTTCATTCCAGGTGTTTGCCTTTGTTTTCCATCTGATTCAAGTAGTGTCGTTTGGGGCACTCATGCAGATTGTTGTCTTCTTGATCCTAATCATCCTATCTTCAGCGAAGGTTCTTCAGCACCATAACAGTCATCTTTCGACAATTGTTTGCAGCTTCTTCTACTTCAGTGATGTTCTTCATGGCTTTCTGCATCTCTTTTTGGAGTAGAGCTTTTCCCATGAGGTTTTCTCTATTTCTCCACTTTACAGAGATTTGGTTGTATTTGGGCACCTGATCTGGCCTAGTTGTCAGGACCCATGTTTGCCTTCTTTCATTGTAGTTACCTTTGCTTTCTTACATTTGTTTGTAGCTACACTTTTGCTCATCTTAAGGGGGGTGGGGGTGTTAGAGTAAAGGTTTTAACTTAATTATGTTGATTAAGTTACCTTTATTCCCTTCTTAAGATTTCACTTTAGTTTGCATAAAATGACATTTAATAATTATATTAATTATTAAATGTTTTCCTTTTAGGGCTTCTTTTAGGGTTTTTCTTATTAGGGTTTCTTTAGGGTTTGCTTGATCTCCTTTTATAAGGATTGATCTCATTGTATTATCACATCAATTCATTCTTTCATTCTCTCTAATATATACATTTTTAGTTTTCAGAGAACCCTTGCTTGTTTGTCTCCATCTCTTCTTTTGTGACAGGTTATTTGCATGCAGGTGATCTTCGAGGTTTGTGAAGTTGTATTTTCTCAACTTCTACATTTCTCTTATGATGATCCTATATTTTAACTTGTGTTGGAGGATGAATGATGATAACAAGTTTTTTAATTTGTATCTTGTGAATGGATGGAGGGAAAAAGAGGTTTGTAAACTATCCTATACTAATTTTTCAACAAAATGATCATGAAAAACATAGTATGTTCCAAGATAGGAAGGGGTAGGAAACTTGATTTTTTGAAATTTGACTATGGACACTACTGCACATGGGAATAAGTGTTTGTGCATGGTGAAGAATCCAAGTTTTAGGAGTTATCTATCAAGAGGTTCCTCAAGAGAGGACCACTTAGCTTGTGGTAGTTGTTAACCATTATTATTTATATGTGATTCTCTTGTCACGAGTGTTCAATCCCCTAATATTCATGAGGCAATCTTAATTTCCATCTAAAGGAGGGGCTTCCTCCCTTAGATCCAAGTAGGTAGTGATTAGGTCTAGGTTGTCCTCTAGACAAAGAAAATTCCTTTGCTATTTTCTTATTGGTTTTTCTCTCCCTCTGCCTCCTAGAATCAATATTGGCCTTCAAAATCTTAGTCACGGATTGGCTAATGTATCTTACATTCATGATTCCTAAATCATCATATAATTTAAAATATATTTTTACACTCATTTTCTCTTCTACCTCCAAAGTATCTACATTAGAAATTGTCTCATGAAAAGGAACATATATAACATGATTGTGTACATACCTTCCTAGTTTTTGTCTTGCCTAATTCAATCATTGTGGGTAATTGGACTAGGTCAAGAACCAAGTTTTTGGTCTTTTAAACCCATATTTGTTTCTATTTTTGGGGTTCATCCTTGGGTCAATATTTTATGAAATGTGAGAAGTTACGATATTTTATTAAAAATAATTTCTTCTCTTTAGCCTCAATTGATTGCACCCATTCTCCATTAAGCGCACATAAGGTTAATTTCTTTTGAAAGTTTGTATATTGTGACCACATATAATCAAGAATATAGTTTTTAATTCTCCACCAACCATTCCTCATCAAGTACCACAAGTTTCCAAGTTAATGCCATTAATGTAAAGTGCATCCATTAACCAAAGTTCCTAGGAAGGTTATACAATCAAATCCAAATTAGAGAATTTTCCACTTCATATTTTAGTGAATTAAATTTTAGAGACTAATTTTGAATAAGTAAATGTAGGTTGGTACCAACAAAGCAATCAATTAATGCATGATCACAAAGTAAGGAATTTGCATCAATAATCATTGGGACATCAAGTATAATTTTGGTAGATGTCGAACTATCCTCATCAATTTATAAAGAGTTATTTTATTTTATTTCCTTCAGAGTTATTTTATAGTTTTAATTTTTTTTAAATCTATGTAGGCTATATTTTTGTTTTTATGTATACCATCAAATCTTAGCTTAATTAGATTGGAGAAATATAAATTATTGTAAACTACGATTATAAATTATGATAAATTATAGATTTTTTAATTAAATTATAAAACTAGATTATAAATGATTGTAAATTGTAGAATTATAAATAAAATTAAAAATTAAAGCATACAAAGTATATTTTAAATCATAAATTAAATTTAGATTAACTTATAATTATTAAATTTTATTATATATTTAAAAAATTAAATTTAGATGACTCATCCTCATGCACCTCGGATTTCCCTCCTCGCCTCACTATGCATCCCTTGAAAAAATTAAAATGTAATGGACCTCAAAGCCTTATCCCTTCTTTGAAATTTGAAATTATAAAAATGAGAAAGCAACGGGCATTTTTTATATTTAGGAAGTCATAATGGTCCGATAACGAACTACCCATTACACTGTTGTATAATTTTCCTCAAATTCATCATCCTTGGAACCAATACTCTACAACTTATCTCACGTTCTCAATTTCTACACTCTGCAATTCCTTTTTCTGCTTGGTGAAAATACCCATTTGCATTGATTTTTGATTGATTAACGATTTGAGATTTTAGCATATTAGATCTTATTTCTTTAAGATGGGTGTTGATGAAGGCAGTGATATTGTTGTATGTGAAACGAGTATGGGTGTTGATCATCATATTTCGTAGATCCTTGTGGATGAGGAGAAGATAAAGATCAATTCTTCTTCTTCTCCACAATAGCCACTAGAAGAAATTGTAGATAGCATGGGCCAATTGCTTATGCTCAAATTGTGGCAAAGAGAGGAGGAAATTGTTGCTCACCACATTGAATCAAAAGAGTCTGGGATTGAGAGAATCGTATCAGATATTAACTTTTTTGCTTCTTTTTTGGTTTTCATGGAATTGTTTTGAATCTTCTATTTACTACTACAACTCAAGAGAATGTTGACACTTGTACAAGATGGTGGATCCCTAGTACTATGCCATTTTTGACCTCTTTGGTTTTCATTTGTGTTCTTCTACACAAGTTGATTGGTCAAGGCAATGGTGTAAAGATCTTACAAAGGGACAAGACTGATTTGAGGGCTCTGAGAAAATGCATTCAAGAGGTGAGGATGAAGGGCATGACCTTTGATTTGTCAAAAGATCCTCAACTTGCTAAGAGGTGGAAGAGCTCTAATGTGGAAGATAAATTAGGCCCTCTCAGATGGTTCTCTCAATTTTATCTTCCCATTTCTTTGAACTTTATCTTAGGCCGCCTCTTATGGTCATGCAAGATAATTTCATGTAGCTAACTAGTTGGTAAGATGATTGTATGTGGGGTGATTTGTGTTTAATAGTAGAATAATTTTCAACACATTTTTCCTAATGCTTATTGTACATGGAATTTTTGTGCAGTGGAAGAGCATAAGTGAGATGTCTGATTCGCTTTCCTAGATGACTTATTCGTTTGTTGGATGTTCTTGAGAATATGCAAGCCTTGAGGTATGTCTTCAATTTTTTGAATGTAGAATGAGTTGTTTGTGATAAAAAGGCTAGTTCACTTTGTGGTTTGAAAAAATAAATAGCATAACATTGACAAACCTAGAGGTATACCCAGTATAGGGATTTTTTCATTTCTTTACAATTGATTTTCAAATTGAGATTTACCCTATTGTGAAATGTGAAGTTGTTGATATCCATGTGGTGTGTTTTTAAAGTGAGATTTGGGTTTTATAAGCCCTCTATTGATGATCCTAATATATTAGTTATGCATTCAAAACATAATTAGCATGCTAACATTCTTATAACTAAGATCCATAAAAAAAGTTACTTGTCCTCTAATGAGTCTTGAACCCTATTTGCTTTTCTTTAACACTGGGGTACAACACAACACTGAGCTTATGAGTGTTGAGATGATTTTTCAAGAATGAGTTTGTCATATGTATTAGGGATTGTATCAGGGCTTTCCTAATATTTTTTCCATATACATGATGTATATCTTAAACAAATTCCTTTCCATCTACCTTAATTATTTGATCCATGTATAAAACAGTTATTGCCTTTGCCTATAAACATGATATATTTGTTGGTTGGGTGATTAAATTGAGATAAGCAATGAAATTTACCAGTTATCTCATGTAGATCCAAAGAAATCAAATATTTTTTAAGCCAATGTTGTCCTATTGAGGTTATTTTAATCCTTTGCAAACAATTATAAAATATTATAAAAATGGGGATTTTGAACTATTTCCTAGAGTTGTATGAATCTCGTTTTGGTGATTCATGAAAATTTATGGTACACAACTTTTTCTATCATTTTAATAATGATCTTGTATAGAATATTAGTTGAAAACCATCCTTGTGTTTGTAATTGTCAGTCCTCAAAATTATTCTAGTTTGATATGTTTGGTTCTTAATACTTATCACCTATACTTATATAGAAATATCTGCCCATTTTTTATATATTTGACTCTATTCAAGATAGTATTGGCATGCCTATCAACCATTTTTTAAAATATATTTTTAGTTCTATTTATTACCCATTTTTAAAATGTATTTCAAATGTTATTTGAAGTGGGATTTTTAAATATTTATTTCTTATGTAATAGAAACATTAGTATAGTAGATACATATTTAGTGAATGTCTTGTTCATCTCTGGAGATGTGTGCTGAATAGTGGAGTTATGTGTTGAATAAATTAGTTGCTCACTTTTGATATAACAATTCTTGGAAATTGAGTTGTGTTTTTAATCTACTTTGTGATCTTAAACCATTGGAATTAAAGAATAAATTTTCAAAAAAATGCAGTAGGTTGAGATGATTATAGCAGATAAAAATGCATTTTAGAACAAAGAAAATAAAAAACAAGGATCATTTAATTCTCACTACAATGTTTTCAAGGTATCAACACAGAAATAACAAAGATAGTTTTAAATAAATTGTTAATATTCTATTTTTAATTTCTTAAATACATTTAGTTTCATAATTTTTGGTATTTCATCCACCCTCCATTTTCAAATTCTAAACCTCTTGATTTAGTTATATGATGAGGTTGTGAAAAACACAAAAGTCCTTAATTATATAAGAGAATATTTATGCAATTTCTAACTCTCTCTATCTTCAATATAATCAAGTTTGTTTCTAAGGTGTTAAGAAAGAAATAATAAATAACATTATGGTAACATTACATTTACTTTCATTAGTATTAAGGCAGATGAAGAAAAAATGACGAGCAGGAGTGCAAGCCGAAATGCGAGTTTGAAATCTAGAGAGGTCGCGACTGTGGAGGCGTCTGAGGAAGATGGGGATGCTAATGGAGATGATGATGGCTTTGTGTTGGTGGCAGTTCATGTTTCTGCATCCGATCTGGGGGCGATGGAGACTTTTCCAGAGATAGGTGGTCTTCTTTTTCCACCACGTGACCTGGGGTCTTTTCCCCTTTTTGTTTGGTGCCTCTCTCGTTGTTCTTGGCAATAGTCTACTTCTTTCAACAACTTTTTTCTTGTCCCCCTTGTGGCCTTTACTGGTTTGAATGCTTCTATTGGCATGGGGTTTTATTGTGTGGGTTGTTTTGCTCCAACTGCACATTCTCTATTGTGTGCAGCTCTTCTTGTCTTTTGGTGGCCCGGTATCTTTGGTATGGCTTGGTTGGAAATGGTGGTGGAGGATGTTGTTCACTCCTCTAGTTTTTCTAAGAGGTTGCTATCGAGAGGGCTCTGGCACAATGACGATCTTACTACTCTATTCGTTTGGCTTGTGTTGGATGCTCTGGAGGATGGGTGTCCGGTTCTCTTCTGGACTATCTTCCTTTGGTGATAGTTGTCCTTTGTGGACGGGTGTGGATTTTTCTTGTATGGGTTGTTTCTAACAAGTATCCTAAAAACCCAATTGTTTTCATTTTTCTTCTCGCTTGGGATGAACCCCTCCTGGCTCGTTAAAGGGTTTTTTCATTGTTTAGTGTTGTGCTCTTGTTGAGCTATTATGTTGTTTTTATTTGTACAGGGGTTAGTTATTTTTGCGTTTGTGGTGGCCTTTTGTGAGGCTTTCTCTATTGCTCCTATTTTTGTGGAGGATATTGTTTATAAGTTTTTGTTGTGGTTTCCCTTTCAGAGGATGATGTTTTTCGGGTCTGTTAAATGATTTTTTTTCTATTCTTGGATGATGCTTTTGGATCTGGTTTTTTTGAAGGATCTAGAGCATGTGCTCCCTTTGTTGTGGGTTGACTTGATCTTCAAGTACGGTTTCTTGTTTCCTTCTCATTTGATGCCTAAGGCAGTTGTGAGTGCTCGTCCTATTGGAGTGGTTTCTTTTAGTTGGTTTCTGCAAATGGTGTCTTCTCTAGAAGTGAAGCTTGCTCTTGTTGAGGTAGAGCCTGCTCCTTTTGAGGTGGAGTTGTTTGTTGTAGATCCAATGGAAATTCTTCTTCTCCTTCACTTGTTCCTTTTGAGGTGGAGTTGTTTGTTGTAGATCTAATGGAAAGTCTTCTTCTCCTTCGCTTATTCCTTTTGAGGTGGAGCTGGTATGAGCAGGAGTTGGACTGCTTTGGTGGTTTGAGCTCTTGTATCTTCCTCTCCTATAGAGGGGGGCCCTGCCCTATGGAGGTGGAGTGTGGGATGGTGTTTCAAACTGGTTAGAACTGCAAGAAGATTGTTGTTCTTCAGTCATTGGTGTTTTTGGGTTTAAGGTCCTAGCCAAAACTTATTGATGGCTCTCTTTTGGGTTCAAAGTCCCAGAAAAACCTGGTTAAGGGATTAAGGTCCCTTCAAAACCTTTGGGTTTAAAGTTCCAGAAAAAACCTGCTTGTAGTTGGTTAAGGGTTTTAGGCCCTTGCTATTCCTTTGTGCAACATGTGTTCTCCTGATTTATTTTTAGTATTGCTGCTAATTGGCCTTTGATGGTATATGGTTTATCTTTGATGCAACATTTTTTTCTTGGATAGGGTTGCAAGTCCCTTCAAAACCATTTTGTAATGGGTTTTGAGTCCCATCAAAACCTATTTTTCCCCATAATCAAAAACATTACATTTACTTTCATATTTGGGGTATATCATCCAACCCTCTTTCTCAAAATTTTAAATATCTTAGTTCGAAGTCATATAGTGAAGTTATATTTTTGTACTTAAGAAATCTGACCTCTGTAATTCAAATATTGTATAGATTTGGAAAGCCTTCCAATTTAACAAAATATATTTTATATGCCCTAGACATTGTAGCAACCAATTTTATATCCAACAATCATTAGGGGAAAGATAGAGATAAGTAGAGAGGGGAGGAGGATGGAGAGAGGTGAGATAGAGAGTAGAGAGGGAGAAGAGAGGGAAAGGGAGAGAGAGAGGGGCAAGATAGAGAGAAGTAGAGATGGAAGGAGAGATTGAGGAAGAGAGTAAAAGAGAAAGAGGGGGAGGGAGAGAGTGAGAGGAAATAGGGGAGAGAGAGAGGGGAAAGATAGAGTGAAGTAGAGAGTGAGGAAGAGAGTAAGAGTTAAAGACGGGGAAGGAGATATTGGGAAGAAATAGGAGAGAGAGAGAGAGAGAGAGTGAGGTGTTAGAGAGAGGTGTTAGAGAGAGAAGTGGAGAGGGAGGGAGGAAGATAAAGAGATTGAGAGAGGTAATTAGGGAGGGATAGGTAGGCAAATAGAAGTAGAGAGGGAAAGAGAGATGGAGGGAGACGTGGGGATGGAGAGAGGAGAGAGGTAGAGAGAGGGAGGACGGAGGGATAGGTAGGTAGAGATAAGTAGAGAGGGAAGGGATATAGAGGGAGAGAGGGAAGGAGAGAGTGAGGAAGAGCGTAAGAGTTAAAGAGGGGGAGGGAGAGAGAGAGGAAGCGAGTAAGATTGAAATAGGGTGAGAGAGAGAGAGAATGAGGAAGGTAGAGAGATTGAGAGAGGTAAATAGGGAGGGATAGGTAGGTAGAGATAAGTAAAGAGGAGAAGGAGAGATGGAGAGAGGGGAGAGATAGAGAGAGAGGGAGGAGGGAGGGATAGGTAGGAGAGAGCTAGGGAAGGAGATATAGAGGGAGAGAGAGGGAAGGAGAGAATGAGGAAGAGAGTAAGAGTTAAAGAGGGGGAGGGATAGAGTGAGAGGAAATAGGAGAGAGAGAGGGAGAGGGGGGAGAGAGAGAGAGAGAGAGAGAGAGAGAGGTGAGATAGAGGTGATATAGAGAGAGGGAGGGAGGGATAATTAGGGAGAGGTTAGGAGAAAGAGAGGTAAAGAGAGGCAAGGAGATAGAGAGAAAAGAAGAGGAAAGGAGAGAGAGAGAGAGAGAGAGAGAGAGAGAGAGGCAAGATAGAGAGAAGTAGAGAGTGAGAGAAAGAGGTGAGACAGAGGAAGAGAGAGAGTGGGGGAGGGAGGTAGGGGAGAGAGAGAGATGTTGGAGTATAGGACCACTGAGAGGGGGGGTGAATCAATGATCAACTAAAATCAATCTCATAAACTAAAATCTTTTGATTAACCAAAGATACTGTATTTCATGAAAGATACAAAGATGTGCAATTTACAATATCATAAGAGAATCAGAAGTACTTAACCATATACAAAACAACACATTATTAAAGCAAGAAGAGACATCAATTTTATGAGTGGAAAAATCCTAAAAAGGGTGAAAAACCCACTCTCAATAAAAGCTCTATTACGCTTTAATAGCCAAAACTTTCTGTTTAAAAATTGTGTCTCACTGACAACACAACAAGATTCACTGGAAAAACTATCAAGCCTCACTGGAAAAACTTCATGTTTCATGAACAATCTTCAAAAGGAATAAAGATTACAGAGGGTTACCCTATTTCACTTCAAGTCATTTCACCAACAAAAATTCACCACTCTTATTTACACTTAACATAGCATACATAGTTATGTAGACTCACTAAATCCACTAGCTATCATCATGCTCTGATTATAAAAGCAACATCATCTTAACTTTTTCTCTATCCATTCACATACAACCACACCTTTATTTCAATTTCCTATGTCATTGCTCATTGAATCTCCATGTTCATTTATCTTTAAAATCAGAACTTTCTCTACTCAGACAAAAACTTTATCTGACCCTTTAAAACCTGGAAGAGTTATAGTCATCTTTGTTTTTCATATTTCAATCAAGAACATGAAATACTTATTCTCATCAAACATATTCTAGCTTCATGACTCAAGCTCCTTATACTTTGAATACAAAATTCAAAACTTTAATTCAAAGAACTCTGACCATTGATAATTGAAGACATACACTTTGATAAGACAGTCACAAATCTATCAAACTCCACCCCTCTATTATGATATATGAAACCTTAGATAGCATTAAAACTCAATCACATGATGATTAGCATGTTCAAAGTATTGTAATCATATGAAGATCATTTGCTATAGAAAGCTTATCAATTCAAATCAAATGAAGTTCATGAGTTCATTATTACTAACATCACATAATCTCTTATGTTTGTCATTGAAATCTATTTCATTATGCATATCTTCACAAGGTCATGGGTATTTTTATATTCAATGCATTCTCACAAAGTTTTTCACCACAATTCTGATTTGAACCCTCTCAATATGCCTTTCATGTTATGTTCTTCAAAATTTTCTTTTTTTTGTACATTCAAAACAAGATATTCTTATCATCAACTCATTCTTCTATCTTTTTCAAACCCTGTATTCATTTCTATTCAATCTTCAAAGATCAGTATATATCTTCATCTTCTGCCGATACAAACCATATTCCCATACAAAAAACAAAATCAATCACCCAAGAATTGGATCCAATTCAATAAACAAACAGAGTCTCTTCACATTCATTTAGAAAACCAAAAGAGAATCTGTAACGTTCAAACTCTTGTCAAAGTCAAACTAGGAAAGGAACCATTGTTAGATTCAAATGTCAACCATTGATCCTTCAATACCTACCAAGAAATAATTAAATAAGAACCATTGATCATTATTTGAGCGGTAAAGGATATAACTTAAACCTATTTGATCGGTTACAATTCCTAGGAGGGTTAGTTTAGAAATGAATTTAAAACCCTTATAATAACACTTAAATAACTTCTTACCACTTAAAGCAAGTCACTTTTAAAATATAAAAAAAGTGCACTTGTGATTTAGCACTCTATGTAAAAAGCATAACCCTTGAGTCTTTAGGGTTTTAGATTAGGATTTCTTTTAAAAGTTCCTTATTATATGAAGAACTCATCAAACCCTCATCACTAAAACACAACTCTGTGCTACATGAATAGAAGCCATGCAAAACATTTTGATTGAATCATAGCCTCAACCAACCATCATATAACACCATCAAGCATCTTTGACTTTTCAACACTAAGCATCCTTATGAGCAATCAATAAGTTCCTTTACAACAACCTTAATACCAATCAACTTTGAGACCCTCTATTTGATATCCTCATCAATTACAAACCTTTAACATCAACCCATGAGAACATGTACCTTTTCATGAAGCAAGCAACTCTGATATACTTCGACTGATCAACAAACCTTTGAATGCAAGAAAGCAACTTTTTGAATAATCTTTGACCCTTTGTTTGTTGCATCAAAATAAACTTTGATACAGAATATCATCAAAGTGCAAGTTCCTAACACCAATACACAAAAGTGATATCTTCACAATTCTTGCATCAACTTCATGAAGAAGGAGCTCATGAAGCAAGCTATTCTCATCAACCTTACCTTTGCATCAACATGAAGAAATAGCTCATAAAGCAAGATATTCTTAAGATGAAGCTCATAAACAATGATCAAAGCTCATCAACATGTACTTGACTTGTATCTTTCACCGTTGACAAGCATCAACACCTGAATGAGAAAGAACCTCTGAAGCATCAAGTAAGCACCATGAACAATGAACCTTTGACATAAATGATAAACCATGCCAATGCCAACAAGAGAGAGAGAGAGGAGAGAGAACAAATATATATAATTAGAGAGTTAGAGGTAGGTGGAGAGAAGGTGAGGAGAGAAATAAAGATGGGAGAGAGATAGAGAGAGGGAGAGACAAGATAAAAGAGGGGGAGGGAGGGAGGGAGGCAGGGAGAGAGTGAGAGAGAGCAGGGTAGGGAAAGGTAGAGAGAGAGTTGAGAGGATCTTCAAGTATCTTAAGGGTATTATAGATTATGGGTTATGGTATCCTAAAGGTAATGATTTCACTCTTATAGGTTATACAAATGTAGATTGGGGTGGTTGTCTTGATGATAGAAAGATCACAAGTGGAGGTGTATTCTTTCTAGGTGGCTATCTTGTATCTTGGTTGAGAAAAAAACAAGCTTCTATTTCATTATCTATAGTTGAAGCAGAGTATATTGTAGCAGTGTCCTATTGCACACAAGTCTTGAAAATGTTGAAGTACATTAATGTAGAGTATGAGAATCCTATTTCTATCTTTTGTGACAACACAAGTGATATTAACATCTCTAAAATCCTATTATGCACTCTAAGACTAAATCATTTGAATATTTGAGGGAGAAGTTGAGAGTGATTTCACTCCATCTTTGAGCTATTGTTAACACTCAGGGGAGCTTTCATTGTCACATTTTATCAACCCCGTTTTAGTTTTGCAAGTTGGTATCAATCATTCATGTCAAAGGGGGAGTAGTAAGTTAGGGGGAGCAATATTGGTTTTAGAACAATTCAAGTTTTAGGAGACATTGCTAGGAGCAATTTGGTTTTTTTCTAGGAGGTGTTGTCATCAATGAAAAAGGGGGAGATTGTTGAAATTTTTTCATTGATGTCAAAGCATTATAGATACTTGATTGCTTACATTGTGAGCCATCTGTTTTCTTTCCTGGTTGTTTGTTTACTCAGTGAGCATATTCATTTCAAGTGCCAAGTCAGACTTTAATGTCATGGGGTCGGAAAATTCATTTTTTTCTATGCCATGTCATTAGTTGAATTGTGAAAGGGTTGACTCATCATATTTTTGATGGTCAAAAGGTTGTGAGATTTATTTTGGACCCATTTGCAAATAGTGCAAACTTGTCCAATTATTCACTCGACAGCTTGTCCAATTCACCACTTCTATTAACGTTATGCTAGGAAACTCTTATCTGCTCGATGCAAATTGTAACGCCTATGTTTAGTTATGACATCTCTATTTGTGAATATTTCTATTTATCTTTCCTTCATCTCTTAAGTTAATATGTTTGAGGATGGCTTACACTTTTATACATGTTTTTTCCTGAGTCGATTCACAATGCATCAATTATTTTCTAGGAGGCTCATGTTATCGTGTATGTTTATAGCCATCTTTTACCATGGCTCAGGCAGAATAATGTGTGGAAGCCGCATAAATTTTCTATGTTATTTGAATTCATGGTATTAAGGAGATAGTAGACCACATTTTCTTTGTACTCAATTTTTTTTTAAATAAGATATTACTTTAGGGGCGACACACCATTATGTGACATTTTTGAAAGTGTTTGAAAAATAAAGTCGAGCAAATTAAAAAATTGATGGTGTTACTCTTGGTTGTGCAAATTCATGTCTCTGGTGGAAGTTGTCATATCAGTGCCTCTGATTCTATATTGTCCTTAGAAACTCAGTTGAAATTATTGCCACAATGTATGCAAGTTACAGGAAATGTCTGTGATTTGTAATAAAAGTTCATGTGTGTTGCCAATGTTGAAGAGGACGTGGTATTTTTAAATTTTGCTATTATCATATTAGTGTGGTTTGTATAAAGTGAGTCTTTGGAATCTGTTCAAGCCTTTTGAGGAGTTTTAAAAATTTGAGAAGTCTCTAACTAAGACGCTTAGAATACTATTTATCTTTGAGTGTAGCTACTCATTGCTTTAAAGTTTCTCCAATTTAGTATTGATCTGAACAAGAATATTAGAATATGGAGTTGAGAGTTTGAGCATAATGCTTTCAATTCTTAAACAATGTTTTTGAAAGCATGTGTTTTGAATCAAGGAGTTTAGGTATTGAAGTTGGTGCTTCAAGAAGGGTCGGTGCTCTCAGTGAGTTGGTGCTCATTTATATAACTTGGGTTGGTGCCTATTGTTGTTAATGAAAGCATAGTTTTATCATGGCTTTTTATCCGAAAGGGTTTTCCATGTTTAATTTAGTGTTATTCATATTTGATGGTTGCTCTTACTATTTTATTTCTCATTCTCATGGTTTATGTTTAAAAGTTTTGAAAATACCGATTCACCTCCCCTCTTAGTATTTTTTGTGTGCTCCACAAATATTCTTTATAGTCATTGAATGTCATCATCTAGTGATTTTTTGTAAAAGTCTGAGTTTGTATCTTCTCATGTCATGTTATATCCAAATTAGATGTAGAGGAAAAGAAGTTCAAAAATTAATTAGAAGATTTATGCATGCATTTCATTCTGAAGTTTATTATTATAATAGCAAAGTAATGAGTTAGTTTGATAAAATGGAACATATATCAAATTGAAACATCGAGCAAAAAATCTCAAATCAAAACTCATATCGGGGTAGGCCATTACAATTGTATCAGAGTCGGTGATCTTGCTAGCCTATTGGTTAAGCTAACACTTGTGCAAATTCTTAGTTGCATGATAGAGTTTTAGTCACTTCATATCTCTTGCATGTTGGTGACCAGCACCTGCATGTCCACTATCATTTTTCTTTGAAAATTATTAGAAGTGAAAGGGTAATATGACTATAGAGAAGTCTATATCTGAGTTGATACAAGAATTGACCATGCTAATGAGGGATCTTGACATTAAAAATGCATACTCAAGGATTGTTTCAAAATCTAAATGTTTGGATGGGAAGGTTGCCTTGACATATGAGGGATGTGTGACAGAGCCCCAAAATGGTCCTTTAGACTTGCATGTAACTAGTGATGATGAGGATTGGTTTGACAAAAATGGCAAAACAACAATCTTGAATCCTAATTTGAATCCATCCTGAGATTATTCTAAGACGAATGACTTCATAAAAGATTTTAATAAAGCTAATGGGCATGGTGAGTTTACTAATGCCCCTTTAGAAGAAGAGAATGTTGACGGATACATTATAGAGCCTCAAGGTGACTCTATGATGGTGCATGCAATTATTCATGTTGAGGATGTGTGCATTATAGAAGAGTTATCACACGAAGAATGTATGACAAGAACCTAGGATGACCTTTTAGGCAAGCATGTGGCTACAATTGATGAGATAGTGCATGAGGAAAATCACATAACATGAGCCTTGAGTGCTTCTCTTGAGCTATCCAATGCAGTTGTTGACACTAGTAACAAGTTTGATAGTGTTGAGATCAACCATACACCTTCAGATGATGGGCTCAGTGAACACAAAAGTGATGTAGTTTATAAAGAAGCTGAAATAGGGGAAGCTTTCCAAACAAAAAACACTGATGATTATAGATATGATGACTTAGGCGGTTTGGGTTTGGACTTCCAAACTAAGGCTATGAAAAGAGATACTTATGTTGACTTTAGTAGTGGTGTGTTAGAGAGTGATTTATTCAAGGAGACATCACAGTAGGGGCACGATGATCAAAGCAATCAACCTTTCAATGCATGGGATTTAGGTATATTGACACCTCAATATGATGGCAATCCTACATTATATGAATTCCATTTTTATCATGATGATGCTCTAATTCTAAAACACATTAAATACATGATAGATGGCATTACTATTGTTGATCCATTTTTTGAAAACAAATCTAATCTCTCTCTCTCTCTCTCTCTCTCTCTCTCTCTCTCTCTCTCTCTCTCTCTCTCTCTCCATGTCTTTATCCCTCTCTCTCATCCCCCTCTCCCTGTCACTCCCCCTCTCCCTCTCTCTTGTTGTCTTCCCC